>JAOQGH010000051.1:44664401-44750408 GCA_025769975.1 Gallinago jamesoni
CACCCCCCCCCCCCCCCCCCCCCCCCCACACAAAAAAAAACCTGCAATGTGTGTAAAGCTTTTTTTCTTGGTCTCAGAACAATTTCTCTTTTCATTAATCTGATTCAAGTCTGAAGTATTTCTCCCGAGTAAGAGAGTCTGGCATCAGCCCTGGCATGAGACCGAGCGTGGTGGCCTCTGATGTCTCAGACCCTTTCCCAATATTGCGTGTGCATGTGAAGTACGGGGCCGGTGGTGTATCTGTGCCTCATCATTATCAGATTTTTTAGTAATATTAGAAGGAGAACGCCTACCAATATATTCCAGATGCTCTTGACAGTATTCAAATGCATGCTAAAAGCAGCAGTCTGGATTTCTCTCACTTTAGTCTAGGAAATCTATTTTCTGCTCTATCCGCTTATGCCTCCCCCTTCCTCCTGAGTTGCTGGTAAAAACCCTAGACAATATAAAAACTAGTCTGGTGTATAGGATTTTTTTCTTTCTTTTTTCCTCAAGAAAAAAAATATCTTTTTTCTTTCCTTAAGGAAAAGGAAATCCTTCTCTTCATTAAGAAAAAAAAAAAAAGATAAACAGAACATAAACGGAACAAGAAAAATGGGAGCACTTAGAGTGGGAATGAATTACAGCACCTTTTGTTAAACGCAGAATTGCAAAATTTGCCCCAAGTGAAGTCAGAGCTCAACCAGGCGTGGACAGAGAGGGAAATCCCGGAACAAAACCATGCAGGCAGCGTTCCCAGAAACCACTGACATCAACAGGAGCCTTTTGGCTCAGTTGAGTCGTCGCTGACGGGCCACCACTGTGACTGCCTGGAAATCAGTCAACGCTTGGATTTTCTTGCTCAGGCAGTAGAAGTGGTGAGGAGAGGAAGTTATTTAAGGATAACTAACAGTTGTCAATCTGAAGGGCTGTGCGGTTTTGCAGGGTAGCCTGGGCTGCGGCACCATCAAACTCACGCTTATAAACGAGAAAGGTGCTGTGGTTATTTTATTTAATGACTAAATACATGGGCATGACATTGCCACTGCCTGCAGATCTCACCACCCACCTCCTCTCAAGGAACAGCTTCTTCCAGGTCAAACCTGGAGGCATCAGAGCAGCTTTTAAGCAGCGTGGCAGAGTCTGGCCCCTGAACACCGACAGCTTTGCACGAGCAAGGACGCCTCTCCCTGTCCACATGAATGCTGTCTCCACTGCATGCTGTCAGAATTACAATGGAAAGCCCGTAAATAAAATAAAAATGCAGACCTCAGTCCTCTTCTCATGACATCTTGGTGAGAACAAGCCCTGACAGGAATAAAAAAACACCTCCCACACTAAGCAAAGCAATTCTGCTATTTGTGCAGAAGGAAGAAGGAAAGCTGTATATCAAACAAATAATTACAAGAGCAGCTTTATCAGTCCCTGCTGATTACTCTCAGCTCAGTTTGATGATTCTGCCAGCGCTCCGCAGGTTGTTCAGAGAGGTGCATGTCACAACATTTCACTTGCAGTTCTTTCATTTATTAGCACCTACTGCTACCTGTCTCTTAGTCAAAAATCTTGGCATACATTTAGAAATTGGTCTCCTGGTGTCTGTCAGGGAGGTTTAAAAACCTATAAATCATATTTTTATACATACACATACATCCTCAGACACACTCCACATGCAGACATGAATGCATAATGATGTATTTTGGGCGTTGCACATATATACACTGTTATACAGAGGCACACACGCTTTTATATAAGTGCACCCCCCCTCCCCAATATGTAAATACAGCAATTCAAGTAACTTGCTTATCACTGCTCCAGTTCGGGTAGGACAACATTTCATTTGACTTTTTTTTTTTTCTTCCCAAATTCAGTAACATTTTAAATGGAAAAGGGTCTAATCTTTATCTCTGAAAACATCAATGCCTTCTGAAGAGCAGCATAAACTCTGACTGTCACCAATGTCAATTTATCACCACTGTTAATTACATTGCATTTCAGCAATGTTCAGTTACCACATTAGCAGAAATGTCTCTTAGATGCTTGCTCCTAATTGCCACAGTCTGCAGGCATCCCTGAGATTTATGTCCGACTGCAAGGCATCCTTTGTGGCAAGCACCTCTGTGCTTCGGTGTGCGGTGCCCAGCCTAGGGGACAGACAATCAAGCACCTGATTTATGGCGCTCACATCCCCAGTCCTCAACTCGCCTTCAAGAGCTGTGCACAGGACTGTGGCCAGGAAAACCGAGAGGTCAAAGCACAGGGGCTACACCAGTGCAGCCAGGCTCCAGTCTTAGCCATAGACTTGGATTATTTCATCCTAGCATCCCCAGAGTGCTCCAGACTGACGAGCAGGCTCTTGTGCTCTATGGATGGCATATGGACACGTCTCCCTAAAAGAAACAAGCTCGTGAGCTTCTGGATTTCCCCTTCTGGAGCACCATCTGTGCCTGCTCCCAATCCCACCACCCGCTACCATGGTGTGACCCGAGGCAGCCGGGGACGCGCCGGCTCTGGGGCATCGCCAGCCCCACGATTCTCACACCAGGCGAGAAAGCAGCAACATCATCTCTAGCTGTCCCCAAATTACAACACATTCATGCTGGAATATGCTCAGCCCACGCAAGTTCAACCTTTGTTTGGGCAGGCAAGGAGTCTTCTGCTGACAGATCTTCTCTGGCTGGACTAAGTTTAAAAAAAAAAAAAAAGAAAAAAGAAAAAAAGAAGAGAATGCTGACATCTAGGATAACACAGTAAGTCTGTAGCTGGGAAATAAATCCCTCAACTTCAGAAAGAGGAAATTTCATCTGCAGCCCCACCACCTCTTCCCCAGCAAGCAAAGGGCAGGGGGGAGTCACCGCCGAGCTGACTAATTGCTCATTAGCTGAAATTAACTCTGCAAGACACTTGTGTGATCATTGCTGCAAGCCTGTCATTAAAAGGGACTGCAGACATTAGTTCTTTGCTTCCTATCAAAGCGCCAGCGATGTGATGCTCTGGCTTCAAGATGAACAGTCTCCTCTCAGGGAAACATGGGAATCGCCTGTGCGGAGCTGCCTGAGGTCCATCCAGCTCACCCGCCTGCCTCCCATGGTGGTCACCATCAGATGCATCGAAGAAAGGGGCAAGAGCACCACAGAAAGCAGAAATACAACCCTTTGCTCACTCCAGCAGCCTCTTTCTGCTCTCCAGTAGTTAGAGACCACTTCACACACCCTGAAGCACGAGATTTAATATCCATCCAGAATTTGCTGTTGTTAGTTATTCTCAGTGCCCATATGAAAATGATAACTTTCAGGAACCAGCAAGCAGAAGCCTTCCTAGAGCTACGGTAGGGAGCTCAGCGAAATACACGTGTGTTGGAGGAGCTGACTTTAAATATTAGGGGATGATTTTTTTTTTTTTCTTGGCATCATTCCACTGATTTTTGTGGTATAAAACCCAGGGGTGAATATGGTCCAAGATATACACAAAATGAGCTAAATTCTGAACTGCTCTTGCTGACCTCATAACTCTTCAGCAGTTGAAATGTGGGTTACAAAGCCAATTTCCATAAAGGACATGTTCAGTTAACAGTGGGAGACTGTGCTGACTCGAGCTGTGTGAGCACACTACTGAGATATTTCCCACATAATCTACATTCATTCCATACTTTTTGGGAAGTGCTCCTCAGAAGACGGTGTCAAGGGTGCAAATCCTATAGATCAGAAAGATATGTGACCCGTCAAAAAGCACAGCGCTTTTTTAACTCATTATTCTGGTGCTCTGAGAAGCCACAAACACCACACAGGGTTTTTTTCACCCCCCCTACCCTCCAAGGCTGCAGGGTGGCAGCTTGCTTAGGGTACAGGCAGCCCTGATGGGGACATACGCACCCCCCTCTGTAGTGTTTGAAGCAGGACATGCTATACAAGGACACAGTGAAAATCCCAAATTTTGTCTACGGATAGCTCCCAGCATAAAAATCTATATTCATTCATTTTATTCTTTTTGCATATTGCTTGAGCAACAGTGAGCTTTTTAGAGCAGCAACTACCATTGTTACGAAATTGTACTATTTTAATAATATAACAAACTACCTGATAGAAAATTTGAATGTACACCAGAGTTGTTACCCTGTGGCTAAATGTCTCACCTTTACTTAATCTTCAAAGACTCCAGACCTGCACAGACAGAGACATACACTACAGGACTTTAAACACTGTAGGGGAATTTCTGGTAAAATTATGCACATACAGATATGCAAATATGTAGGATTTGTAAACGGAAGAGTCTAATGTCACCAGTAGTCTCTCAAGCCCACAGAGTTACACATGCAATTGAAGAAAACCCTTGACTTCCCACTCCACATGGGAGATTGGATGAATCACAAGCTCAAATTAGGTCTGGCACAGCGACATTGCTGGGGCCAAAATCTACTCATCCTATTTCTGTTCAGTGGCCACAAACTCAACAAGCTTTTGAAATCAGTGTGATATTCCAAAAATATGCTTCTGCATCATGTGGATAAGGGGACTTAACCTCTGCTCCCCAGGTGTAACTGATTGCTCACAGAAATACTTACAGCAACAAGGTTAGAGATCACCTTTAAAAATTCAGTCTCTGGTACTTGCAAATGTTGTAGGAGTGCTAAGACCAAAACCAGAAATGTACAACTTGTCTTGAAATGTTTATTCAGCTAAATAATCATTTCAGTTTGAATAATTTTAAAGGAGCTGAGCCAGCAGTCTGTTTCAAACAAAGAATATTGACAGGAACAAGCAAACACTGGTTTATGCTCAATTTAAGGCAATAACTAAAAGAAACATACAGCCCATTGTAAAATGGATATAAACAAAGGAGGAATACGTAATAGGAGAGAGAGGCCTCAAAGGCTATTTTACTACTAGAATTAGAATAGAGATTAGTGGTTAAAACAGCAGCAGCCTGTCCAAAACTGGCATGGATGGGTTCCCAGCACAAAATACCCTGCACAGACCCAGCCTTTGGGAACATGACTCAGACTGCACCCACACAAACATTTGCTGCAGCAAGAGTTTGCAGAAGGATGGACACAGGACAGACGAAGATTGCATTGCTAAAGGCTTTGCTGGGATGTCCTAGGCTGCAGCCACGATAGACACAGCATATGAAAATCTGATTAAGAAACGACCTGACCTCCATAAAGGAAAGAAACTGTGGAGATGAGGAATGTAATGAAGTGTGCAGCATTCAACACGACACAGACATGGGATTGAATGTCTGTTTGTAAATAAACTGAACTAGACCAGAAAATATAAGAACTAAAGAGTCACACAAGCCTTCGGCAAAGTTTTGAGCAGTATAGCTGAGAAGCTGAAACCGTATAGAAATGGTGATGCCCCTTCTGCTGCTGCAGTACTACACTACGCTTTAGACGTGGTGTATGGTTATTCTGTTCTCTGGGATGGCACTTTAAGATCCAGGCTGCCTTCCCTGCATTTCAGATTTTCAAATGCCCGTTCCAGCAGTCCCTGCTGTACTTTCAGATGGCGCTGAAATTTCACAGTCACTATTTCCTTGGTGACACACAAAATCTACCGAGAGAACCCATTTAGGAGGGAACTGGAGAGGTAACCAGCTGGAAACCCATGATGAAGGAAAGACTACTTGTTACCTCCCCGAGGGAGACGAAAGAGAGTAAAAGTTAATGGAAGGATAATCAGGAACTCTTCAGGGATATCAGTTTATAGGCCAGGAGCATATATAACTGAGACTTGTTTGCATATCAAGAGACTACAGGAGAAGGTGTGACAGCCAAATGCAGCTTATGAAAATATGGCTATCTGTAAAGCCGATAGCTTCTCCGCATGTGAAAACACAATCCTAATGCTCAACTTGGCAAGAGAAGGCTAAATAACTTCAACATGTCTGTTTTGGGCAGCCTGTACAGTCAAATCATTTCTTATGACATTTACAGTGTTTTCAGCAGACATGCCCGGGACTCAGAGAAACAAGCTGTTTTTTTAGGGATTTCAAGGATCCCCGCTTAAAATATTCACAAACATTAAATACTCAAGCTTTGAAAGAACATGGTTGACTTGGGTGCTTTTTAATGGTCTGTGAAGAAAAAAACAACAACTCAGATTGCTCAAAACCACCATGTTCTGCTACAAGAAGAGGACAAGATGTAATTCAGCTTTAGACAGAGCTCTGGGTATTTAAGTTCTTCAAAGAGTTCTAGCAGATCAAGCCACAGAGAAGCTGCATTGTCCAAAAGCACAGCTGTAAGGGTCATTTTCATACCCTACATATACCAAATGCAGCACGTGTCTACAGCCATGTCACCTCACCTGGAGACCTGCCCATATCTGAAATCCTCCCATACTGTAATAAGCATTTTCTTCACATGTTATCTTGTAAATAGAGCTATTTTTGAAGATCCTCCCTTTTCACACCAATAATCCAATTCACTTCCGTTCTGCACATTTAATAATCCCCCCAACTGGTCCCCGCAAGTGCCACCACACTTTGGCCAGATCTGTGTCCTGACCTTCCTGCCAAGGCCAGCACAAAACTCTCCTTCCCTTCCTGCTCTGGACTGGTTTGCAACACCGTTACAGCCTATTAAACAGTATGAAAAGGAAGGACTTACTAAAAGCCTTTCATTGGGCTAAGCAATCAAACACAGGATTTTATTATTAGAATCTGTTTTGTCGAAAAGGAGGATATTGGCCAAGATTCTCTCAGTCTGTTTTGTGATCATTTCAGAGAAATCTTTCATGTTGGCCAAATCCAGAAATGTGTGGGAAATTAAGTTATTTAGCCCATTATGTATCTTTTACCATACTAATGACCAATATTCTTCTTTATTGTCCAGGGCATTTTAAAGTACATGCCCATCATTCATAAATATATAATTGCTTTCTTTCCATAATTTCTATTAACGCAGTGAATATTTAGATAGCTCCACATAATTCCTGGGGAGAAAAAAGTTCCATCTAATACATGGCACAATTCACCAACATCTTCCAGGGCTATAGTCCATTTTACCAGCAGAGTCATTTCTCAGTGGGAACTCAATTCTGAAATTCCTAAATCCTCTACTTTTAGAACATCCCTTTTTCATGTTACATCAGCTCTTCATTCTGCTTCACTGCCACACTGCACACCATGAGAAGCCGGAGTCAAGAGGTTACTCAAGAGCTCAGTCTGTCATTACTTAATGCCCATTTTTACAAAAGCTTCCAGGAGCTTCCAGTTTCCAAACAACTTCCCCAGAAGGAAAGGTTTTGTTCCAGCACCATGTCTCCTTTCTTTCTAGAATCCTATGATTTTATTTTTTTTTCCCCTCCCCATCACATCTGCAAATCTTTGGTAATTTTCACCCCCTCTCAGCAGTTCAATGACTTTTGATTTGCAAATGAGTTCAGGCAGGAATTCTCCCAGATGAGCAGTTTTGCTATCTGCATGTAGTTTGCTATCGCACCGGTACTGGCTCTCTTCCAGCCAGGAGGCTTAGAAGAATCCTGAAGAGGTCTTTGTGTTCAGCCCAAGCCTTCTGCTGAGCTGTGGGCACTATCTCTAAAGCGACTCTATGAAAATGACATCATTGTGTGGCAAACGTGTTCTTCCTACAGTAAATCTGGGTGGCACTCAAAGTCAAACCTGAGGTTTTTCAAATTGTCAGCATCTTGAGCTCAGTCTTGCAGCTAAACACCACGTTGTGCTCTTTCTACTTCATGTCTCGCACATCAGCAACAACACAAACCCGGCGATCAAACCTGAGCTGGCGTTTTTCACGATGATTCACAGAGCTGATTAAAATACAATTGCTCTCCCAGATCTGGGCTGGCTCAAAACGGCAGCAAACGTATCAAAGAGGTGTCTCTTAGTTCCCCACCCTTTGTTCAGAAAATTAAACGCACGCAGAGAAGAGAGAGATGCAGTAATGAAGTGTGCATTTTACCCTCGTTTGTAACCGGTCCAACTCTTAACTAATGGGGCTTAATGTCGTCGTACATTATGATTTCAGACGGGTGTCTTTACTCAAGCTGAGTTATGCACTCCATGAGTAGCAGTAACAAAACCCACACTCACCAACTCAAACACTGAGAAATAAGGCCAGCATGAGAATCTAAGTTAAAATGACATTTAGTAGCAAAACAGCCACATAACCTCGAGATACAGGCTCTTAACCCATAGCAGGCTTATTTCTAATGCTGTGTTTGTCACAGGTGACACACAGTTACGTGCTCCCCAGACAGCACTGACACACAATAGAGAAACCTTCAGTCTCTGAAGGCAAAAATATTTGTCCTTGTCACCCGGCGGACGATGGCAAGCCCAGTCTGTTGTAATCACACCAGCACAGCAAACCCAGGGGGAGGGAAATTAAAGTGGCAAAGAGGCAGCACCTACCTTTTGAATCAATTTATCTTAGGGCATGCCTTTAGCCCTCCTCTGCGAGACACCGCTGCTGTGCACTGGCAATGCCGCTAAAGCAGTCAACAAATATCAACCTCTAAAACGCCAGCCAGCCAGGCTTCTCTGTATGAACCTTGGATGTGACTCAGCGTGGGAATACATCTTCAAAAGCAAGAGCTTCAGACAGCATTCTCTTAAAAAAAAAAACCCACACCAAAATCTTCCAAACAGTTCACTTCAAATCGCTCTTCCTTCTTCCTTTTGTTTTTGTTTTCAATCGCAGCAGAAAGGAGCTTTTTGGGGCTACTATTTTAAAAGTCTGGGCCTAGAAGAAGTGCTGCCAAGTCCTAGCAAAGCACAATGTAATTTTAAAATTACAGTCTGACAAACTGCTGCCTTGAGAGAGCGATCATCTTCTAAATGACTGGGCAGCCTGTCTCAAATCGCTGCTTTACATGAGCTAGAGAAGGGGCTGCAAGAATGCGTAGCGGTCACTGCTCTAACTCTGTGCTGGCCTCGGACTTCCAAGACATCCAGACATCACCACGTTGCTCATGAAAATCCCAGGGAATTGCTCTGCACCATCCTCACTAAGCCTGAATTTGGTTACCGTCCTGAAACATCAGGAGGGTACCAACACAAGTCTGTTTGCACCTTGTTACAACTCCAGATTGATACCACACGGCTCCATCAAACAACAATAAATCATGCCTCACAGATATGATTAAATTCCTTTGCATTATTTAAGCCTGAGCTGGACCGAGCACTAGAGAACACTACACAGGGACTGGGCACGCAGGGAACAGCAGTGATCACTTAAACGTGTCTGATGCTCTAGACAACAACCCGGATTCAAGCTGGAGGTGGAACTGAAAAAGCAGTGATGGATGATCTTTGGGTCTCACCAGAGATGGGAGAATCATCTATTTTCATTCCTCCAGACCCCTCTCTGCAGCTTTCAGACTTGTCAACAATAAAGCACCGCCTGACAGGAGCAAAGCAGCCCAGGATAACCCTGCGACAAAGCTCTTCCAAATACACAGGAGTGATGGTCAACGGCACCTCTGCTATCTATCCCACTCTGGAATCCCACTTGGCACCTCCTGGCCATGCAGGGAGGATTTGAGAAGCCGTCAAAGGGCAAAGAAGATCCATCACTGCCTGCCCTTCGCTCTCCACAGCCACACTGCAGGTACCAAGACGATGCACTGCACAGGGCAGGAGGACAAAGGGCCAGGAAGCAGCAAGGCTGAAACTGAACCCAAAACTTCAGAGATGTGACGCTGCTCAGCAAAGAACAGTGGTTTGGACAAAGTTCTAGGCACAATGCTGTCTTTTAGCTCCAAACGAACTCATGCCCTGCAGTCCTCCCTCTCGGGCCCAGGCTGAGGGGACAACGTGTGACGCACTAGCCCCACTGCTGACAGCCTTGCTGGCAGGCAATGAACAGCTTTTTGTTGCTGGATGTGAACCCATGTCCTTCAGCTGACTTCCCAGAGGCCATCAGACTTTGAACCCATGTGCCACCACGTCCCTACAGCCAAGGCCACTGCAAACCACCCACAGTGCCACCTCTTGAGGTGCAGGGCCCCAGAGAGCCAACACCAGCAGGGCAACCTAGGGCCACCTGCACCACAGCTGCTGCTTCCAAACAAGCAGGGCAAGAGCAAGAAAAATATGAGTTACCTGGTGGTCACTCAATCATGGAACAAGCTGATTTATCCAGGGTGGAATTCACTCCTGAATTTATTCCATGGAAGAAAGTTAAATTCACTTTTAAGAGTTGAAAAAAAATTCAAACAGCTTGACAGACTGCAGCCCAAAGCAGGCACGTGTCCCTGTCTTCCAGCTTTAGCAATCTCCAGAGCTCTACTTGCTGCTGGCTGTGACCTAAGAGCATTAACGCTGTATAAGATTTATGTTTAAAGCATATTAGTAACACTTTTTAATGATGGAGGCGGCATTTTTAGCAAACAGTAAATTCTGCAGAAGCCCTGTTTGGCAGAGTTATCAATAATCCTATTAATGACAAGGTGCAATTTACAGCAAACTGGCAGTGGAAAGGAGATACAGGACTTACGTGAAACAAAAAGATAATACAATATTATCCCATTGACTGTGCTTTCTCTTAATTGCCTTGTTATGTACGCTCGGGGCACACAATCTATCACGGATGAAGTTGTTTGTTCATAAAGCAGCACACAAGAGGTTTTAAATCCAAGATCCCTCTAGCTGCATTTCAGGATTTATTTCAAAGTTGTCTTTAATTTTTCTATTTTGTGTAAGTTTATCCTAATATTAGGAAGCACTCCTCTGAAAAGGAATTGCTGTGCTCAATTGTGCTGCGTGTGGAGGATTATGTGATTGCTTACTAAGGCTTTACTCAGTAAGATGGCACAAAGAGACATCATTTGCAAAACAGACTGCAGATCTCCTGTCACTCTTCCCTGTCCCCAGGTTTGCAGAAGGGCTGCCAGCCCTCAGGACAGAATCCAAGTCATAGTCACTTGTGCATGTCCAAGTGACCACGTTCAACATGCCAGGTTCAGTGCACGTATTATAACCACAGCATCAAAACCACCCTTTGCACAACTGTGAAGCAACTCTACCAAACTGAACATCAGAATTTTAATGTAACAAGCAAACTTTACCCCTAAGAATGTATCTATCCTCTTAACACATGAAAAAAAAAAACACACACTGGAAACTTTTCCAGATTGCGGAAAGATGCATTTGAGGCTGTAAAATTATTTAAATGATTTGTTTTCTTTTCAACATTAACTCATCTTCAGGTGTCCGTGTGGGAGGGCAGACAGATGGTTACTCAGCTGAGGAACTTGAGGCTGTTCTGTCTTTGTCTAATGGTAACAACCAGCAATCTGGAAAGAAAATGGGCTTCAGACCGGGCCAAAGTCCAAATGCAGGAGAAGAGGCTGTGGAAACATCGTTTAAGGGAACTGCTCAGATCTAGAATTTTTTTGTGGTTTTGCTTCAGCTTAGATTCCAAAGACTCTCACAGATGGATTGGGTCATTATGCCATGAACAGCTAAAAAGCCCAAGGTGCACATTTTTATACCATATATAGTGCTAAGAATGTAAGCTACGCTGGGAATGAAAATGATGATGAATGAATTTATTTTATTTGTAGTTTTAATTATCGGGTAAATTCCATTTACCACCTAGAAGGCAAATGTGTTTTATTACAATAATATGCCTCCAGCAGGAAGCCAAGACAGAGATTCCAAGCAAGGGGGAGGGGGCATTAAATCGCACTGGCTGGTGTTGAAAGCACTTGACATTTCTCCGTTTCATTTTCTAGGTGCAACATCATAAATAAGCTCAATAAACTGTTGCTTACAGCCCTGGCCAATTTGAAACCCTACCTGATAGATTTATTTCAAGTATACCCTGTCCTCCAAAGCTGCTGAGAAACAACAACTTATCATTGCCAACCTGTTATTTCTAGACCCTACATTGTCCGTAGCATCAGTGAAGCCATTTCCCATGCTTGCTTGCTGAGCTGCTGACAGTGACTGGAGCTGATGGTTGCCTGCACTCATTGCTGGAGACGCAGCAGATCATCTGAATGACATTTAGCTGTCCTACGTCACTTGCACTGCCAAGAATGGAGACCACAAAAATACAGAAATAGACACATTTTTTTTTCAACTCATATTCCACAGTTCAGGAGAACTAGGGAATACTTCCTTGGTTAGGATAACAGCATTGGCCAGTCTTGTTCTGTAGCTCTACCCACACAGCAACCAAGTTGATTTGCACCAGAATAATTCAAAGTTTTTCAGAACTTTCTCTTATAAAAGCCATCAGCTTGGCCTTAGCTGGCTCTGGAAAATACACCCTCAGCTGATTTTTGCTCTGTATCTCTAGGTATGTACTTGTTGAAATACACACACATGGCTGGCATCCTCCATGCAGCTAAGTGATATTAGGAAGCCTGGCACCTGGACTTCCCAATTTGTGGAGAGACCTACCTTAAAACAAACTGCAAATGAGACAGTTACAGTCTGCTCTATTAGTTCAGGTAACATGGTGAAATTAGTGAAACCAATTTAATCCTGGGATCTGACACCTTAGTGACAAGCAGTGCAATTCCTGTGTACAACTGATGCAAGCCAGGAGCTCACAGCACAAGAAGCAGCATTTGCCACGCACACCTATCTTTGGGTTCTCTGACTCAGAAAGCTCTTTCACCCTCACGCTGTTACAATGCTCTGTCTGATATTTCCACTTGCAAAATAAATCAAACCTTACCCTGCTCATCCCTTGACAAGGCCATTTGCCACTCACCACCCTCTGCGTGCCCAGAGTCCTGTGGTAGCTTTTCCTTCTCATGCATTCAGTGCAGCAGTTTGGCCTCTGATCCCAGCTGGAGCTGCCAGGCAGAGGGAGAGAGTCCAAGAGATTTCCACATTATCATGGCTCTCCATGAATGACTTCAAAGGAGCACACAGATCCTATCTTCAGGAGATTAGCTCAAGTGTACCGCCTGTGTAGGCAAGCTTGTTCCAGTCTTTCATCCTGTAGCTTGCAGGATCTTCATCCAGCAGAGAAAATTCAAGAGCACATTTGCCAAAGCCTCCTACGCTGGGTCTGCAGGACGGTCATTTCCAGCTGCCAGAGCTATAGGAGAGGTCGGCACAACACTTACAGCCTCTCCCATAGGACAGAGAGGTGTTTATTCCAAGGTACACAGCAACCACCATTGTTTTGGTTAATAAGTATTCAAATCTTGTCCTGTTTTGAGTTCCAGAATTACTTTTACTAGTCAGTTTACACAACATACATAATTACATTTCCATGAATACAAACCCCATTTCCTGTCGTGCCTTTACATTCAAATAAACAGCTCAGCGATCCATAAATGCATGTCTGAAGGATGGCAAGTCCCTGGGAGCTTTGGGTGCATCCTTACAGGAAGAAGCTTTGCCCACAAAGTGAGGAACAGGAGCTGCACCTGCCACGAACAGCAAAAAACACTATTTTGAAAAAGTACGTGTGGGTTCCTGTGTGCAGCTGGGAGGCCCAGGGGAAGCTCCATATGCTGTCAGATTTCTACTTAGTGCTGTCAGGCAGAGGTTGTTTGGGCTCTGCACAAGCTGCTGTGGATGGAGCTGGGGCAATCCCTGCTCACAGCTCCATTTGAAACCAGAGCTCTTCCACAAGTCGGATTTCCAGCAGCAGTGCAGTTGCAGTGACCACCAGGTATGCCATGAAGCTACCCACACCAATGCTCTCAGACTACTTGTGGATTTTTCACAAGTCTCCATAAATGACAGACTTTCTGGATTCCAAATCATCCTACCAGCACAGCACTGGAGAACTAGGGACAGAGATAAGGCACATTCTCCATAATTTCTGCAGTAGCTGAAATGTATCAGAGAGATCTCAGTGAAGGAAACACAAGGTGAGCTTCATGGCCACATTCTACTTGTGGCAGCTGCAGGAAGAAGGGTAGGGCAGAGAGAACAAAAATCACACAGTGGTGGTTTTCTCCCAACAACATCCCAACATCTCAGCATACCAGCAGGCTCCACATTGGGAAGGTGGCTGCCACCTTAGTTCCAAGTGCCAAAGCCCCTTTCTCAGGGTGCCTGGCAAGGCTTGCCTGCAGGGGGTTTCTGTTTCCTCACTGTAAACCAAAATGTGAACGAACCTCAAAGTTTCAGAGGCAAAGATGACGAAGGTGCAAGCTTCCCTCTCCTGGATGAAACCTTGGGTTGTGCCAACTGGTGCTGCATTATGCACATCTCAAACTGTTCCAGCTCCACATTAACATTCTGGAGCACAGCTTTATCCTCCTGCCTCAGAGACCAGCCCCTGCTTTACATAAATCTTTAATGAAATGCTCTGCCTCAAGCACCAATGCCTACACACAAAAGGCAGAGTTGAAGGAAAACACGGATTTACCTCCAAAAAAACCAGAGCATTTCTATAGATAGCACATGGAAATGACACTTGCTACACCTCTCTGGGATCCCTGGAGCACCACGAAAGAGAAGGCAGAGCATCAAGAAGTGAGGAGCTGTGAACAATTTTAAGTACTTTCCAGAAAGGCAGGGAGGAGAGTTGTTTAACTGTTGCACACGCTAAACCACAGCGGGACTGATCCAGTCCCACCACACGCGTGTCTCGCTGATGCACATGCGGGAGGCTGTAAAGCTCCGTGTGCCAGGTTTCTGGCATCAAATGCTCCACGGCAATGAAACAGGCTTCCCACTGATCAGGAGACTGATGTTAAAACCTCGAGATCTAAAAAACACATGCACAAGTCTATCAACTTTATATTCCCTCTGGGATTCCAAGCGCTTATGGTTAATGCTGTCAAGTGTTTCATGGGCTTCTTTCACGAATTTAAAGGCTGTAAACGTCCATCTCCCACTGCAATATACACTAAGTAGAAATAAGAATAGAAACTGAGACTGTACTGCTGTGAATCAGGCCTAGAAATTGTGATTTTAAGATAAAACTAAGTACCATGAAACTAAAGATAAAATTACGGGGGCTGGCAACACAGTGCGATAAGGACAGCAATGGTCCTGATGCAAAACAGTGACCAGAAGTTAAAAGGCTTGCAGAACTGAGAACACAGACTGAAACTGAAAGACATCAAGCATTCATACTATAAGACTTGATTGATGTTTTTCAAATCAGTCTACAGGAATTAAGACTGGTATCACCCATTAATCTTAATGGAAAATTTTTGTTTAAATCCCCAAGACTGCCTTGCAAAAGAAGTATTTCAGCTTCACAATCCGGATTGGATGTCTAAATTTTCATTTTTAATATTCACATCTGCATGTAGGCCCCAGGTCAGTAAATCATTTAAACGTGTTTTTCAATATGCAACAACCAATAAGGCTACTCATGTGTTCAAAATTAGGTAAACATATAAACATCCCACCCAGCAGAGATGGGGTTGCTCCCATGGTTCTGTGTTTTGCTGAACTGGTGCCTAAAACCTGCAGAGAGGCTGCCATAAGGAAGTTAGAGTTTGCCAACAAGTACCATAGTGTTACCACGCTTATTCTTATAAATCAAGACAAAAGGCATTGTCAGAAACACACTCTAAGACATACAGGTGCCTCAGAGACATCAGGTAATTGTGCACCTTGGCTTTCGCATTGATATTTTGGGCTCACAAATCAGGGATCTGAACGAAGTTGAAAAACTGGACCCAACTGAACATTTTCCAAACATGCCTTTACTTTTTCCTGAGCAGCGGGAGTCCTGGGCTAGGTTTTCTGTACACATAGCTGAAAAGGAGGATTAAAAATAAAAAAAGAAAACCCTCCAAACTCCAAAAGCAATACTTAAAATAACAGTAACATTGAGTAGAACAAATCTTCTCCCCCCCAGCTGGATTTCAAATACATAAAGAGGGCTCTGGCAATTCAAAATACCTCCAGTGTAGGCTCCCCTCACCCCTGCAGGGCAGCACAGGATGCCTGGGGACGGGCACTAAACTCAGGAACTTGACTCAAGTGCCCAAAGGTGGGCAAGGGCATCCCTACACCCTTTGGGATGAGGCATTTTGGGCAGGATCACCATGAAGATTTGGACCTAATCTCTGACTTGGAAACTTAGGTCTCCAAAAGTGTGGAAGTATTTGGATCCCATCATCTGATTCTTGCTTACCCCAATCAGCGTAAGAGTGTGACAATAAATTAATGACTTCATGCACACAACATTTCAGCTTTTTAAAGCCAAATAGCTATTTGTGGCTGCATTTTGAAACTCAGAACCCAACAACAATCACATAAAAAGCTCCGCAGTTTCCATTTGTGAGCATATCCAAGGTAAGCAGTAAGTAGGTAAGACAGCAGTTGGATGTTAAACTGGTGCGACCACACACAGTGGGAAGGAAGATGGTGCTCACCCACCACTGCCTGTTGCTTCCCTTGCAACACAGACGACAATGGGCACATCAGCAGGGTGAGTCTGCTCAATATGCTGATCTAGCAGAAAATTAACACACCAAGAGATAAAAAAAAACAACTTTCCAAGGACTACTCTTCCCCTTTTCAAAACTGAACACTGCCCGCAGGATGAGCCCAGGGAGTCTGCTCCCATCAGCCCCAAAACCTGCCAACCTGAAGCAAGGGAGGAGGAGGAGATGCACAACTGCAAAAGAGGAAAGAGACCGTCCCTTCTGGCATCAGTTCACGGGTGGGGTAAAACCTTCAAGCCACACTCCTGGTGAGCAAGTGGCATACAGCACACGTGGGAGAGGAGACAAAGCTGTGGCTTTTTGGGGTTAGCCAGCAGACAGAGGCAGGTTTGCAGAATAATACATAACCAGCACAAGCAGAGATGTATGTGCACATAAAAATCACAGCACATGGCTGGCAATCCGTGTGACACTTTCCCACAGCTGTGCCGAGGCACACTCAGACAGAGGGGGGGCACATTTGGCCTCCCTTCCCTACAGCTGTAAGTTTGGTCGAAGTCCTGCCAAGCACAGAGGAGTGCCATTTTTCATACTAAATCCCTCCTCCCTCCCTCAGACCCTCCCTGTATTTTTGTAATTTGGAAGGAAGAGCACACATGAGCAGCAAGAGGACTCACCCACCCAGCACGTGCCCATGGCTAGGTGCTGAAGGTATGTGGCCCGTTTGCATGGGGGCAGCAGGCTCATGCCAGCAGGTACCAGCCACAGCAGCTCACTGTTGGGACAATTGCACAAGCTTCCATGGCTTCCACTGCTGTCACAGTCTGAGCTGCGTCCACATTGTCCTAGAGAGACAATCAGCTAAACCCAACTGAAATAATCTTTCACTCATTGTAGTGGTACTGCCAGCAGAAAGAAAGCAAGCTGTAGGATTTTCTGCAGCCCTTTATTCATAATCTCTCTGGTAAGGCTATTACTCTTCTGCAGGCAAACACCTTTGGGACCCACATCTTCCTGGACATACACAGACCCCTACACTCCTACGCTAGGGCAAGACAAGGACTAATGCGAATGGGTACTCAGAGTCACAGCATACCCCAACATAAAGAATGGGCTTTCCCTGAACTTGTTTCTGTGTGAATGACAACATCATTTTCAGAAAAAGCAGCTCATTTTGATCCTTCCGAGTAATTCTGCTGATTGGAGTCACCGGTAGATTGCTCTGTGGCTCATTGATTACGCTCAACGTGAATAATTACACTACTAAAACAGGCTGGCTCAGGCATCACTGAAGACAAGTCAGAGCAGCCAGGGATGGCAGAAGCGACACACCCACCTCTACGAGGGCCATTCGAGCACCTTGACTCCAGGAGGACAGTAGGAGGTGGTCGTGTGGCTGCAGAAAACTGACCTCCAGAAGGTCTGTGGCTCATCTGTTCTTCCCTATGGCTGTACCTTGCTCCCGAGTGGATGGGCCACTTCATGCCATGGTCCCAGACGTGCATTTAGTATGCATGACGGTGCTCCTGAGGGCAGCGCCTTCACGAAGCAATGCTAAACATGCTGACAAAGGCAAGGGAAGTGACCTGGAAATGACAAAGTGAAGCAAGGCGAGGAGCAAAGATGAGGCGGCCAAGGAGAAACGTTTGCATGGTTATATCAATAAAGCCCGCTGAGGAACGGCCATGAGTTTTGTCCGAGACAGTTGGTGCAGCACAGGCATTGTTACGTGTTTCTGGTTTGGGCAAAAGCTCTGTAGATTGGCAGCCAGAAGATTGATCTGGTGCCACCCAGAAGTGGTGAGTGCTACACACGGAAGAAAAAAATAAAAAAAGCTACTTTATTTTTTCGTCACGTAGAATATTACATCAAACAGCAGAGACGCACTGTCCTGAGCACAGTAACAGCTTCCTGGCAGCAAGCACAGAGCTGCCACACAATTCTGAGTAGCTTAAATTGTAATTCTCAAAGCTGAGGTCCCTTTGTCATAACAAGTAGCAGCAGAAATATTGCTTTTAATATGCAGAAGGAATCACTTGTAAAATCAAAGATCAATTCTAAAAAAAACTACAGAGCTACTTTTCATGACAGATGATACTTTAAATACCGCAAGAGAGAAGAAACTTCCCTTAAATAGGTGACAGTTAATTAATGAGATTTGGTAAATGAGTGCATTTCCTGCGCAACAAACTACAGACTTCCACTTCCAAAGTACATTATGTTAAATTGGACAAAGGCCCATTATTGTGGAATAAAAGATTGCCCACTGGAGGGTTCACACTAAAATAAGTATTCCAAGAATATCTTCATCCAGGAATACAAGCAATATATTTGCAAGTAGAGACCAAGCAACTCTTAAATATACTAATATCTCCTATAGAAACTAGTACAGTCAAATATTAAGCTTCTAGTAAGCAAAGAAAACACAGTAGCTGGGCCTACTGGTTTATACAAAAGCTCAGGAGACAGAGGGATGAGCTGTCTCTTGCAAATATGAGACCCTCGGGGCATATGTGTTATCTGTAGTATAAAGTCATGAAGTGGCTCTGTACCCTGCACTAGACCACGCAGACATCACATCTCTCAGCCCGTCTCAGTACCCGGGGACCACAGTGTACTGTTATTTCAACCCTGAACTACAGTGTGAGCTGGTTTGTCTGAAGTTAGCTTAAGGACAGGTCAGTGTGAGAGTCCTTAGTGCTATACAGAAGTCCATAGTGGACTTGGGCATCATTGAGTGAGCGCATGGCTTGAATGCAAGATAGTTGTGGAGACCACAAATGGGATACGTGCTTCCACTGAACACTGGAGGACGCAGATGTGACAGCTTCCCATCATAGTCCCCAGTGCACAACACCCAAAACCTGGTGAAAGACAGCAAGGCTGCCATTAACAAAGTCAACGGAAGAGAGACCAGTCACAAGACCAGTGTGATTTCTAAGGACTCTCCCCAGCTCAACTTGTAAAGCTCCCAAAGCCAACTCCTCCAAATTCCTCCCAAAACCTTGCCTACAAAAAGCTTTACGTCAGCAGGGCTCTCAGCCCAGATGAAGGGATGCTCACCAGCGATTCAGACAGTAGGTTCTTAGGCAGGTAAGTCATTTGGGATAGACACCACCTTGACCACACACTCTGGGTGTTAGTTCTCTAGGCCTGCTATGGATTACCAACTGCTGAATATGTGCTACCGACACAGAAAGACTATGCAAGTTATTCTTTGGAATAATAAGCATCAACCTTTGCTCTTCAGGAACACCCCTCTTAGCTCTCTCACTGCAAACAGCAAAAGCCAACTCACCAGGACCCCAAACTCTTTGACTTTCATTATGGTAAATTATTCACAGCGGAAGTGTCACTTCAGCAGTGTAAGATTCCTTGCCATTATAAATATTTTAAAATCATGATTCTCCTTTCTTATACCTGTGGAGTCTTAGACCACACTGGTTTCTTCACCTTTAAACTGCACATAGCTGTCCCCACACAGAGGACGGTCCCCAGCTTACCGGAACACAGAGTAAAACTCACAACAACCCTCTCTAAACCTTCAGAAAGCAGCACTAATATTAATTTCTTGCAACACTTCCACTGATTTTTCCCATTCCTCAAAATACATTTCCTTTTCCTACCAGAAGACCCAACTATGCACACATTCCACCTTCAATATAATCAATATGTGATTGCCTTCCAATACATCTTTTTACTCCTTCAATACCCTGACTTTTTCCTATGTCTGTTTGAACTCATCCATGTCTGTTTTGGTAGTTCAGAGCAGGAACACTAAGCCATGAGCTACAAGAAACATCATCTTTTCTTCAGTGATCTCTTTGCCAAGGCCATTGTTACCAGTTAACACTGATTTTGCCCCCAAACACCATGACTGGGACTGTACAGCAGCGGGACAGCAGATAGCCATGCCATAGCAGCTGGGACACATCACACCCCTGATCTCCTATAACATGCCACCCATGAAATGGTAGCAGGGAGGAGCTGTACTTTCCATTTCCAGGCCTGGTTTCATGCTGTCAGCCACCCCGAGGCGCAGACACGAGCAGAAGATTAACCTGTCACAGCCAGGATATGGCTGAGAGTCTACAAAGGGCTTATCCTCCCCACAGCTTCTGCCAAAACAGCTGGGGAAACACGTGGAGACTCAGGCGCCCGGGTGTTCCCCAGAACCTCTATCTACAGTCAGCCTTCCAAGAAACTACTTGTGTATCTACAAAATCTTCAGGACCATATTGGTTCTCACCTGTAGGTGATAAAAGGAAAAGAAGAGTAGAAATAGTCCCTTCCACAAGCCCTGGCCCCCTGGGTACTCTTGCTGGTACCAAGTGTTTGACTTTCCAGTCTGGGTGGTTTTTTTAAATTGAAGTCACCTGCAGTATCCCGTTTGGGAAAGCATTCCCTATTGCACTTTTGTCCTTTGGGAGAAATGCACATTTGTGTGCTCTGGTTAAAAATTCTTACTTTTTTCCTGGTGAAAGGAATTGGAGCTTCTATGTTGCATAAAAAACCATAGAAATGAAAATACACTTTTCCTATTATGAGCAAGAAAAGAAGAGAAACCTTCCTACATAAACATGATAGAACAGACACTCAAGTCACATACTAAGCATTTTACAGTGCTTTGGGAAAGAAAAGAAACACAAAATTTGAAGTTAATATTCCTCATGGAATGAGATTAGAGATATTTATTTTACGCCCTACTTGAACCATCACAGTAATTTTCATCTGCACTAATAAAAATAAATCAGAAGCTGATCTTCCATGCATTAAAATTACCATTTCATGCAACAGTCACAATGTTTCTGAGACATATGTGCCCTTTGGAACTCCTGCCACAAATAAAGCTGAATTTAGGGACTGCTGCGTGCGCAAATTTATTACATCAATTCTTTCCAAAGGAGGATAATGTCATGTACAAAATTCAATGTGGGGAGATACAGAAAAGCATCCAGCACTGAGGAAAGACTCTTAGCTTTCAAGAGGAAAGTAATCAGAACCAAACAACTAAGAGAACCAATGGCACCAACAATTGGGTGACCAGCAGAGGCCTGTTTGGAGCACGCTCGTCACCCAGACATGAATTAATGAAGTCAAAGCAGTTCCCTTGTCTGCAGCTCAGCCTCTCTCAAAGATGCTCATTTGCAGAGCAGGATACAACTTGCTGTTAGACAGGTGAAGTTCAATACTCATTAACCAAAAGAGCCCCCACTTTGTGCTGCTGCCTGCAGTACAAACCATCTGCCCACAGGTTTTGTCAATCCTACCACCCACCATTCCATGAATGCTGTACCTGGAGACACCGTAAATGCATCAACACTCCCAGCCCTCAGTAGGGCTGTTTTCACAGCCAGAGTCCAAAGCTGGGAAACCGCAACCACTTTTTGAGCCATGCAAATAGAAAACGTTGGAAGGACCCATGGTTTCGTCTCAAATTTGCATACAGCAACGTCTCCTTGCAATAATTTATTCTTCAAAAAAGAGCTATGTGAGAAGGGAGGATTGAAGCAGGCAGATGCATGTTGGGAGACTGACTCCAAATCAGGCTTGCAAGTGCACCTTTTGCTTTTGCAACCCAGGGCAGTAACACTGCAATACTGTAACCCAGCACAGTAATACTTTAGCACAGTAGAATTGTGCTAAAGCAAAATTGTCACGCACAGAGATTTAATGAGATAATACACTAAAAGCTCAGGGACTAGATACAGTCATAAAAAGACACAGGCAGAAGCTGCTTCTTCCTTGTTCTTTACTATCAATCGTCCCCATTGTTTATTTGATGCATCGTTTATTTGATGGGGAAGGCACAGCATGGGATGGGGTAACCTTCTCAGCCACCCAGTGCATGCTCTCATGACTACCCAGATCCAAACCCAGCTTGCCCCCAATCACCCTCACTCTTCTGGCTCAGAAAAACCCAATTCTGGCCACTAACACAAAAGGCTGTGTTCAGGTGTGTGAGGCACCAGACGTACAAAGGTTCTTCACTGTGCTGTAGCCAACACTGTCAGGTGAAAGTTGCTTAAAATGGGACCTTTCTTAGCTTCTTCTATGTCTACATTTCTGCTCCTGAGCTCCACACTAAATCTTGGCCACACGCAGATAATTCAGGCAGCTCAGTAAAGCCAAGGATGGGAAATACCTAGGTATGGTAGAGACCCAATACTACACCAGCTGTCAAAAAAAGCTGCTTTTGAATCTCTGGAAGCCATGCAGAAAAGATCTCCATGGTCATCTGCTTGGTCCTTGTCATTCAGTCACACAGGTCACACTGGAAAAACAAATCCAGCAACCTGGAAAGCCATGGGCTGAAGTCTGCTATCCCAGTGCTGGCAACATTTGGTCACACGTGTTTCTCTCTCCCCACTATCTGCCTGAAAACGCCCTCTTTAAGACACAGCTATGGCAAATAGACTCGTCACCATCTTCCAAATAACTCATGTGAACGTCTCGCATTTTTCAAGTGGTGCCATAAAACGTGGGGCTGCACACACCACAAACACTGACATATTTCACTAATACAATCCAGTAGCAGCATATGGAGAATATTTATACAGCTCTTTATTATTTTTTATGAAAGGTAAACGACCCTTTTGGTGAAACGGTGACTTGTGCTAACAGCATCTTTGTTTTTATGAAAAAAATACCAATGGCAGGAGGGCCACAGGGTTTGTAAATCTAACTCATGGGTACGAATTCCTCTGGTTCTGTTGCGGGAAAACAACATTCTCTTCTTCACAAGACTTGACTCTTGTTCATCTTTAAAGCTGGTCTTGATACACTAGTTACTTGACACAGTAATTAGGAGAAAGAAGAATGAGCTAAAGATACCCAGAAATAAAATCTAGATTTTAACTTGAAAAACAAGTTTCCATCATTTAAAAGTCACCTCCTTGATACACTTTCATATCTTAAGGTCAAACACTTCTAAATGGGGAAAGGAGTGATTCTGCTCATCAGTGCAGGGCTAACACTAGGCAAAGTTAGCTGCACGTGCTGGTCTGCTACAGCATTCCCAGACCCAGGAAGCACTAAGGTTTCAGATGTCTTCAGTCTAATTAAGTCTTCTTAATTGCTGCTTTACTAATTGGGGTGGAACACTTTTGTCATGATTTTAGCTGTTGACAAACAAACATGTAGAATGCAGCATTAACTCCTTCTTGATGTACTGAGGAAAAGCCAACACATTCAAACCCAAGTGAGAGAAATGAAAACTAATCAGAGCAGAGCAATGCAATATCAGCACGTGTTGTCTCACCCTGGGGAAAGCCAAGAACCCAGCACTGGCTCCCCGCAGTGCCAGCGGTGAGGGTCACTTCAGCGCTCCCAGCCCAAATTGGTGAGATACCAAAACCTCAAGTCTTTGCACATGTGCTTTGCTTGCTGACAGAGATAACACCCTGTGAAGGCCATACCAAGGTGACTCTTTTTTCTGCCTTTGCTTTAGAATATCCCAGACTAACGATTTTTTGCATTTCTACAGACATTTTATACTAGCTCATATCTTTGCAAGATATCTTCTGTTGCTAGTCATGAACCCACCCTTCTTCTACTCTACTAGGAACAAACTTTTCAGTATTTTAAGCATTCAAGACCTACAAACAGTATCTTGTGAATCAAATAGTGCTTGTTCACAGCAGGGAGATAAGCCAAAGTAAAAGCTGATGGGTTTTTGTGTTTTAAAGCTGCCTATTGGTAAAGGAGGACCTCAGCCTCACTACCTGCTGTCACAAACCAATACAGGGAACTGTGGACTGAGCTGGGCCTTGGACCCACAGCATTTGCTTTGCAGTTGTAGAAAGGGAAGAGGCAATCACACATGCAGGACAACTGCTCCAGTCTATCCCAGCCCATCTCTGCTGACCCAAGCATGGGCAGGGAGTGTTTTCCCATTGAATCAGCCAGGCAGGTGCAGTGTCCACCTTCCCATGGAATCCAGGAAGAATCTGGTGTAATTGGAAAATAACTGGGCAAATCCATTCTCCTTCTCAGCTCCAGATCACTGTGGGGACTTGAGCCAGAGCCATGTGAAAGACCCAAGAGATGCTGTCCCAAACACCTTTTCCCTGGGAGGTGGTTTAACAGCAAGACCCACTAATTCGAAATACTCTGTTTTCACTACTTTCCCTACAATTTTTGTTTGGTTCCCCCTCTCCATCCCTCTGGACACCCCTGGCTGGTTCCTGCCTTCAGTCCAGATGCACTTTTCCAAATGACATCGATGCAAGCTCTCTGGGTCCCCAGACAGTGTACAAACTCTACCTCAGTGGGAACAAACTCCAGGTTTCTTTATTCAGACACTGGAAAACCATTTGCACACTAACACTGACTGGCTTTCCCAAGCCTCTACAACAGAGGACTAAGATTTTTCTTCAAGTTCCAGAGGAATGTCTGCACTGAGGGAGAGTTTCTGCAGTCACCGTGATGAAAGATGGCAAGCAGATCTCTTTTTTTCCCTTTGAAAGTGAACGGCTTCTGCTCCCCAGATTCCAAAGCGCCCCAGAGCACTGATGGGACAGGACCATCCTTTCCTTTGGGAGCCTGGTGCAGGGAACAGGGCAGATTCATGTTGTATTTGTTTGCCCTCCCAAGGAGAGGCAAAGGCACAATACAGCCCAAAGGAAGAGCAACGCAAGACTTGGGGGACCGGTCTGGCTTTTAGGGTGCCAACACTTAAATCTTGTCCTCTCAAACATCACACAAGGGCCTCTAGGCAAGTCCCATAATCTCACTGTCCCTCTGTTTCCGTCTATCAAAAGCGGATAACAGCCTGTCTCTAACACATAAGGACGCCTTGATAAATGCACTAATTATCACCAGACACCCCACCCAGCACACAAGAAAATAAAGGCCATTTATTTGCTTAAAAATCTTCTAGCTATGAAACCCCTATCAGAAAACTCCGCACACCAAGACCCTGGAACCTGATTTAATTAAATCAATGGGAACTATGTCATTAATTTATAAGAAAGCTCAAACTTAAAAAGGAAATTGTTTATATTGACCAGCATACAAAATCCTTTCATCTGCTGAGAGCAAACACATTTTTATTACTCTTAGCACTGCAGAAGACTCTCATGGAGCCGCTCAGCGGTACCTCTGCTATCGAACAGCCCATGCAGCCCAGCTGCACCTCCGCTGCTCCATTTGTCATCTCAATGCACCATTTGTCCCCCGCAACACAGATCATCTTACACAAAGCAGTTGTCATGCATCTTCCCAATCCCTACCATGTCAAGCACTTTACACATTCCTCTCCACATATGCCCATAAAAAAATCACTTGCCATAAGAGTTTTTAAATGGGGCTTGTCAAAACATCAAGATAGAAGGTGTGCAAGACAGAACCTCGGATTTCTTATGCTACTTGCTGAAACACCCATACACACAGCCTTATACAATGTTTCTTTCCACAACATACCACTGAGATATTTAGACTTGGCTTGTAAAGGAGAGGAATCCTGCCGGGAGGGGAGGCGAGAGACACACAACAATCTTAAAAGGAGGCTTCGTGCATGTAAAAGCCTACAAAAAGTAAAACCCAGCAACAGAAATGATTAGGAAGTGATTTAAAGCTGTTTGGAAATACTGTTTCAGTGGTTGGTTGAACACCTCTTTTAGAATACAAACATTCGGCAGGCTGTCTATAGCCCATGGGGAAAAGCTCCTGACTTCCCCTACCCAAGCACAGCAGGGCATGGTCTATTCTCACTGAAGAACATAAATTTTGATCAACTCCAATGGACGTGAACAACTCACCGAATTTATCTCAATTTAACTGATTTCAGAAAACTTAAAGAAGTGATACTCAAGACAAGCACTCAAAGACACTCAAACCCCTACTAGATGTGCTACTGTCTAGATAGCGATTGCTGATTTATTAACCACAAACCACTGTGGATCAAGCCTTAGTATTTGTTAATATTTCTGCTGAAATTGGCCTTTAATGGTCCAATCCAACTCCCATTAATGAGAAGTTGTAGCAGTTAACATCTGATCAGGAAAAAACCCCACATTTAGACCTATTAGTCCTACTGGCTGCATTTTATCTGATGTGAAAACTCCAAATCTAGAGCTATGAGAGAGAATTTCAATTATACTGCTGTTTCCAAATTTAAATAATTTTTTAAAAAAATCGTTGAGAAGTGGAAATCCACTTCTCATTCACTTGGGTGTAATTCAGAAGCAACCCTATCGAACATAAATACAAAGTGACAGGGAAATCCAGCCTACCATTCACATCACATATTTCATGCTTCTTTCTATTTCACAGTAATACAGCAAGTTAAGCTGCTTATTAGATGGGCACATTCTCCTGACCACAGCCAGACTTGTATTTTATGCTGGGCTCACCATCAGTACTGACTGCCCTTTAATCATAATTCTGCTGTCATTTGTGGTTCCACTTTGGAAGATACTTGCTTTAACACACAAACTGGATAGCTGTTAGCACTGCTATACCCCAGAAGAGAGAGGGCACATGAGTAATGCCCAGAGAGGGATGTAGACATAACCATCTCTATTTACACAAACCTCTTGCACGTTTTCCTAACAATCTATACTCTCAAATATTTCTCTTGGCTTTACATGATGCCATGGCACATGCTTCCAAGCTCCACAGCACACCAATTTACAAATAATGACCTTCCTGAAATGACCTGATAAGAGCTAATAACTGTACTATAAAGAACAAAAAGATTGTAGCACAGAAGGTCATCATGTACTGAAAAAAAGATTGAGTTTTTACTAGCAGAATCACTAATGGACATGGTTCACATGTGATCTATTTATTTTTAAGAAATGACTACTATCAGTAAATGAAGTTAGCCTTGAAACAAAAACAAGCCCCAAAACAGTAGTTTCAAAACACACACTGCAGTCTGGCAGCTTATGAATGAAACGCTCCATAGATGTTTGTGTACATTTATAATTTACTACACCACATTAAGAAATAAGACAACTGCAGACAACAAGCTGATGCTCTCCCAGCTGTGCACACCACGTAATGACATCTTCTACCAGGGCTTACTCAGCCTCACAACCAACTTCTCACTTGGGAGACAGTCAGAAGGATCCAAAGGATCCACATTGTCTCCAGCAACTGAGTAACAAATGGCAGCAGCTCTGCCCTTATAAAGTTTGCATTGTGGGTGTTTTAAAACAATATGCACTGAACATCTGAAATGCTGTTTAACATAAGCACACACCAGGAAGTAAAGCACAAATCCTGTCCCAGATGCACAGAACGAGACTCGTGCTGGCAGCCTCCACAGAGGCTGAAAGGATCAGAAATCTCTCCTGCAGCACTTGGCACAGTAGCAGCCACAAGAGAGTCTGCTAACCTTGTCCTCCAGCAGTGCTCGGAGAGGGGGAGCACTAATTGCACCTCTACCTCCATCTCCTCTCCTTGGAGTAGGATAGGAAACGCCAGGGCACACTGCTCCTTGGTGAGAACAAATATCATGGCCTATTGCCTGGTTCTCACTTCTCACATGTGTTGTGTGTGAGGCACAAATGGTTCAGCTATATTGAAGTTCTGTCCCTGTCCTGAAAGAGAAGAACCATCTCACCTTGTTCCACTCCAGATCTTGCTTTCATCCTGCATCCCAAACTTGTATAAAATCACCGCTGATCTCACATGGAGGCAGACATCCATATCTGACAGCTCACGTAGGACCAAAGAGTGAAATGCTTGGCATGGCAGTAAGAAAAGGTCTCTTCCCTAAATAACGAACAGCCCACAGCCTTCCTCTGCAAATGCCCAGATACTGTCCTTTCTGACTTCTGAAGCACTGCTCACATGCCCCGAATTACTCAACTATTTAAAACAACTGCAAGATTACACATTTCATATACACGTCAATTTCTCATGACACTGTATTTTAAAGACAGCAAAGTAAAGAGCATTCAAGCCTTGATCTTGCAAACCGTGCTTGCTCCCTGAGCTGGTTCTGTTGGAGGCGATTGATGCAGTAACCATTATTAAAACGACAAACTGATTTAAAACAAACAGACAAAACAAACCACAAAACAACAACCTCAAACAAAAACAAAAACAACTGCAGAACTACTTGATTCTGCCAGGTCAGGACTCTGATCATGTTCCATGACCCAAAAGGGTAAGTCAATAAGACAAATTAACTCCTCCACCTGTCTTTCCTTCCTCCTCCCTCCCCTTCCTCCCCCCTTTTCCTGCCAATAGGTATTGAACCTTACCTTAACCTTTGAGAGAAACACAGAGGACCCCACTGTGTCTGTGACCGGGTGACAGCAGGGGTTGTGTTAGAGACCCCAAAGCATCTCCAACCATTAAACCCACTGGATTTGCGGCAGCTCCAGCAGTTAGTTTGCAGGAAGGGAAAGGGAACAAGCCGCTACTCAAGTAAAAAGCATACCCAGTCTAAGCAGAGTCAACACAAAGATTTTAAGGCTTCATACCTAAACCCAAGGGATGCTGCTTTCTAAAAGACATGAAAGCCAGAATCATGGATGTTGGGACTGCAGGGTCAGCCCTTCTGGAACATGCCACCAAACTCGGCCAGGCGTATTAAGTACACTCCCAGCTCAGGAAAAAAAATCTCTAGATGCACTTTTAAGCACATAACTAATCGTATGAAACCTGGCAAGACATAGGTTTTTCTTTATGCCCTCACCAGGTGTAGACTCAGTATAAGTATGCACAGAAGTGCCTCACTGAGTCAGGCCTCATACAGAGGCTGGGTCACCAGACAATTTATACAACAATTTCACATGCTCTTATCTTTCAAACTGAATTTCTCTACTGGATCCACTGTATGCAGTTGTACCTGTAGCCTTGGTGAATTGTTTCATACCATGTTAGCCTAATGGCCGAATCATAAGTGACCCACGTACCTGTAACCCCAAACTCCTTTTTGTGCACATGAATTAGGAAGCCCTGTGGAGTTTCAGTTCCATGAACAAGATGACAGATTTGAATGAAGCAATGGAAAAGACGGGAAGTTCTCAGCAGCCACTTGTGTCCTCCACAGACCCACTGACTACACACAGCATCATGCCTGTGCCCCACTTCAGTACAGCCGGTCCCCTGGCTGCAACCCAAGAATGGCCACTAAGCCCTTACATCTCCAGAGGGCACCTTCTCCAGTCCCCAGGGAGAATAAGGGCTTGCGTGAAGATGTCCTTTGCCTGAAGTCTGTTCTCTTGCCCATCCTCTATATCCCTGCTTGATCCTCATTCCTATACCCTTCTCCTGAGCTCCAGCCTTGCAGAAAGCATCAGGCCTTTTGCCAGCACCAATGCAGAATGCTGCAGCTTCTCACACTTGCAGTTTTCTCTTCTATCTGCTTTGATTTGCTCCAAGCCCAGATGACCAGGCTGTACATGGTATATGATGTTTATACACATCCATTAGAACAGACTATATGTACATGTTCAAAATTGCTGTAATCAGGAAGTGAGCCATGAATGGGTAAGCGTTGGCACATTAATAATCTGTTTTATAGCTTAAATTAGAATCTTTGGAATTTCACAGCCAGAGACTTTTAAATAGGTCAAAAATGTGGTAATCACACTTAATGATCACACTGTGATAGGCACTGCATCAGAGCTAGGAGTGAAGAAACCTGAGCAGAATGAATATGAACTTCTTGCACATTTAAAAAAGCTTTTAACAAACCTCAAGTCATTTTTTTTTAATACCAAAACACACAGCCTAAGCCAGAAGTTTTTTGCTCTTCAGAAGTGAGCTGTGAGATTCCATATGATGACAAAGAGCAAACGCTATGCCTCTATCTTTTCTTTTAGTTGGCACTGTAGATTAGCAAAGGCTCTGAACTTGACCACTTACAAGTAGTGAGCATTTAGTGGTGAAAAGAAAGCCTTCCACAACTGAGGAAAGTGCTTTATTGATTGTACTTGCCCATGCACGTTTCACCCCAGGTAGGCAGACTTAAAACATATTCCCAGGTATCAGCATTTTGACTTCTTTTAAAGAAAAGAACAAGAATCAACAGACCAATCACAGTAATCTTCTCATCTCCCAATCAGGGAAACCCTTCAAAATTTTCTAAGTTTAGACACACGCTTATGTTCTCTTCACACCAACTGGACTTCAGGTACAATAAATCTCATGGAAAAATTATAGAAAAAAAAAAGAAAACAAAATTCAGCGAAATAGACGTTTGATGTTTATTAGTTCTGTCCTGTCAAGCTGCTGAGATATAGCCAAAAAGGTAAACCAAGGAAAAAAAAAAAAAAAAAAGCTATATTCTGTGGAAATAAAGTCAATGTTTGTCTACTGTGAAAGTACAAAGTCAGCAGGGGAGACTGTTTGGAAGCTTATAAGAAAGCAGGAGAGAAATGTTTTTTTGGTTTCTTTTTTCCTCCAGTCAAACTTGGCTTCTTCTAAAAAACAAAGCAAGGCAAAAGATGAAAGGCCTTCTTTTCTGAAGCCAAAGATGAAAAATACAAAGAATATTAATGACTAACAAGTCTGTCTGTAAATGCCATGAGCTTAGCTGTAGTAGGGACAAAAAGGAAGAACAGCATTGCTATTAACTAATGAAGTATCTGATCTAACGAGCAGTGATGAAGGCCGATTGGGTCATTTATGGAAAGAAGAGTTAGTTCAGAAGAACACAGGTTCCCTACAGAGGATAAAAGGAAAGAGGGAAGGATGCCATCATATATACACATGCAAGAGTTCAGAATGGCTGTGGTTCATTTATAAAGCACATAAAGGTAGCAAATTCCCAATTAGGGCTTGTCTGTCCCTCACACATGTTTGTACATGCAGGTATAGCAGAATTGTTGCAAATTTGTAGCTTGGATTATATTACAAAACATGGGATTTTAACAAGTCCTATTTCCTGAAGGAAAACTTCAAAAAACTCAGAAGCTTGCCTTTGTCCCAGTTATTGGGTCCAGCACGAGCCAGTGCCACCTCCCCGTGCCCTGCGTGAGCCCAGCCATGCAAGATCAGTGCAAAACACATTCCTCCTTGTCTGAAGTTTGCTCAATTCTTTTAACTTAAGGAAATGAAGCCAAATGAAACCAGGAAGAAAGAAAGAAAAAAAAAAGAACAAAAACCAAACAACAAACCAGCTCAGAGCCAAGTGACACAACACAAACTTTGGATTTAGAAACTGATTCATCTGCCAACTCACTGGCATACACACCTAGCGTGTCTATATTTATAGGCGTGGATTAAGGCTTTCTGCTCCATAGAAGCATTCTGAGTATTTTTAAATCAACAAGAAATCAAGAATCGTTGCACTTACAGGAAAAAAGATGGAAAACTTTCTCTAAGCCGCAACCATTCCCGTCTTGACACAGCAGCTCTCCTTGCAATTTCCAGCAAGACTGAGAGCCGGGACGGATACAGAATTTTCCCTGAGATTCTTTCCCTTAACAGGCCACCACTTACTCCTGCAGACAGACCATGTTTTCAACTGGAGTTTGATGCAGTAGATGATATGAGAAGCCTTTGTGTTGGGATGGAAATCTGGGGAACGTTCAGATTCCTCTGAAAGATGGCAATGTTTAACCAAATACTGCTGGATTGCTGTGCTGCTGCCCTTGCCTTACGGGGCTGAGAATTAAAGGCTGTTAGTTCAATGCCCAGTTTTGTCTATAACCCGCAGTAGTCTCAGCATATTTCCAAACTCTCTCAGCATCTCCTTCTGGAAAATGGGGATAACACCATGTCTCAACAGTATCAGAAAGGTTTGTTAATGCTTGTAAGCACTTTGTAGATAAGGAACATCAAGACAGCAGTTAGCAGAGGGATTTGGGGCAGAGAGAGACATAAATCCAACGTACTCATATCATACACTCTTTTTAGAGAGCATAACAGCAGATCATCTCCTTGCATTTAGTGGTTGTGGGCTCCATCCTCTCAACATACCGAGCGCTCTGCCTTTGATCCAAAAATGAGTCCGGGGAGAATATTCACATGTTTAATGTTAATCATATGCTTAAATCCTCTGAATCTATAAAGAGTGTAAAAGAGAAAAGTGTTCCCTAGCTCCAAAACAAACACAAATTCCCAGAAGTTATATTTAGGACATGAGCAAACATTTGACCAGCAGAGGAAAGGCCTTCGCTACACACCTGCTAAGCTTCTGCATCCCTGAAGAAACCTGCAGGTGGGAAAAGTATCTGGAGTGTGCTTGCTTAGACAAAACATTTCTAATATAACCAGTGTGACGCTATTAGAAAGCAGCAGCCCAGAGTATTTGAACTGCTATTCCACAGGCAGAGCAGACCTTGAGCAAAGAAATGAGAAAAAAGAATAAAGTTTACTAAGGAACTCATCACACAGATTTAAACTTATGATTACAAATTTATTTGCTACTATTAATTCCTTCATTTATTAACTGTCTACTGTGAGAGAATGGGTCTTCCCCAGGAGACAGGCATCACCGCTCAGACCTCACAAACACCACATGCCTTGCAGCAGCCATCAGAAGCACCTAGAAAGCAGTTTCTCCTAACCCTCAGCATCAGAGAGCAACTTAAACTCTAGACTTCCCCTTAAAGCCTTGTTCATTTTAAGCACACACTGCTCACTCTCATTTTAGCTATACTGTTTTTACCTAACCTGTTTTTACATCCTGCTAAACTCCTGGCCTAGCTAATAGCTTGGAGCGATGGGTGTCCTACGCTCGTTGGCCAGAGTGTCCAGAAGTCTCTGCCCTTGCATCAACTCCCCCCTTGATGTGTTTCTTGCAAGAGCATCAAGTCAGTGGAACGAAGACACGGTGGTCCTTTTGCACAGGTAAGCTCAACGGGGACAAGCAGGTACCCGCAGTGTGAGGGTGTTCTGAGCTCCATGTGGTCACAGACATGCTCCTGCAGAGCTCAGCACTTCTAGCTACATCCATCACTGTAGCGTGGACATATCCCTGACCAGATCAGATTCTGCAGCACAAATAACTGGCTTCCAGAAATGATTTTCAAAACTCTGTTAAGACATGCATGTACAGCGAGAAAAGCCTCAGGCAATTAAAGGACTACTATCCAGAGCTTGATTGCTTTAGCAGATCCGTAAACATTATCCAGCTTACTCACAACTTCACGCTTTGCCAGTGATGTGAAAAGGACAAATCATTCTCTCACCAGTGTAAATCACCCAAGATGCTAAATAAGGCTACTAATTATTTCTAGGGCTTTTTAAGGAATCCTTTAAGATTATTGTTCCCAAATTTGATTAAATAACACTTTAAATCCTTTCAACTGAACATCATTAAGTGAAGCTGACGATGTTGTAATAAAAAATGTTTTCTCCTCAATTAAAGTATTTTTGTGAAGTGTTCTGTATTTTAACAGTACACACCGCTCTTAACCTCGTAAACCAGAGGGAGCTGTATCTGTCTCCTCTTACAAAGGGTTAACAAGGTAATTATCTTCTGTGGTTGGCTGAATTAGAACTATACAAAATGCTGTGCCTCAGAGGAGACAGAAGTGTATTCCTACCTTCACTTGCCGTAAACCAAGAACCACGAGGGATGGAATCACGTTGCTGGGTAAGGCTGTAAGAAGTCCAAGGGAAGTTAACACAACAGTAGAAATGCTGATTTTGTTTCTCCACCTCCTTTACAAGACACTTTGCTGTCCCAAGGTTTGTAGGTGCTACAGAACACAAAGTCCGCTGTTACTGCAACTCATTCGCATGAGCCGGCAGGCACCACCACTGGGGAATCCCTCTGGAGAAGACTGGAATGCCCCAGAAGACACCACCGTGACTTTCTTTCCCATCATCTTCCTGGAGGAAAAAACACTGTCTCTCATGATGGGGTAAGCTACAAGGCATAACTCCAAGCCTGTACAGTCTCAGAGCACCTCTGATGACAACCTAAATCCTCTTGGACATCTCTGGTACCTTCACTTAGTGTCTCCACAAATATCACCCAGGAGGGCGGCTCTAACAGACCTTCATTGCACTTCCCCCTGGCTAGAACCCCAACAACTCCTTTGCTCTACCATTTCTTTGTAATCTAGAAAGAGCTGGAGGGTAACAAATGAATGCGGTCCCTATCCTCATCCCTTTACCCAGTCATCCTTCCCCACCCTTCACATGCATCCACTCCTTATCCCACCCATAACAAAATAAATGAGATTGAAGGAGTCCCGGAAAGTAGAGCACCAGTGAAGTTCATCTTTCAGTGCCAAGGCACTGAGATACCTCCAGGTAGGAGGTGCCACTGGCTGCACCAGAAAGCACAGGTATCCCACAGCAGAAGCTGAACACAGGTAGGGACTGCTGGAATACACCTTTGTGAGAACAATAATTAAATTCCAGTCTAATTTCCTTCTGATCTACAGCTCTAACTCCAGAATGACTCCCATTAAGTCAATTAGCAGTGTGGTGTCACTCCAGATTTTTGCCTTAAATAAAGAGCCTGTGAAGCTACTAAACCAATGAGAATCTTTTAATCTACAAAATACATGCCCAGGAAATTTCTTCTGTGGAACATAAGCATCAGCATTTTGGATTTCAGTAACAACACAAGACGTGCTGCCACCACCACGCCCCTACCAGGAAAACAACAGGGCAGGGGACTGTATTAAAGGTCCATCAAGTCTAGGGAATACAGTCTGGACACAAACGGTTCCCCCTCTGCACTCCTCTTTCCCCCCTCATTTCCCAGTGTTTCACGCTGTGCCAGAGCATCGCTAAGGGATCAGTGCCCAGTGTTGGTCCTCACACAGCCACCAAAACACCCCAAGCCATACAGTGTCACCCAGGAATACCCTGGGTATTAAAGGCATCACTAACAGGGGCTGTGCAGCTGCTCCCATGTCCTGTTAATTAGGTACTACGGACACGCTCGTGCTGTAAGCGCGTCTTTGACATAACAGAGCATGACAATTTCTTCAGAGTCCCAGAAATGCAGAGCATACAAATAAACCTGAACGCTGAAACCATTTCATTGTTCATAAGAATATGCACATTGCACCTGTTACAAGCAAGGGCACTGCCTATGCCTTGGAGCTGATTATTTCAGCTTCTAACAAGCCTGTCTGTCTCAGAGGACTGTTAAATTCCAGGAGTAAATAAAGCACAACAAAATTATTTTACAAAAAGAAATCATTACTGAATACACAGAGAGTAGTCTCTAAACCCAAGGTAAAGAAAACAATCCCCAAACTGACATTTTCCCCTGGGCTTCTTACAACCGCTGAGTCAGTTTAAATTACATTTAGCTGAAAGAAAATAACTCCAAGATTGATATTGCTAAAGTCCCACCCTGAAACAAATGTTTGGGAGTCCAACTGCAACACCCCCTCACCCGCCCCCCCCAGCCCAGGACTCCTACCAGAGAGGAAGGATCGCCGCGACACGACCGGGGAGCGCTCACCCAAACCCCAGCCCGGCAGGAAGGACCAGCCCGCAGAGGCGACGCTCCCGCAGCCCCCGAGGGCAGCCGGAACCGCCGGGAGCAGGTGGCGGAGCCGGGCGGCCAGCCGGTCCCCGCAGCCCAGCCCCCGCCGCCAGCCGGCCCCCCGCCACCAACACGCGTGGGACGCCGGCGTGGGGAGCGTGTCAGTGTGATATTTACCGGGAAAGAAGGAAACGGAGGAGCGCGGGAGAGGGAGGCAGCATCCCCGGCTGCGGCAGGCAGGGTGCTGGGGGAGGGGACAGGAGCGGGACCGGCGGGGGACTCACCGAGCTACGCGCGGCTGCTGCCCCCGCTGCCGTCCATGGGGGCGGCGGGGGGACGGGAGCCCGCTGCGGGCGAGAGCCGCCCCAGGATCCGCCGCATCTGCCCGCCGCCGCCGCGGAGCAGGAGGAGGAGAGGGAGAAGGAGGAGGAAGAGCAGACCGCACCGCACCGCACCGCGCCGCACCGCCCCGGAGCAGCCCGGCCGCAGAGCGCCGCCTGCCCGCCGCGCCCGGGATGGGACCGGCGGCGGCGGAGAGGCGGGGATGGCCCGGCGGCGGGGGCAGGTGCAGCGGTGCGGGGGGGACGGCGCGGAGCCGGGCGCGGCCCCGGGGCGGTGCAGCTGGCGGAGCGGGGCGCGGTAAAGGCGGGGGGGGGGTGGCGTAGAGGGGAAAGGAGAGAGCGGCTGGAAGCGCCTGTACGTAACGTGGTCGGGCGCGAATCCGCCCCGCGAGGGCTCTTAATGAAGTACAGATGTTCCTTAATATAATTATGTCGTCTTCTTCCCGATAATTGGCTTTGGCAGTCGCGCTGATCGACATTCCAAACCCACCCACCTCCCCCCCCGGCACCGCGGCCGGACTCACGGCTGCGGGAGGGACCCCCGCATCCCCGGGGATCCCCGCTCCTGTGACCCCCCGAGCCCTGCGATTTCAGTGCCTCGCAGCAGGTGAGAAATAATGGGCGACGTCTGTTTACTTATTTCTTAAAGCGCGTGTCCTTATAAAGCAAAATGACTGGTCTGCTCGTAGGAAGGGGGGACAAAACATCCTCGTTATGCAAATGAGAGGTTATCGCAAACGTTGGGGAAGGGCCGTGTTACCGAGCAGGAGCCCAGCATCGCTTCAGGACAGCGACAGGGGATGTCCTGAGTGGGACTGTCACCCACCCCACCTCCACGCTGCTCCTTGCCTGTGTCCCTGCTCTCCCGGGGCCAGGTGAGCTGCAGCTGGTTAAAACGCTCCGCTTCTCCCCACCTTGGGTTGTCTCCAGAGGCATTGCCAGTGAGGGCACGCTAATACAAGCCAGCTGTGTGGGCGTTCTGTGCATGGATGTGGGGAAAATGGATCAAGCCCACAAATTCATCTTGCAGAGGACAAGCAGCCGACACAAGGTAATGATTTCTAGTCGCTACAGGCCCCAGACCAGACTTCTTTCACCTGATGACTCAAAGCCGAAACTCAGCCGTGCCATACCTGCTGACGCTTGGGCACCGTGAGGAGTGTAAATAACTTCAGATAAGCAGGATTAGGGAATTCTCCCAGTCCAGGGTTATGGAGGGGAGGAGCAGGCAGCCTGCACATCTATGCCTCTCTCCATACGTCAGCCCGGGAAGCATCTAAGGGGTTGGGAATTCCTGTGTGTTAACACAAAATGCGGGTTGGAAGTGAGCTCCCCCACCCCCAAAAGCATGTCCTGCTTTCTCCTCTTGCGCAGTCCAGGATCTCAGCCACCACCTTCCATCAACTTTTCTTTGTTTTAAGTGAAGGCAAGTGACTACAGACCTTTCAGGCAATGACCAGCTTCTCAGCCCAAGCCCATAAGAAGAAGTTATTTTGTATTTACCAGTGGTGTCAAGATGACACCCGCAGACTGAGAATTATTTTGTACCTATGCCAAGGGTAAAAGGGTGGCTCTACCAGGAGACTGGAGCTACATCTGCATTAATTCTGGCCTCAAGCCCATGCTCCAAGCCTGTCCCCGTGCACGGTTTTCCTCTGGAACAAACTAACCCTCCAGCCACCCAGGAGGGTGGCTCTGCAGGCTGAGAGATACGCTGAATTTGTGTACACAGACACCTCCCCTCTGCACAAGGGTCTCTGCTTTTTCCTCAGCCAGAATGGTAAAATGCCTCTTGTTTTTGCAACTGTGCTCTGCAGCTTTCTGAGGGACACAAGCAGATGGGGGTCTCACAAGCTGTGCATGGCATGGGGCATCCTTGGTTTGCCTTCCATTGGGCCCCTTTGGGGTTTTATTGACCTTCTAATACCCTCCCAGCTGCACAGAAGACAGGGAAGCCAATGTGATCACAGAGATAATAGGTGATGCTGTGTCTTCCAGCTACTGTTTTTCATATGTCTGCTTTCTCATCTTGATTCATTGGGACCCCCAGAGAGTGAAGGCATGGGGAAAGAGTGGTGTCTGAGGCAGCTGTGTGTACTCCTGGAGAACAGACGCTGCTGGAGGCAGGACAGGGATGAAGAAGCTAAGACTATACTCCCTTCCAGTTTCATTTCAGCCATGGCAGAATCTTTTCTTAGAAGGATATAAATATAGAAGTGAGGGAAACACAAAATCAACACAACCTGTAACAACACGGTTCAAACCCGAGGAGAGGCAGGCTGACTCCGCAGTTTCTCTCTTAAGGTCTTTTCTCCAAATGTTAAACTTTTAAGACCCATCATAATTACAGGTTCTTACTCAGATTTCCTGGTCTTCCTCTAAAACCAACACAGAAATAACTTCAGAGTATTACCTAGTTTAGTTTAGCCTCAAGGACAAATGCAGGAAAACATTCCCCCTAAATGGGGGAGTCTTCCAGTTTGTGAGCTCTTGAGTGAAGATACAAGTAGACCTGGACACTTACCTTATTGGCAACATTCTTATTTTTCTTATGCTTCATGGACCTTTCAGCAGGAGTCTTCTCCTCCCCCTAGTTCTACAGATCAGTAGTTTTCAGCTGTCTCTCAATGACTGTTTTTCTACCATCTTTCCAGGTGTTAAGCTGATAAGTGTGTGATTTCCAAGGCTCTGTTTCGTCAAAAAGAGGAGGAACAGCATACTTACTCCTCTCTGACCTCTGTTATATTTCCCATCCTCCACCCGTTATTAAAGGTAGATGGTTCAGAGCTGGCTTCAACTTGTCCCTTAGATATTCCAGGGTAATATTCTTCAGGCTTTGCCTATTTCAGCGTATCTTTTGTTTCTGGGCCCCTCTGCAAGTAGGTACGTGTAGTTTCCTGAAGCTGTTCTCCTGGAAGTAGAAAACAAGGAAGCTTACTGTGGAATTCAACCAATGACAGGTCAATCGTTGATTTCGTTCTTCATTTCATTCCATTTTAAGAATAAATGCTTTCTTAAAAGAAAGAGAGTAACGTATCTGTTTGATCCTGTGCAAACAAGAACAACGCCTTTTTTCCCCCGGTACAAGGCACCTATCCAACATTTTATTAACTTTGCTAATTGCATTAAGCATCCTGCAGTGCTGAACAGTCCTCAGCTGCTAATTCCCAGATCACTATAGTTTAGTTGACTGTTAAATGAGAAAAAAACATAGCAGGAAAAAAAAAAATACAAAAATTTTAGTCCCACAGTAGCAACCAAATGATCATACAGTTCTGAATTCTGATCAGCTCCTAGCAGGGATCATATTTTATGTACTACTGGAAAATGATGTTAGGACTCACACAATAAATATGACACGCTTCTGAGCTATCTGGGCACAAGTGAGATTGATTGATAGATCTTGCATGTTCAGACATTTATACAAACAAGAAAAATTAGGTTTCCATATGTGAATATTTTATGCAGATTTTTATGCAGATAATTTGTATCTGCTCTTTCATTTTGTTACCTGTAGTATTACATGTGAACATAATAATAAACTGAATTTGCATACACAAATTACTGGAAGGTCTGGATCCGGCACATTGGGGAGTAATTTCTGGCTGGAAACATTAGCAGTGTGATAACTATTTAGACAACTATATGAAATGAAATAAGCACTTGTCAAAGGAAAAATGCATTGTTATGAAAACTGGAATTGGTATAGTCTCAAATAAAAATGTAGTCTGTGAAAAAGAGTTAATCAGAAATTCTCTCCTGCCACTCTCCTGCCTTACTGCTTTTCTCCTTCATTTCCTCCTTTTCCTGGGGGGAACTCCTGCCACCCAGGAGCAGAGAGCTGGGGGTGCAGAAGATCCGCACAGTCCTGCACGCGTGGAAAAGCAGGAAATCACTGCTCACAGCAGAGGGTGGGCAGACTCCCTGCAGCCCGGGCTGGCGGCTATGCCCGCAGGGATCAAACACACGTGTGCCCGAGGGGGAACCCATCCAGGATGTGGGTGCCCCACACACAAGAACCGGCTGTACACGCATGGCAGGATTGACATGGGAAATGTTTGGCTTCATAATTTTGGTCCTGACAGTAGTTAAGACCTGAATTCTGCTCAAGAAGTAACAGGAGAAGCAGCAAGATTAGAGGGATGTATGGAAGAAGCTGCAACTGTCCTGCAACCACTGCCAGGCAATGGTTTCCAGATGACATCTGTCCACATTTTCCATTTTTAAGAAGCACAAGGGCCTTTTGACTCTGGTTTTCTGAAAGGAATATTGTTTCTGCCTCTTCTTATTTGATCACCAGGGAACCCATTCTATAGCCAACCACAGAAAACTATATGGAAAGAAGCAGAAAAAAAAAAAAAAGAAAAAAGAAAAAAAAAAGCCAGACAAGCTATTGCTAATCATATTAATTTATATATGTTGTTAATAATTAGTCTGTTTAAACATCTATTTCCTTTCTCCAATAAAGACCATATCTCTCCAGGACCCTTGCCATGTCCATTGTCTTTGGGACAGACAGTAGAAATAGGTACCAATTACTCAGCTGTTATTTAGTAAGTACTCCAAAGTACTTTGATGTAGTAGCATTGTAAATTCTCAGTAGCAGCTAATTGTCTCATTTTAATTCATTTTTAATGAGACACCTGGGAGAATGAAGAAACATCACAAAAACAACAAAAACCCAAGAATATTTTTGAGTTGGTCTCCCAGTCCCTCCTTATTTCTGCCTTCCTGACAAAAGGCCTTTTTGGTATTTGCACACAAAGGTGCAGCCCCTTAGCTTCATCCAGCAGTGTGACAGCATTATTGTCTGCCACATCGTGATCCATCTCCCACGGGCAAGGGAAGACAGTGGGTAGAATCAACAAAACACCATGGAAGGAATCCAGAGAGAAGAGGCCTCTGGTCCTCAGACATTCCACATCTTAATCACTTCTGTCTCTCTAGGCAACCAAGCCACATTTCCTATGTCACAGAATCTTCATGGTTGGAAGGGACCTTTGAAATCATCATCATCATTTGACATGTAGATCTGATTCTCAGAAGGAAAGACAAAAAGGTGTCAAGGGGTATATTTTCTTCATCAGCAGCTGGCTCACTCCATACCCTTCTGTGAAAGGAAGGGTGTCCTCTGACAGTCACCAGCTTGGTTTCCATCATTGAGGGTAGATACACACCCTCTTGTCAGTGATTCTCACTGACATTGCTCAGCGTTACACTCTGTGCTAACTTCAACATACACATTTTATTGGCTCAACAGGGGGGTTAATTCCAGCAAGACAGGACTGCCCAAATCTCTGTCAGCAGCTTGGCTTCAGGAAGTCACTGACACAGCATCCCGTTGGGCTCTGCTGTTGTACTGGCTGGAGGAGAAGGGAGCGTGCTCCAAGGCAGCCGTTAACCGAGCCACACAAGGAGCTCATAGATCAAACCCAGCACTGTGAATTGTACTCAGGAGAAAGAGCACTGGGCATTGAGGAATGGATGTGGTGTGTTCTCAGTTTAATTAGAAAGGTACCTACAGTGACACATTGCCTATGTTTTCACTGAGGGATTTATCAAGAACTGAAAGGCACACCCTTTCAGTAAGCTGTATGATTCCACTGCCTAAGATACTCCCCTCTCAACTGTGGTAAATATCTGTGCTTTTTTGTTAGCATTGTGATAATTTTTACCAGGTGAGGCCTGTCAGCAGTCATATGGCAGGTGCAGCTATCCATAGCCATGACAGGAGTTACCATCCCAGGAGCACCAGCTCCCCTTGACCCCAGGGACAATGTGGTGGGACTGAGCCTCATCCTTGCCCCTCATTTTACACGACAATCTCTGTCTAAAACTCTGACATCTTAATGAGAATCTGGCAAGCAGTCAAGTCTACAGGAAGACCCACAAGTTTCAGTAGTAGCTTGAAAGCAGCTGTGGATGCTGTTTTACTCAGAGCCATGGCTGTGCACTCACAGCCAGGCAAAGCCAGATGTGCACCTCTGGTTAGTGCTGGCCTGCCCAGATGCCTTAGCCTGCAGTCACTAACTGGTTTCAGCAGGAAGAGAACTCTGGTCCAAGCTCACTATCTTTGATGCTTAACATTTAATATTATTAGTGCGCCAACAAACTGGCTGCTTCTTTTTAATGTATTTTTAGCTGCTTAGTTCATAAAGGAGCTTTGCACATTTGCAGTACTGAGACAAGGGGCTTGTTGATTCCAGCTGAAGAGCTCTTGAGCCTGTGGTAGGGCCATGGTAGAGTGCCCAGCACAAACACTCAAGAGTTTTATCCTATTCAGCTGCAAAACTCCCCTTGAATTTTACTGCTTCTGGGAAATGCCGATGAGTGAGGTGAGCTGGCTCCTTCCACAGAAAGCTGCTAAGCTGCTGAATTTGTTTGAAGCAAGGGGCTGAGGGTCATTATGCGACCCAAGAGTCATGCTGTGACCATAGGGTCAGAGGGAACGTCACTTTTGGGAAATGAGTATTGATGTATTGAATGCACTATTACAGAAAAAAAAACCCACCCAAAACCCAACAAAAAATCCCCAAACCAAACCAAACTAAAATCCCATAGCATTTAAGAGTCTTTTGTTGATGAAGATTATTTTGACAAGACCTCCAGGAAACTTACTTTCTCACAGCAAACCCATTTTCAGGCTATTCTTGCCCTTACTGTATTTTGTCTCTTTTTCTAAGATGGATTTTTTTCACCACAGATGAGATCCCAATTTCTTTCCAGACTTGGACAATGGTGCAGTTGAAAAGGGTGACAACAAGAAGCTGCTTCTCAAACCACCACACAAAAGACTTCAGTCAGGATATTTACAACAAATACAGGCACAGAGAGTGAGGACTCCCATTTCCCGGCAGCATTGCTTTACGCAGTGTTTTCTCTGGAAGGAATCTATTACATCAGTGGCCTCGGGAATATATATTGAGATGGTTTAATCAGAGTTGAAAATCACAGTACAGAAAGGGGCTTCAGTTCTTCTGGCTGGACAAAACGTACCCAATTTGGGAGCCACTGTGAAATTTCACTGATACCAGACACATTCTTTAGCTCATCTCCGTCCAGCATTAAAATGGCTGGTGGCAGCATTATGGCCCAGATTCAGGAAAGCACTGAAGCTCACGCTGAACTTTAATTTCTCCAATTAGACTTAAATATGTGCTTTGGGCTGAGGACATGCCACAATACCCACAGAACTCACAGCGCTGTACAACAGGTAATTTGTTTTGGCTAGTGAATCTCTCTATAGATAAAGGTTTTGTCAAGTTTTCCATACTCCTGTCTGTTGCTTGGATCCCAGTGTTTATTCTTACATTGCTAGGCAGTCTTTCAGGACACAATACTTCCTTCTTATGATATATATGTACAACAGCAAGTACAAATAAGGCTGTAGTTTCTATAGCTCTTGTAACACCAATACTTACAACAGGAATGGATTTAAGCACAGGTTTTTTTGTCCTCCTAAATGGAGGCTTATATTTAGATTCCTTATCTTTATGGTGTTTTCCTCCATGTGTGAAATGGGTCTATACTCAACCCAGTTTGCTTTAGATCCCTATGGGGCAAATGGTCTGTGGGTAGAAAGACATCTATTTGATGGGAACAATATTAAGTGAAGAGTCAAGATTAAAAGGTCTGGAAAACTTCTAAGACTTCAGCTGACATGCTGAGTAATGTCAAGGTTGCGGCAAGATGACAGAAGCCATGCTCCCATATGGCTTGGAAGCTATGGAAATGCAGAATGATTCTGCAGTGTTAGTCTGCTGATAAGAACTTAAAGCAGTGGTTAATTAGAGAGCAGGTTCAAGGGAAAGCTCAGTAGAGCCTATAAAGTTGTTGCATCAGTGATACAGCATGAGGCTTGAAAGGAAGTACTGTACGTAGGCAGGAAACCTGCAAGAGATGGGCCCAAGCTCACTCTGCTCCACCAGTGTAAAATTGATTGTCAGCAGGAGCAGATACAGGCAGATAATCATCAGTAAGTTTCAGCTAACACTGGAATGGGCTGCTTAATTGCATGGGAGTTGCAAGAGAATGATAAAGGTGGATCTAAGTCATTATCCAGGGGCAAGTTCTAACACTGCCGGACAAACATTTTGCTGAAGGGTCTTTCCTAGTTATCAGGTTTTTATCTGAATTCTGTCAACTGCATTCCTAGGAGGAGGAAAAAAATCTGCAAGAGCAAACCCTCACCAAGAAAAGAATACTACGTGTTTGATTGACAGTCATGTACTTTTGGTTTTAAATTAGATGTTTCAAAGGGGTAGGGTCAAGGACTTTCTCTTGCAGAAGATCAAAGGTCACATCCTTTACTCATCTAAACCAACTTGCCTTCATTGACTCCATTGTTGGTTTGTAGCAGCTGAGTGTCTCTACCAAATGTACCAACCAGACACAGAATCAGCAGCACACCCGTGACTGCTCTCCAGTCATGAAATAAAACATGATTCATACCCCAAGCACAGGAGCAATGGAATGCAAAAAGCAAACAGAAGACAAGGTGAAAAGTAATTACATTCCCTTAATTGCACATTAAAAAAAAAAAAAGCAGCATAACACCAAAAATTGTTCACTAAATTCTTTCTCCTTAAAAACCTATAAAACATGAAGGGAAGCTCTTTATTGAATCCCATTTTTTTTTTTGGCAGAAAAATAAATATTGTTGTAGGAATTATTAGAACATGCATCCAACTAAAATATTCAAACAGAAACGCACTGCTAATATAAAAGCTATTAAGCTCAGCTGAAATATATAGATCATATTTAAAAGTGAAAGGAGTTAAATAATCCATTGCTTTTACTGATTGCCATTGGCAGAAAAGGAAATAACATGGAATTATGACAAACGGTGCAGCCAATAATGGAAGTTGTGGCCAGCGTCCCTGAAGGAGATACCACCCAGAAGTGGTGAGTAAAGAAAGGAGTAAAGTAAATAAAGTAGTGGCAAGACTGAAAGTGCAAAATCTATTCTGTAAACCACAGGTTTGAATGTGGAGACAGTTCTGATCTGATGACTGAAATTGCGGGATGTAGGAGCAGGGTAACGAAGCTTTGGCTAACCTGATGTTATGATTTGTTGCCATTTAATCCTGCTGTGTGATAGGCAGGTGGGTGTATGTGTGTGTGTATTGGGGCATGGACTGTTCTTCATTTCAGCCCCACCTGGAAGGTGACGGTTTACTTTAATTAGTTTTAACTGGTTCAAATTATGTAAACATTAATTTCACACTTACAGGTTGAGATAATAGATACTGTCAAAAGAAAAATTAAAAGAAAAATGTGTGCACAAGAGTAGAAAGGGCTCGGCAGCACAGAGAAGAAAAATCTCTGCAGAGCTCTGCAAGATGAACAGAGCAGCCACCTTGACCATTCCCTGTAGGAATGAAGTATTCTCTTGGTGAGGACAGAAAGTGATTTTTATTTTTACCACAGAAGACATTTAGGCTTGCTGCCTGTGATGGAGTCTGTGTGACTTGAGAACCAGCAGAGTAATACTGTGTGTGTCCAATATCATATCGCAAAACACAATTTATTTGCCTTTTCCATCAGAACACACCATGTTCCTACAGGGGCATAATTTTAAAGCTCAACTCTCACGCTGGCTCTGAAAGCTTCTATTAGGACAGAAATCTCCCAGATAATAGAAAACTGTCTGATACCCATTCTTCTGCATCTCAGGCTCTATCTGTACATTCAGGAGTTTATAGCAAGCTCATCTTTGCAATAATAGAAAGACTTTAAAGGAGGTCTTAAAAGGCCAATGATTTCTAACAGGATCCCTTTCCCCGTTCCTCCACCGTTGTCTCTCTTTTATTCTCACCTTGTTTCTGGCAATTGTTGATCACTGCAGGTCAACTCTGGTAAAGAGAGAGATTTCCTGCTGAGTTTGACCTCTTGTGACAATGTGTCCTGCAGCCAAAGGGTCCCTTCCTGGCACGCTCTGCTCTGAACTGGCATCCCACCAGCACCATCTCTAAACCCATGTGGAATAGAGGTCCTGTTTGGTCTTGAATGTCAAGTTAGCTCTTGAGACACCTCCCCAAAGCACTGTGTAACTACACCAGGACTGCCCACAGGAGCAGGCACTGCCAGGGGAGAGACACCTACTCCTGCTTCTCCCATGGGAAGGGATCACAGACCCTAGGCTCTTTTACAGAAAGATGAATAAATAAAAAAAAGCAATACAGCAGGCAGCTGCATTTCATTACTTTCTGATTTAGTCATCCAGAGAGTTATACTTACAAAGTGATAGTAAACATTGTTATCTCCATGTACTAGGTGGGTGTGAAATGTAACTTGGAAGGACACATTTGTCAAAGCTATTATTGCCTTGCTTTATGCTGGAAACTTTTCTAATAGAGCTGAAGTAACTTCTCTCTATTGTATTACAGAAGGAGACTGGCTTTATTTAACATCCAAAGATGCTGGCCCAGGCAGGTGGCAACACAGCCCTCCATCAGCAGATGGAGAGAAAAAATACAGCCCAGTTCTGTAGTATATTTGTTCTAACACTTTTCATTCCCAGCATTCAATTAGTCAGCAAGGTTAATCTTTAGCTAGAGCTCATTGCGAGGACTGTGTTTTTTTCCTCCTTTCTGGAGTTCTGTGTGCAGGTTTGAACATCTGCAAAGGTAGAAACTGATCTGGGGAAAATGCAAAGTTGTCCTTGTGTCGCCCAAATTCCAGGCAGGCAACATGAGGCTGGTTAGTTCATCCCCTCTGTTGCCGGGTTTCCCACTGACCCAAGCCTAGACCAAAACAACAACAGCCCCAGCCAAACCACCAATGATGTTATATTTCCTCTTAAATGTCAAGCTGAAGAATTTGCTCCAGTCATGTCACTTCCTGTGCCGAAATCAAATTTCAGCAGCTGCACTGTCCTCACCAGTCACAACTAGCTCTTGGTGCATTTCTGAGTGGGTTTATTGCAGCTCAAAGCTGTCAGGAGAGGCAGAACAGAGACATTTCAGGAAAAAAATAAATAAACAGCAGTCATACTTCACGTGTGAACTCATTTTCTTCTGAAGAAGAAAAAAATTTGTTAAACCTCAGAAGAAAAACTCCAGATTGTGAACTTTAGATCTCTTCCCAGCAGGGGACCCTTATCTTGCCCCAGACTGAAACGCAGGCGTGAGAGCGCAGGCCAGCTGAGATGCGAGCACTCCTTTTCCTTTTGTTATGAGGAAGTTATGGGAAGACCAAGCCAGGACAGATGATTTGTCTGTGCATTAGTCAGCCAAAGAACTCGTACTCTTGCAAAACAAAACCACTTACAACAATAATTCAGGGTCTCCAAGGAACATGTCAGGGAATGTAGAAGCTGGAGACTGAAAGACAAGTTGGGAGGAGGGGGACTACTTGCCTCCCCTTGACAGGAGCAGAATATTCACACCAGTCATAGCCACATAGTGCACCATGTCAGGGTCCACGAATGAGCTCTGAGCAAGTCTGCGCTGAGCAGGGCTGGGTGGTGGGGCAAAAGCACCTCACGTTCTACCGTACCAACTGCAGAAGCTGGAAAGCTCCTGTTTGTGGAGCTACCTCAACCAAAATTAGGTGAGATAACAACATCACACTCGATTTCACAGTATAGGCTCGTGCCTTTGTGTCTCAGAAATGCATTTGGGGATTTATCTTCCTTGATACTTCAGAAAAATAAGCTCTACGAGACATTGTTGGTTACATACAAATGCAAAACATTGAGCAATGGGGAGAGGATTCTAAAAAGCTCCTTACAGGAATTTGTTATAGGTCCTCTAAGCAAGGAAAACAACTGGACTATGAAATAACCAGTCAATATAAAGGGATACACAGAGGCCAAAATCCTAGTAATAGATTTTATCTGTTCAGAGAAACTAGAAAACACCATCAGGGAAAATTAGATTGGAAGTCTTTTTGGTTTGGGTGCTGGATTGTGTTTTTAGAGCTGAAGTATATCTGATGGGGAATGAAGTTGTACAAAACTTGATTAAGCAATAAAGGGTCTAGTCTGGAGTTGGGCAGAAGGAGCAAAACAAAGCACAGGCGAGAGGGATTTTAAAGGCAGCAATGGAGAAAACCAAACCCATGAATGGCAGGCAGGCAGGCAAGATCATTTTCCAAAGTACATTATTCTGTGATTAGATGATAAATCTGAGTATTACGTTGTTTATTCCTGACAACATCCAAACCTTTTATCTATGTTATTTACAAAGTCCACAGCTATTTGGCAAACAGGACAGAAGAAGCGTCAGCTGTCAGGGGCTCCTGCTTTGAAGACAAATAGACGAGCAGACAAAGAGTCAAGGAAAGGCTCTAGTGTTTCAGCTGCGTGGCCAAGAGCCACTTCTTTGTAGCATATGGCATACACTAGCAGGTTTATTTTCCATGAGGAGGATGTATAAACTGTCTGCAACTGCTCTTCACACTTGTCACTCTAAGTCAGATAATTTTTCCAAGGCATCCTGCAAAAACAGCCCCCCAGTTGAAGCCGAACAAAGAATTTGTGGATGCCTTGCAGATCGTTTGGGGAGTGAAGGGTGAGTCTGCAGAACCACAGCGTGGTAAAGCACAGGGGGAGCATGTCAGAGAAGCCGACAAAGGCAGACAGACACGATATGAAATGAGAGCAATTAAATGAGGAGGGGCAGGGCTGGAGGGGGACACTGCTGGGAAGCGGAGTTAAATTGGGGTCAGGCAAGAGAAGCAGCAAGTGGCAGCGTGTCTCCGCAGCTGTCCTGGCCCTGCTGTGGTCCCAGCCCAGCCAGGTCTGGTCTGCGCCGGCAGCCCTCAGGCTGTCCCCAGCATCGGGCAGTGCCCGGTGGGCGCGAGGGCTGGCTGGCACCTGCTGCTGGCCCCACTGAGCTGCAACCTGCCCCCAGGCCTGTTAGACACCGTGATTAATATGCAGAGACCAAAGTGACTGGCAAAGATAATTACACAGCGAGTCAATTGGCTGGCAAAGTTAATTATGCAGGGAGTCAAATGAGTGGCAAACCAAGCGACTGAGGCAGAATAAAGAAACATTTGGCAGTGACAAATGGCAAAACAAGTTACTCAGACAGGGGGTCAAGCGGGCTGGACACTGGATGTGTTTTGCGGCAGTAGAAGCTGGCAGGGTGTCAGGGAGAGCTGGCTTGGGGCAGCATCGCTCCGGACGGGCTCCCCAGGGCAGGGCAGGAGCGGGAGCGCCGGCAGCACAGCCCTGGCTCCAGCGGGACTCGCACCTCCATCCGCCTTTGCTTCAATTACTCTGGAACCTCAAGTCATTTAACTTCCCTGCGCCTCAGGACTGCTCACTGTCCCCATTGCGCCACACGAGGAAGTATTTTGCATTCTCTTCAGCTGAATATAAAGCAGACGTATCGACCCGAAAGGGAAAATTATTAACCAACCCAGAAGCGAATTGTGTGCGCGCCCTTGCGTGCGTTCTCAGTGGCACCATCAGCAATCACCTCCCAGCACACGCCGGAGCTAAGAGGAAAGTAACCATTTTTTGTCTGCCGTTAGCAGTCCAAAGGGGAAAACCCACACAGGTTCAGACAGAGAGGTTTTTACCAACACACACTAACAGGCCACAATTTAACTGGAAAGCAGCTAGATTTATTTCTCCTGACTATGAGCAATGGCGTATATTTTGAGGGTTCAGTGAAAGAAGATGGCACAGAGCTTTGAGGTCCCTCTGGGAAAGGTTACATACATTATTTCCATATATATTACATTACAAAAATAGTATGAGCCCTGAAGTGTCCTGCGAAGGGCTAAAGGGAGGCAGGTAGCTGCGAACCTTTTTATTCTTTACAATGTATAACCAAACCCAGAAGTGTCAAGATTCTCAAGTGTTTGGTTTTGTTCCTTGTTCATTTCTACATCAGATACTGCACATGAATGTCAGAACTAGAGACCCCCAAAATTGTGTTATGGGTAGAAATTACAGAAACTAAATTGAGCAACTGAAAAAAGAATGTTTAATCCTTCTATCTGCAATAGTTTCTGGTTTGTTAGTATTTACTTAGTTCTGTTAGCCAGTTAGCACCATTGGATAATGGAGGACTTTGAGACCACATCTGTTGAGAAAACTCAGGTATCTATATTGCACACAACTTGCACACAAGTTCTCCAGGAAAAGAAAAGAAGATAAAATCAACTTTTCTTAATTGCCTACAAAGACAGTTTTTCCAAACTATACCTAGCATTTGCCAGATAAATGGCATTTTTTCCATGCAAGATTTTCATATCTTAGTCAAGCATTTTATTTGAAAGCAATGTATTTCTTTTGAGGTGACTTATGCTACTATGGTCATTAGATTAAAAAAAAAAAAAAGAAAAGGAAAGGCAATCCTGAAACACTAGGCAGTTTAAAACAAAGAAAAACAAATAACAATAGCAGAGATTCAGTGTGGTACATGAAAAATAAATCCTTTCTAGGTCACGCTTAAATTTGCATTAATGGCCGCCTTGTCAAATTATCTCAGGGGAAGTTCGGATTAGCATGCAAAAGCAGCATGATACAAACTAGAGCAGTAATACTTGTTTTATTTACCAGACCATTTTCTCCAAAGGAACTAAATATGAGAATTTTGAGGGATCTGACTTTCATCTTTTGTAAAGGAAGCACAGTCAGGAAGAGTTCACTGTAATTAGCAGCCAGTCAACTAATATATAATTCCTCCCTGTATTTACTCAGCAGTGTGTACTTTAATCATGGAAAACATTAAACTGACCCCAGCCATCTCCTGCTATAGACCGGCTCAGGAGCTCATTTGTACAGTTCTTGGATCATCTCTTAAGAAAACAAATCTTACCAAGCACACTTAAAAGTAAACACAGGGTATTCCCAAATCTGCATCTGAGAATATATTTGATAAATAAGATAGTGGAGGAGAAAAAAAAAAAAAGAAGTCATAAGCATTTCATCTGCCAGTCCAATATGTGTGAGAGGTGAGGTCACCTAAGGGTTGTTGCTGTTGTTTTGGAGGAGCAGGGCGGTGCACTGACAAGATTTAGGAATTAATAGAGTTCCTGGCTTTTATTGTCAGCTAGAGTCCCAGTGCGTGGTGAGTAACTGGGTATTCCTGCTGGTTCAGCAGATGATGTGGGATACTCACCACATCGGAGTTTTGAGCCACGCACTCTATCAGCATGAAATGAGACCTCTGACCCTCATCTTTTCTTCTTATCATGCAGCTGTACAGAAAGCATTTATTAAGGAGGCTCTACATCTCAAGTGTGGTTAGTAGGTGGAATCTGGAGGTGGTTTTACACTGCTGCCATCTTGCCTGGTGGGTCACGGTGCAACCTGTCAACTAAGTTTTTATTTAGCAAATCTGTTAAGGTTTACTACATAATCAACCTACTGCTTGCAGAAAGGCAGCTCAGAGATAACAAATGGACTCCTGCACCCAACTCTGAAGGATGTGTAAGCACACAGATATAAAGGCTGTCTAACCTACAAAAGGGGTATCATTTGTCCCATCAGAGCAGGGAACTGCACCAGGAAGCCTTTTCTCAAATGCCAAAATCTCACTGCTGTCCCTGCAATATACCAGATACAAGAACACTGCTGGTATCATTACTCCAGGCTGAGAAAATTGAAACCAAATCTTTTGAATTAACAGTCATCTTTACAAATAGCCAAGCGCTGCCAAGTTCTTGGACTTTCTTGAAACGCCTCTGAATTTTAAAGCTAGTTAAGACTTTGCAGCTGGGGTGGGAGTAGGTGATCCAGCCCAGACTCTGCTATGGGAAAGAGACCCAACAGGGCAAGAGAACAGACATAAAACACCATGGCTGGCAGACACTATGCACACCCACTTTATGGAGTCACCAATTGTTACTGGGGGCACAAGGCAGTGGAAAAATCTGGCCCAAAGAAAATTTAAGAAAGCTGCTGAAAATTTGTTTTTAAAGGTTTGGCACCTACAGTGAATACGAAGTTACCTGTTTTCATCCTGGTATATTTAAATGCTGATTTCCACAAATATAAGTTCCACATATTAACGTGGTTTGATCAGGAGTTTTACACTGCTCAGCTATGGCTGCTTTCATTGTCTGCCACCCATCTGTACTGTTGGTATGCTTGGCTCTTTTACAGTGTTGATCATGTCTGATTTAACATGCCAGGTTACATTAACAGCTCTGAAACCCAAATGGCCACACAAGTCCTGAAAAAGTGGTTGGGCTGCTTTGCTGTTATTACACATTAGATTCCCCTCCTCGTTGTCACTAAATCCAACTCGAGAAGACCTTCTATGGGGAGACCATTAGACACCAAACACCCCAGGGCATCACAGCAGCCCACAAAGCTGATACTTTCTGCCAGCTGACCAGCAGCTCTAAAATGTGCAGAGCTTGTAAGGTTTCTGGGCACCCCTCCGCTCCCAATTAGTCATACCAGTGACTTCTCTGTATGAGGAATTAGGAAGAGGAAAAAAATTGGCTTTTCCTCTGGCTTCCAATTTAATGAAAGGCTTAAAAGTTCAGCGAATTCAGGGAATGTAACCTTTGGGACTCTCCTGAAGAACAATGAGAGTAATAAGAAAATCTAATGTTTCTCATATAAGTATATCCCTTAAAACTCTTAGAAATCTTAGCTTTTTTTGTTTGGTAGAAACTTAAACCAGAGGCAGCTCAGAATCTTGTCAGACTGCTATAAGATTAAATAGTCTATTAATCAGAAATCAGATTAACAACACTTTGTTAAAGCTAATTACGTGAGGAAAGCCAGCCTCTTGTTGCATTGCCAAAATATTGGATATAATATTTTTTTTCTTATTCATTGCACTATTTTAGCCCAAATGTTTTGGCAGCTTAATTAGAGGCAGGTGGTACCATTGCCATAATTACACAGAAGTCCTCATATTTTGTCATCATGCTTAATTAGAGCTGTTGATTCAGCATGAAAGGGAAGCATCCTGGCCAAACAAATATTGCAGCAGTCTTTATGGGAAACGCAATGCACCTTTAGATGAGAGCTGCCTAGTGTAGAGGATGCCAAATATTTATTTCAGGTTTGGGACATTACTGCCGTCTCCAGTAGGAAATAGTTAAATTAAACTGGAAGCTCTCAACCACAAATGAAACCCTAACCCACTGCAGTCAATGGCAACATTCCCATTGGCTTAATTGGGACCAAAATCTAGCTGGCTTTCCTGAACAGGGTAAGACTGATTTATTCAGGATGAATACGGGACAACTCCACAAATAACTGAGATCAGAGTTTGGCTCATTGATCTCACAGGACTTGGGCCAGCTGTGGCCAGGGAAAGCAAGGCTGGATTGGGCTTGCATAATACCTCAGGATCACAACCCTCGGCTCACTCTGCTCCAAAAGGGGATGACACTTTTTCCGGTAAGATTTATGCTGAGGCTGTAAAGAGAGTGGTCATCTTCAGTTCAAGGTCTTAACCAGGGCCTACAATTCATTCACCCAGAAGTCTGAAAAAAAACGATAAAGCTTCAACTGCTATTGCAGATTCACAGATCTCTCTGGTTAAAACAGTCCTGAAACTTGCCTTGCTCCAGCTGGTACAAATGGGAAATTCAGGTCTCACACCAGCCAAACAGCCGATTTTTCAGAGTGACAGAGCAAGTGTAGGTGGCAAAGTTACAGTCTGTACATCCCTGGGAGTCTAATAACCTCTCAGCCTTGGATGGTCCTTCTGGGCTAGGGAAACCGTGTCATGGCACACAATGGAGCAGCTCAGTCTGCATCACATCACAAACACACTTTTCAGCAGCCCTGACTCCACTCCATTCAGACGTACCAGGTTAACAGCCCAGAATAACACCCCCGAATACATAGCATGTACCATGGCTGATCCTAACTGAAACAGATCTAATAGATACCTGCATTTTTAACACCTTTGCCCTCTTTCCCATTTCTGCCATCCCATTTTTTACAGCCACATGAATCATCTACTGATTGTGCCCTTTGAGTGAGACGTAGGGGCCCCGTATAGCTCCAGTGTGTGGAGCTCCCTCTGATCTGGATATGCTTCTGGCGTTAGAGAGCTATTAATCAAAATCAGTGCTACAGAATGTAAGTAATAAAGTCCTTTAAGCACCACATTTCCCTTAAGCCTTCTCATTTATCCCTGAGATCTTACAATGCCTGTTCAAAGTTAGTGACAGGACTCAATTTTCCATCTGTGCTTGCTAATTTCTTGCTGATCTTGGAGGTTTTAGAGCATTCAATCCAGACAGCTCTTCTACGGGGAATGGGGCCAAGCTAACATATCTTAAAGAGCAGACCAGAAAAATTACTGGGGGGAAATGCCCAGTGCCCTATGACTTCTTGATCATTTGGAAAACAGTTTGAGGAAATCAGGGCTATATTTCCCTCTGCTTCTTTGAATTTGGAGCCCACCTGCCACTTAGATAAGAGAGGCAGACAAGCTACCAACTTAAATGAGATTTTGATTTCCATATCTTGGGCTATTTCTGAGCCTGGTTGTCTTAGTGCAAAAATGATGGAAGCTCAGCTTCTTAGCAGCAAAAAGATCAGGGTTTTCCCAGTTCATCTGAGCACAGTGCTGTCTTAAGGAACTGTGAATAGATTCCAGCGTAATCAGTGATACATTTTATCACATTTCTGATGTACACAATAATTTTAAAACATTGTGACTACTGGTATATTTAATGTCAATAACCTAGCAATAATCTTATTGTAGGTGTAGCTTCAATGAAGCGCTTGAGATGTCACAAAGCCTTGTAAAGTGCAATCAACTAAACAGCCTGAGTAAAGATACTACAGATTATCGATTTTAGGGTGTTTTCCATATACACAGCTAATAAATCCCGAAAGTATTAAAGAGGCTGTAAAAGACCTTATTTAAGATATCTTTGTAACTAAAAAACCCAATAGGTATGTCCTGGCCCTTTGTGTAAACCTGCAAAAAAAGAAAAAAAAAAAAAAATGCTCAGCACCAAAAAGAAAAGCAAGACCAAAGGCTTGAGACCAAAACTTGGGTTGTATTTTTTTGTACAGGGAGAAGGGATGGGAGGACGGGATTGGGCAGTTGTCAGAGTCACAGCTTGATCTGTATTTCTGCATTTCTATTTTGGATGGACTCCAAGCTCCAAATGACAATGCTTTGCCCTGTACTACAAGGGAGTTTTAATCCATCCCAAATTTAGCAGCAGCATCCCTTCCCCCATGGCAGTAAGCATTTAACAGAGCACTGCTGCAGTCGTTTCCCTCTTTTCCAAATCCACCGCTACAGAGAAAATCTTCATGTTTCATTTTTATTGTTTTCCAAATGAAATGGCAGGGAAGTTTCCCCAAAGGAAAACTCACCGCTCAGTCCTCTAAGCTGGCTGGTTCAGCATGCAGCTGAGTAGCAGCAAAAAAAACAAACTCTGAAGACTCCAGCAGGAATAGCGATGCCTTTGAAAGGCTCAGCCTGTGCTCCCAGACACACTGGCACAACTCCACTCACTCAGGCATTGTGCTGAGGCCAGGCAAGTTCAGGTGCTCTCAAGCTGTCACCCATGAATACAACCTCAACAGCTGAACGCTTCCCTCTGTCTGTGTGCACAGCTGAGCGCCTACAGCCAGTAGCAGTAACGGTGGTAAATGGGTAAAGCGAGCTTTGGGAACCCTGGCTGAATTGAAACAAGGCTGTAACTCCTTTAATGTCTTCAGAGGGGAGAAAGGAAACATCAGAACTTTGTACAATCACAGCTAACTGGATGGCAAATTCCTCACTACAGCGCTATGATTTATTTAATTACCCAGACTTTTTCAATTTAAATTAAAGGTGCTTCCTGGAAATGGAAGAACAGATACAGCACAAGATTTGTTTGTAGATTTTAAGATGATACTTATGACAGTCACAGCCAACTTAGTGTAACAGGTTAGAGACATTCCACATAAAGCTTTCAGATTGTTTGGACAACTGTACCTTTGAGATACTGTAGATTTGTCTCTAATGATGGAGAATCCAGCCCCTCCAGAGACTCTGATCAGCCCATTTGGAATAGCATGGAAGAGTCAGAAGCGAGAGCAAACGCTTTGCCAAGCTCCATGAAGAACCCAAGTGGACCAGTGCCCTCATTAACCCTCTCTCAATTGAAATTTGGAATATGGTACTTCCTGAAAAGCTCAAATTCACATCTCAGCAAAAGTTACTGGTTCTACACCCATGAATTACTTGAAATGAGAAAGATTCCAATAAAAAAATAATTTTTGAAAAAAAATAATTATCTTTATTTGGTTTGGGTTTTTATGATTTAAGCAAACCAACATCCTTCGGCAGCCAACATCAGCCTCTTTGGGAGGAGATGCAGACTCTCCCTGTGACAGATACAGGGCAGTACATCTTCCTGGCGTGTCCCTTAGCCATTGGTACAGGAGACTTGTTTCTTTCCTAACACCTGAGGGTCTACCAGGTACAATATGTTACAAGTCAAGATAAACTATCACAATAATCGAGCACTGCATTTATAGACATCTTGTCTTGCATTCACCAAGGCCATGCACACAGACCCAGGGGTTCTGGCTAAACTCAGCACTGGGTCCTCAGTCCTTGCTTGAGCCTCACCGGAGCAGTACCTGTCCCCAGCTCTCTCACACCACATGGAACTTATTTCTAGTTTCAATTTTAGCAACTCCTGCAATGGCCTGCAAAATGTTATGCTTTTCCCTGGCCATCATAATACCTATGTTATGTAAGGTTGGGTGGAAAGTGCTTTTATCTGAAAACCACTCAAAGCAAAATGATCCCTGTCGTTTTTATTCACTCCGTGTTTTATAGGAAGAGAGAGCACAAAGTCTATGTTGCTTTGGCGGTTCTTATTTCTCCCTTGCTAGCTTGAAGAAAATTGATTGCTGCTGCTACCCAGACGCGATGTGGGCAGGGCATGGTTATAATGCCTTTGCTGGTATGGAAGAACTATCCTATGACTTAATATCATAATCTTATCATTAGTATTCACCCTTTGATCATGCATTATTTGCTTTAATGCTGGTTGATTCACACCCCAAATAAGCAACAATAAAGAGGGCTTAGCTCAGCACACGAGTTTGCTTTATGAAAGCTTTGCAGCAATGGTGGCTTTTTGTTCATTGTTACCCAATACTAATGTCACTGGAAACTTTTGGGAGGATGTAGCAGCCATCTCCCTTTCTGTTGCAATGTGTTGCCTCCAAGAAAGGTCAGCTGAAGGAGTCACAGGGCGCATCGTTCTGATTACAAGTGGAGGGTATTTCTGACCACGCTGCCATAAATGATGCTTGGAACAGCCACAAAGGGGTTAAGATCTCCCCAGCATGCTTAGTCCCAGTGTTTCCCAGCGCTGCTCAAATGAAAATTAATTAGGGCCATTCTTGATGGTCCACTTAGGTTTTTTCCTAACAATTTCCAGTGCTGCTATGGTCCAGTGTTCCTTGATACAGGTAATAAAAATTCACAGGAAAAGAAGCACCTGTGAGACAGGAGGGGCTCAGAGGTGTCTTCTTATCAGATAACTAGCACATACCTGGCCATACCAGCATAAGCTCTGTCCATGACAAGTTGGTGTGGGAAGATGCAAAAGCTTCAAAGCTTTCTGAGTTTGCTGAACAAGACTGTTACTCAGCAGCCCCACCAGATTTTGGGGTATGGACACAAGTCTGGTGGCCATAAGCTTGAGGAAGCGTGGAGTCACTTCTGATGAGACTGCAGTCCTCCCACATGAGGAGCTGGATGTCCCATTACCAGTCCCTCAAGCCCTGTCTCTGCCTTTTTTATACTTTGAAGCTTTCAGCTGTACTTCAAAGGCTTTGACCCTCCAATCCTTAATCAAGGAAATCAAAAGGAATTTTACTAGATTAAATCAAAAGCAGATTTACAAGATTAAAGACTGTAGAATCAGGAATTCAGGTTGAAAAGGAGAAACTCTGAAGTTCTCAATGTACAGTAAAGAAATATAGTTTTTCTAATGTGTCTTCAGTGGGGATTTCCAAGTAGGTGTGACGCAGGAAGGCACCCAGATCCCACTGAAATTTCTGTAAGCCTGGCACCTAATTGCATTAGGGCACTTTGAAAGTCTCAGTCATGCTTATTAATTGTCTGTGATAAAATTTAAGTGATATATTTGCCGTTCTGTTTTACAAGGCAATAACCCAATTAATGTGTGGATAAACTAGGAGGCCAAAGGGAATTGGATTATGTCTGAGGAAAACAGAGGAGCAATTAAAGTATCGCTATTATAGGAGAGATTGAATTAACATAGTAATGAAAACATTCCTCCCTGTTTGGGAAATGGGGGCTAGGTCTCCAGTTTTGTGTCTGGGGATTATGAGCAGCAAGAGCCCCTTGTAATACTCTACCATTTGACATCGCGGCCATCATTTCATTGCACATGAGGTGGCTGTACAAGGGGACTGAAAAAGGAGGGATTAAGAGAGTTCATGCACCTCTTTCTGCCCCAAAGCTCTACTTTCCTGCCAACCTCAGCCTCCCTCTCACATCCACACCCAGGGGCTGCTGCTCTCCTGCTTCCCGACAGTACTTCAAGTTTGAGTCCAAGTGGATATTTTAATTAACAGGGAGCAACTTTTTACCTGGAGCAATCTCATTAAACAGACGAATCCAACGTCGGTCATGATTTGCCCTCAAAATTAAAATGGTGCCTCCAGGAAAACATACTTAAACCCACACAAAACCATAACCATAAACCAAAACACTTCAGAGTAACAGAACAGCCTTATTTTGCCAAGCCTATGGCAGGATTGTAATTCTAGTCCATGGGCCTTTTTGGCTTTACTGAGTGTAAAAGTCACGAGTGGAAAAAAGCATACACAATGGTTATTGCTGGTTTATGGCTTCTTTTCCCCTGTTATGCAAGTACCAGGGTCTAGCTTATACCTCAGACAGTAATATCAGTGTGCACAATGGTGGAAAATGAATTACTACTTGGTGTAACAGAATGGCTTCTGAAGTCATGATGATAATGCTTAATCATGTACTTTGCAGACTATGTTCCCCAGAGTCATAAGGATGCAAAACAGTGCTGGAAATACATTAACAAGGGAAAGGAGGACTTCAACCACTCTTACGGCTTTGTTAAAAACTCTGCATTTTGCATTGTCCTTTCTGGGAATGCGAGTTTAGTCCTGGGAATATTTAACAGACAGACAAGCTAATGAGCTCTAAGAATGAATAAGCTTTCAAATTTTAGGCTAGTGTTGGGTCTGTTTTAATTGAGAATTCTGATAAAGCCATTTTCAGTTGTATGCTAAAAAGTACTTGCATACCAATGTAGATTATTTTATAGCTCATCTGGAAAAGTAGTAGCAGAAAATTACTACTCTTAATCCACATGCTTGTGTTAGCAACACTATAGCAACCTTATCAAGACTAGTTTAGACAATGTGGAAACAACAAGCTGGCAATATGGTGGTTTGGGGTTTTTTTGCTTGCTTGGTATGGGTCAGGGCCTTTTTTTTTTTTTTTTTTCTTTTTAAGGTGAAAAACACATGTTACAGTCAAGTTTCAAGCCAGGGCACATATACATCTACTTGGGTAAGCCAGTTTCTCAGTGTCCAGGCTCAATAGAGCACATTAGGCTGAACATCAAAGCCAACTTTATGGAAGAGATTATTCAAACTTGCCAATGCAATTTAGAGGCATCAGCACCATTACACGCGCTTTTAAGACTAAGGAAAATTTGTAGGTGAACAGCCTTTTTGGGGATGTGACAGATTGATCTTTATAGCTAAAAGATATATTTTATCTCAATTAGAGTGTAAGGCAAGAAAACACTATGATGTTATTACACAAGTCAGTCTGGATAATTTAAATTGCTTAATTCAGTCCTTAAAATATACAGCTATGATTTCCAGAGTCAGCAACAGTAATCCATACCAGGCTATTGTTTAAATCCCTGGATTTTTGGAAATCTGCCCATCAAGGTGCACACCAACCAAGCAATCAGGGTTTTGCAGGGTTCTGTTAAGAGTTCAGTGTACCTTCATTGGAGGACCTGGGCTTGAAGCCATTACCAAAACATCTCCACTGACCAGCTGGGTGTGACAGGGTCATAGCAATGGGTTGCCCCAGCACAGTTTGGTGCATCCATACGTGTTATGTTCACACCGGCTGGAATGGAACAGGAGCTCAGCTCAGCCCCTGTGTTTGCTTCATCCCCACATCCTGTGCAGGACTTCAGTGACATGAGCTCAATTTGTATTAGCACTTGTACAGGTAAACCTTGAATTTCAAACAAGAGTAGAATTGGGGCAAATTTCTTGCTTAAAATCCAAGCTAAACCAGAATTAGATCTGAATAATACTGGAAGTCCAAGGCAAATATTCCCACTAAGCCCCTTCCACAGAATATGACACATCTGTAAACAGACCTTTCCTGTCTGTAGGCTGTGGTGAAATGAAACATGGGCTTCTCAGGATCCCAAAGGCTTACAGCTGAATATATGGCTAAGTGTGTACTTCACAAATATTTTTAAGTCCCCTTCCATGTTAAACTCTTAAACATTCTCCTAATCCACACGGATTAACAGCAAAACTGTCTTTAATCACATGTAATCTAATTGAATGCTTTCAGTCTCCATGCCTGTAAATCATAAAACAAACAAACATTGCACATATATCAGTCCAGTTTTGCAAAAAGAAGAGGTATATTATCACCCTTCCAGAAAGTCAGGTCAGATCTACTCCCACGACAGGATATCTGCCCCACAGATTGTCCTGGTAACCTGTAATAGCCTCATAAAAACTAAGAAATTTCACAGTAATCTTCCTTGTTATCTCTATTTCCCAGAGCAGGCAACAACTGCTGTGGATGGAGTTACACAGCGCAGCTGAGATGCCAGCACCAAAGTCAGAAGTCCTGCTCTCTGCCTTGCTTCAGATGGACATTCATTGGACCCTCTGCTAAACCAACTCAGTGTGGTAATTTAATCCCCCGCAAAAGGTCCTTTTTTGGATGGAAGTTAATTTTCTGATGGATTAATAGTTAGAGTCAGCTCCACGCAGGGCCCAAGAAGCCTCACATCTGACATAACATGGGTGGTGAGAGCAGAAGGCAATAGGGGAGAGGCCAAGCAGTCCTTTCCTATTTGGTATCAGTGGGTTGGACCCATGGAGAACCTGCCCCAGTCCTTTCGTATGTGGTAAAGACACACAGAGGCATCCCAGTCACTTGCCCTTGTGTTAGTCTGTGTAGACAAACCTAAACTGCTTCTCATTTGAGATGACCAGCAGTGAAAACCTGCAGCTGATGTCTGCCCTCACCCCTACAGTTACTGTGATAAACCAACTGCAGGCGTCTTTCCTGAGCACTGCTTCACCTCGGGACTGTACCCAAGGAGCCTAGAGACAGATGTGGAATGAACTCACCCGCTACCCAAGCCAGCAAGCACCATGCCAGAGGTATTGTTTTTGCTTTAGAGTTGGCTTCTGGCTGACTTTGCCCTTCTTATTTAAAGTTGATTTGATCCCATAGGTTACAGCGCTTGAGAAGACTGCAGGGGATATGTGATATTAAAAACAGAAGCTCTAGGAGAAGCCAGCCCTGAAGATGCCTAACCAGAGCTGAAGAATGGCTATTGAGCAATAAATATAGAAGTTGATGAATTATTGAGGAAAGAGAAGCCTTTTTCATGCAAAATATCCTTATCAAAATTGGATGAATCACCAACTGCAAACTAGGTATTTGAACACTTTATCCTGATTTTAGCCAATCCCATTCCCTATGAATGCATCCAGTATTCCTAAATATCTATCAAATTTTGGATCCAGTTGCTGCAGTGAGACTGTTACCAGTGCAATTAGCCTGGGCACGTGCACACCAGGTCCAGTGTCCCAATGGAGACATAAAAGACCAATGCTCATAGGAGCAGTCAAAAAAATTATATGGCTCATTTGATTTTAAAATGTGTAACAGGAAGATCTGAAAGGACATTTATTTTTCCTCAAATTGAAATGCTTTTAATCTTCGTTGGAAAGGAAGTTTCCTGAGACTCCCTCCTTACTTTCTTCTCTGCCTCCCCTCAAACAGCAGCCCCTCTGCTGTTTTAACAAGCTCTCAGTTTCTTAACACTTCAGTGCATTCAAGCATTTCTTAACAAGTGCCTAGAGAGGGAACAGGAAGAAGGGAAATTATTATTTTCAATCCATCCCCTAGTCAAACTCTTACATTTTAACTGCACTTAAGCTGAAATTCATTAGCAAATTAGAGGTAAAGAATTCAGCTGCTTTGACTCCTACTCTTTCTCAGAGATGGTTCCCTGCAGTCTGGTTATTGAATGGCTAAGGAAATAAAAATCCACATGAGTATAAATATTTCTCCTTTGAAAACACTTTAAAAAAAGCTACTCCTCTAGAATAGTGACATTTTTCTTTAAATGGTTAATATTAATAATTCAGTAGTCCAGCACTTTATTTCCTTTTTTGAGCTAGAGGTTTAAGTCAGCCAGCATATAACTGAGACTATGTTAACATAACGAGAAAAGATCATTCTGTGGTTAAAGGCCCTACTAATATTCAGGAGCTGTAAGTTCAATTCAGTTTCTGCCCTGGAGTACATGTGGGACCCCGGGGAATTCCTTTAGTCAGTTTGCTCTCAAAGGCATATTTCTTCCACGTTTTCTGTTAGACAATAAATAAAAGCTTAATAGTAAACCGGAGTTTGATTGCAGAAAACCCCCTGAAATTTCCAGTATCATTTTTGGCCAAGACCTGCGGTCTTTTAATGGAATTGGAACCCTATATTATTTATGCAATTTTTTATGGGATTTCGGAAAGGCTGAAGCTTCTGGGTAAGGAGGAAATAGTGGCCATTCAGCCATACATATGCTCTGTCAGAAGTCTGGGAAGTCAGGTCATTTCCACAAAACCACTCAGATTCTACAACTGGAAAGTTCCCATTCAAGAAGTTCCCTGTGAGTATTGTGTACAAGCTCCAACTATAAGTTCTTCAATGTAGACAGAATGATATATTTGGGCAATTAGAGCTTAGCAAGAGGGAATACCTGCTATTGGTTGATACCTCCACAAGCCAAATGATAGTGTTTACCTAATGAGGGACAACTGCTTTAATATGCAAGGTTTGTGTTATGAAGTTAGGATGAACCTTTTGACAACAGCCTCTTTCAAATGTCTCATTTACACTCTAAAAGCTGCTGCTTCCTGTAATAACTGGGAGGGAGAGGAGGGAAACCACAGGTAAGCTGATCCGCTCCCCCAGGTGCCTGTGCACACAGCTCCTGCTGGATCAAAGCGGAGCCACGCACACAGAGGCCGAGGGGAGAACGTGGCTCCTGGCATTTTAAAGAGAAATACGCTGGAGCATGCCTTGTATTTAGTCAGGATCCAGCACATAGCTTTGATGTGTGATAACAGAGAGGCAGGTAAAAGCATAAGGGGAGGCCTAACAAGTCATAGCATTGGTGGGAAACACAGTTGCAAGTTCAGGGTAAGTTGAATGAAATAACATTTGTGCTTTTCTAGGAGAGGCCAGATATGTATTTCAGCCGTTAAATGATGCAGGCAAGGGCAGAAAAGCTCAAGATCCAGAAACCTGCAGACATTTAAATAAGCTTAGAGATAACATGAAGGACCCAAGGGTTGGAGTGAGGCATCAGGAAGAGGTGGTTGAACAGCAGGCAAAAAACCCCATTTCATGCACACAGAGCTATATTTAGGATAGCCAAGACAGCAGGATGACATTTAGACGGGGTAACTCATTACTGACCAGACTTTGTAGACCTCAAGGCACTGGATTGTTTTCAGTTCCATTCATGTTTGCAAGTGATCAGGAGCAAACTGGATGCGAGAAATTTACTTGTTACAAATTCTGTATACTAGCATCATGTTAAGCTTTCTCCCTAATGACAGAAGGATCTCTTGAGCCGCTTGGATTTTTAGATGCAACTTCTTTTTGGAAATGGCCGCAGAAAACACACAGGCCGAGGGGCTAACCATCACCAACGTTTCAGATCACATCTGAACTTTGGACGTTTCAAACAGTCCTGTGTAGCCCATCTTCTCTCTCTCCTTAATTTCATGGATCTTTACCCTACTCAGGAATTAACAAAGACAAGAACCAATTCCTGCTACCAAAGCTGTAAGATACCATTTGAATAATCTTTATTAATCTTTGGGGAAGGGAACCTTTCTGCCTGGGGTACTTCAACATATAACATTCATACATGTTTTCCACTCACAGGCCTATAGCACAAAGATTTCAGAGAGAAATTAAGTGACTGAATAAATTAAGTCAGTTTTCTGCTCGCCCTTTCATATTTATTGTTCTTTAAGGAAAAAAATATCCTCATTGGATTTTTTAAAACAAGGCTTAAATAAGCACAGTAAGATTGTGCGGGAGAGTCTTGTTTGTGCATGCTGCACATGTTTGAATGTGCAGCAAAAATAAGCTACTGTGTAGAAATCGTAATGTTGTTAAACACCTAGCAGAAAGCTAAAGAAACCAACTTGGCCTGATTTGACTGGTTTTACTTTTGTAGGATGCCTTCAGCAAGCTTTTGTTCATCTTTAACTTTACAAGGAAGCATATGCAAAAAGCCTGGAAGATGTTCCTTTGAAACTTTTCTATGTAAAGGAAGTAGAGAATTTAAATTCCCCCCCCCCCAAATAAATAAATTAATGTTTAGGCTGCTTATGAAGACTCTTATTTCCTAAAGAATTATTTTCTGCTCCTTTTAAAGATGTGATTGGTTTGATGGTCAGAAAGAATATGACTGCTGAATGCACTTGTTAAGAGCTATGAATCATCAACCTTCAGTGAGAGGCCAAGTGTTGGTTTAACCTTCTTAATCCTACAAACACCACCAGCAGGTCCGATGATTTTGGCAGTCAGCATTACCCCCAGGAGAGGAAGGAGGAAGAAGGCTTGATAAGGTGCATGGTAAATAACAGCACAAGATCATCTCTTCCTTAGATACTGAAAACCCCTTGGTACAACTGGCATTGCCACAGAGTGGATGGATTTATTCCCCCTCCCAAATTGTGATATTCTGATAAAATTCAATTTCAGACTGAGAGGTCTTGTACAGAATAGTCATAGAAGACTATTCTGCATAAATCCAGTTATATAGTTGGCCTTGTCCAATTAGATTTTAAAAACTCAGCTTTTAAACCACAGAATAAATTTGTTTGAAAGGGAAAGGATTTTTTAAATAACAAGATGTCTATCATACAATTTTAACAAACTTCACACAAGAGCATGCCAACACTTTTCTGAGCCATATGTGGACTTCTGTTGTCAATTAGAAATCTTGAATACCCCATGCAGGAACTACTGAATAAAGCTGTTTATATTATAGAAGTAAACAGAAAAATTTTGGATGATTCTTTGCATTTTATCATTATTACCAACTTAAGGCACTTTCAAACACACTAAATTTGTATTGTTCAGAAACCATCAAGTTTTATGAATAGAAACAGACATCGTGTTTTATATGAACTTTCAAGCCAGAACAGCTGTAGCTGACTACAAAGCTAATGATCTTCAAGCCAAGAGCCATCTTTTTGTGTTGTGATTATACAGCGCCTCACACCAGAAGTTTATCCTTAAACCAGCAACTCCTCTCATAGAGGTTTACCCTTTAGGATAAAACTGGCACAGGACTGAACAGTCCCATTTTGGACTGAAGCAAGTTGTTGTGACTCTTGTACCCCAGGAAGGCTGAAGATTCAAACTTGCTCTTGCGGAAAAATCCCATAAGCAAGAAATTCCAGGGTGTCAGTTCCCTGTTCTATCTCCATCATCATAAAAACACAAGAGCAAGGGCCAACACCACAGCTCGCTCATGCTGAGAGCTGAAAGCCACGATCCAGCTGCTTTGGCTGGTGCAGCCCTTTAATATCTCTGGAATTCCCCAGGCGCTCCGCTTGCTTTGCAGCGGGATCAGCCTGAGCAGCTTGTTTGTACTCAGCCTAGAGCTCAGCACACAGCGTCCTCAGCATGGATAGAGCCATCTCAGCTGTGATTAAAATCCATCAAAAAAACCAGCAAACTGAAGAAACACTATTGTCTTTCCACAGTTCATGATCTGCACTTAGGATTTCCTAGGACAGCTCAGGCAATCCATAGGAGGCCAGCGAGTGTGCACTCACACTGGTACAGTCAGCACTGGTCGCCGCAGCGATAGCACGTTAATTCAAAATCCTGGCAGCATTAGTCAGTTGCCCCAGCACTGATGAACTTCCCAACATTTCTGAGAGGTTCCACAGCTAGCTGTGGGTTCTTAGCAGAAGCCACTCCTCTGAGACATTGCTTGCCTCAGATACGGGGGCACAGTTCTGCTGGAGCAGATGGGTCTGAGATTAAGCAGACTTGTTAAAGATCTCAGCTCATGTTTTGTAAAATGAGAGTACTGGGATTTACCATCCTGGTCAATACCTGGCTCTGCCACCAGTGTTTTCCTCTTACCTGTTCTAACTATGCCCTGTGGTTTTTGGGTTTGTGGGTCATGGTTACTAGTGGTAGTGGTTGTTATTGGCAGCTACACAAAGGACCACCCCTAGTTACCTTCTTGTGCTGGGTCTAATGTTCTGAGATGCTGCCAGAATGCAGATGTTTTCAAAATAGGAGCACCTAAGAGGCCATTTACAGGTTTCCCACTGATATTTATTGATGTTCTTGGTATAATAGCCTTCTCCCTTCACCACAGACCTCCTCTTCCTCTAAGGCCCAGCTCAGTGCTTTGCCACAGGACTGCCCTCCCTTCCTTCCCTTCCTCCTCAATCCTCAGAAAAGGGGCTACTACAAACTTCCAGCTCTATGTGGACTGTAAGCAGCCTAAGCATGTTTTAAATGCTACCAATATACCAAGGATTTACACTACACAACAGATGCTGCAGTAGAAAGTTAAGAGTCACCGTTTCAAATTCCTTTCTTGAACTATTAAAAATCAGTCTAGATTTTTGTTTTTTAAAGAATTTGCAGTGACAACAGCATCCCTCATTTAAAAAGGAATATAAAATTTTATCAAAACCTACTAAAAATGCAAATCGTGGAATCTTTGCTATTTTGGAGAATGATAGTTAGGAGTTGACAAACAGTCTACTCGCCATCTGAGAGCGCTTGTCACAACACACATAAATTAACCCTCCCCCTCCCCCCCAAAGTAGGGTAATCTAAAAAAAAATGGATTTTTCTTTTCTCCTACTACAGCCCATGGAGAATTATCTTCTTTGCAGAGCTTCCTGTGATGTATTGCTGCTCAATCATGCATGCACCTTTGAAACAGCATCACAAGTTCTTCCTGACAGAAAGGAATGTGTTCCTACTCCAAGGTTACCTTTGTTCAAAATATACAATAGAAACTAGATGCTAATGAGAAAATAAATGCACAGCGCAGTCTTTGGAAATGGTACTGCTGAAGCTATCACCTTGCCTGAAGCAATAAATTCCAGGCGAGCACAGACTGTATTTTTAAAATTTATCACCTCACAGACTAACAAGCATTGATTATATGTTTTTCTTTGAATAATTGCCAATATCATTAATGTGTTCAAATGTATACTTAAAAAGAAAACAGATTCTGTACTCTTCTACAAAGGAGAATATATAGGAAGAACAAAGACTAGAATCCCCTGCCAGAGGACAATCCTGACAAGCCCCCAACTTCAGTTAACTGGGACAAGCTTAACAAGGAGGTAAGATTGTCACTGAGGTTAAGAACAGTGAGAGATCAGGGAGCAGTCCTTAGAGCCCACAGCTGGGACAGCCATCACCCTCATGTGGGATCCAAGCCTCCCTCAAGGATCCAAGCCAGCAGCTCCTGTTGAAGACCTCATGAAGAAACAAGAAGCTCTGCAAATGCTTCCAAAGCCAGAGACAGTCTGGCTGCCACTGCTCCTTCATCTCTGAGTAGAAGAGTTGTTTTTCTATGGCAACCTAATTTACATCCAGTTAGCTTAACCAGAAATTATTTTGGAAGCTTCCTTCCCCTTTATTTGGTACAGAACAGCCAGAATAAAGTCCTCCTTCGGAATTGTTCCTACAAGGCAATAGCAATCCTTGACCATGAGCATTTGGTACTTGTGCCAGCACAGCCTTCAATTGAAGGCAAGCCAAGGGCAGGGAACAGTTCCCAGGTGCTACCAGGAACACCACAGAAAAAATGAGTAAGGAGAGGAAAGCACCTTATTTTCTCACTGCATTTCAGGGATGTTCTCTCTTCTCTGCTACAATGAGACACGTACAATATCTGTACATGTCAACCATGTGCCTTATTCTGGCTGTCAAAGAACTGACTTTTAAGTAGTACAGAAAATACTAGTTAAAATACCAGATTCGACCAGACTCCTCACCTCTGGGAGAGCTGAAGTAACAGTATTTCCCAGGGAAGGGCTTGCCCCACTCTCTTTAGGAAATTCTGGAAGAGCTGTTAGGTTAGTGAGACAGGCGCAAACCCAGAGAGGAAGCCTGTTGGAAGCCCAACTCCAGCGCTCTCCCTCCACTCTGTAATCAGAAGGGCGCGCTCTCAGTCCTTCACATCCCCTGCCCTCTCACCAGGGCTTTCAGAATCTAAACGAGACCTGGATCAGCATTTGTTGCACCTTCCTATGTCATATTTCTCACATTGCCACTGTAGGTTTCAGCCAAGATACTGAAATCCTATCTCAAAGAAGCAGCAGGAACACAAAAGCTCTGGATAAGGAATGATACATTTTTCCCTACACAACATTATAGATAAGAAATAAGCTGCTCATTTATCAGTTGTCACCATTCTAACAATGCTAAAACTCTTATTTCTGAATATTATCCTTAAACATGTCCTGAACGATTAACTAGTGTAAAAAGAACAAAATAACCAGAGCCTGGTGCAGATAAGAGAAATATCTTTGTGGAAGAGGAGCCTTAAGAAATCTAGTGAACATTAGATATATATCACATACATACTAAATTTAAGATTGAGGGTAATTATTTTAATGTGGAACTTTCAATCACTGCTCACCCTACAGAGCTTCCCCGCGGATTTGAGTTTGAGTAATGTAGTAATGACAGCATTACCACTTGTAATAGAAAGAATCATTACACCATCATTATCAAGGAATTACTCTTGCAATTAGTAATAATTCCCACATTCACAGTCAAGTAAGTAACACTTTCCCCATTAATTTCATTTTCTCTGCAAGGCTAAAGTAAGCAACTGTTCTTATCAATGTGTTTTAATACACCTGTCTGCTTCTTTGTCTAAATAGTTCCTAATCCTTTGCTTTCGAAGAGCACTGTGTCTAGTCAGATAATTTCACAAGAATCTAACTATATGATCTGTCAGGTTAGCAAGCAGGTAAAAAAATGAATTCCTCATGTTTGACCTGGTTCTCCAATGTACTCTAAATGGAAATCACACCTTTCAGATGCATTTACAATGGGAGAAGAATAATAACTGGGGACGGTGTAAAACATTATCCTGTGTGCATCCAGTTGTTTGCAATGGCTCCCTGATTACTACTGGTAAGCGGCAGCTCACAGGAGTATTGCTGTATAATTACTGCAATACATTTCCGTTCACACAGGTTGATCTAAAGCCTATTCAAGCTTCCAAAAAGAACAGGCCAAGTTCAGATTTCAGGCTCACACAGTACGTGGGAAAAGCTTTTGTTTGTTTCTTCTTCTGAGCACACATACTCCTTCAGGGAGGCCCAAGGAGTGAGGTCTTTCATCCTTTGTTAGCTTCTATTTTATCAACACCTCCATCACAGCCTGCCCTTTCAAGGGAGATTTCTAGGAATAATTTAGACCTGCAATTCTATAATATGTGCACGAAGTATTTTTTAATCACAAGGAACCATACATATTGAGGCTCTGGAGTATTTCCTTTCCTTAAGACAAGAAATCTCTGCTTACCAATACGGAGCAAAGATGCACCACAGTGCAGAGGAAAGATGATGGTTTTTCCTGGTACTTTCAGTGATGCCACTGGAGCCATCAGGGAGCTACAAAGGGCCACAGCACTCATCTGTGCTCTGTTCCTCTTGGCTGACTGCAAGGAATGGCTTTTCTCCATGGTAGACCTCAGGAGAAAACACTGAGCGCAGGGCTCCATTCAAGATCTTACCTCCCACATACAGCGCCTAAGTGGGAGCCAGAATCTTACCTTAGGTATGGGCACTGAATTTCTGAAATCCTTTTATGAGTTTTAAGCACATGAAAAGAGAGACCAAAACAACCAACCTTATGACACAGCTTGTGTAGTACATTAGATGGATATACCAACCTTATGTATAATTCTATTACATTCCCCTTCATCCCCCAGCTTAACTCTTTGCAGAAGCCCTCCTCAGTGAGATATTACAACTGCTTTTATGAAAGCTGATGAATACATTCATTGTTCCTACACAACTCCAAGGCATATAGTTTCTTAGTAAATCAGACATTCAATACACAGAGGAAAACACTGTAAAATAGTACAAGATACAGTAAGCAGTACTTGGATTACTATCAATAATTAAATAGAAACCATTGGATAGTAAATCCGATGTTCCTCATGCAGATTTTTCCCACTTTGCTGATGTTACACAGTCTCTTTACTTCAGCTCATGGTCCCTTAGGACTGCAGAGGATCTCTTGAGCCATCACGACAATTTTGCTGTCATGTGTCATGCAATGCTTCAGATACTAACCAAATACCAGCTTATGTCTAACTTCAGATGCCTTGCCTACATTATATTTACTGTGAGCCTTTTCTAGATTCCTGCAGCTCTCATTTTGGAAACCTCCTTACACTCAAACTAAATTTATTCTCAGCTAGACTATAAGTGTTCCACTGTATGCCAAGTGTAGAAGTACAATAGCTGTTATGGTTTAAGACTAGAAGAAAAAGCAAAGTCTGCAGGGAGAGGTAATATATTCCATTAAATCAATTTATACAATGGGAAAGCGCTGGGCAAGCTTACAGACTCACAGGCCAACTACAGAACTATCCTTCCTGCTATCTAATCCTCTTGTACTTATAGCCAGCAATCACACCCTCTCCTTAGTGTTCATTTCACGAAGCTGTACACGACAAGCTGTTTCTCCTATGAGAACCTCAACCTCCCATCTTAGGATTCCCTGTTCTTCCTAGCATTAGCCATAACATACCTCTCCCAGCCTGGGATGGCAGTCCGCCACTCTGCTCTTTCAACTAGTGTCCCAGAGGCAGCCCAGGGACCACCAGAAGAATTCTGCTTGGAGGAACCAGAATTTCAAGCATCCTCTGAAATTATTTTTTTTTCTTTTTATTTGCACAGTCTTATCACAAAGGAAAACCATGACATGTTTACATTAACAATTCAGTATCAGTAACAGACATATGTTGTCTGAGCTTGTGTGATGATCTCCATTGTTTGATACTTAAAAACAACCCTGGGTGCTTTCCTTCTGCTCCCTAATGGTATTCATAATTAGAGATCCACTTCTTGCCTCTCTCACTGTGAAAAGGAATGTTTCCCAGCTTTAGCACTGATGGGAAGTAGTGCTGAAGTGCCTATCACAAAAATGAATAATGCTACAATAGGAATTCTGTCCCCACAACACTTGTACAAATGAATATGTAGTTTGATTCATAGGAAGGTCTCATTTTTGGATGATTCTAACTCATTGTGCTTTGTAAAGCCCTGAGGTCAGATAAGATTTTTGCTTCAAGTGAATGAAAAAAAAGCCTTGGCATTCCTCCAGTCATAGTAAAATGAAAAACACTGAGATCTCTCAGAGCAATTTGTTCCAGCAGAGTGCTCAGGCGATGGGACTTGAGCACGATCCTGCAAGTCAAAGCTCTACAAACAAAGCCCTGTATTTATAGCAGATCTCCTCCTCCTAATGTTGGGATTTCAGCTTGGAAGTGCCATACAAGGGCCCAGATGAGATGCCCCTCTTTTCTACTCCTGTGCAAGGCGGTTGTGTTCATGGAACACTCTACCCAAGCCCTGGAGCCCAGGTGAAAGGAAGATGGAGACTGTGCTTTGGATCAGGTTTCTCTCCTTAAAAAACAAGGAGAGGAAGTCCACAGCCAAGGGAGTGTGAAACAGTGGCCCCTATGGTCTTTGATTTTTGCTCCAGAACAAGAAGTTGAACTTGGCTGACCCTAAGCTCAAGTTAATAGATCCTGTTACAAAGCAGCTACGTTGCTTGCACTCATAAGAAACTGTCACTTCTCTGCTCCTTGATTGCTTTGTACAGCACCTAGCACTATGGGGAGTGAAGGGGGTAAAAAGGGTGGGAGACTGTTTGTTGTCTTATTTGTGTTGCAAGTATTTTGTTTACAGAGGCAATCGCTATGCTCAGCAGACTGAGTGCTGCATAAAGATCATAAAAAGAATTTGCCATGAATTAAAAATGAACAATACTTAAAAATCCCATTTTCCTATTCTCTTAGCAGCATGCCACACAGCAAGGTAACTTTTCAAAGAAAGCCTCATCAGTTCTGACACTATAAAATGCAGAGCCTGACCTGTTCAGCATTAACATAGCTCACTGATCATTTAGAATGCAGCACTAAACAGCGGTGCTCAGGACACAGATATTTCTCCACTTCAGCCCTCTTTGACCTCCCCACACAGTAATGAATTTTCTTCCTGCTTGCACTGCAGAACAGATCAACCTTAATTATCCTGCAAAAGACCAGCATTGACCCAAATTTATTAGAAAATTGAGGGACTGTCATACTAAACTAAAAGTCTGATGTCACATCAAAGTTAACTCATAGCACTGTTCTATATCTCTGCATCCAGGACTGCAGTGCAAGTCAGCTGTCTCGGACTGAAATGAATGGCAGCCTCACAGGGAATCAATGGTCTGGCAGTTTTCCTCTCTGTCTGCTCTGGGGTCCCAGCATCCTCCAAAGTCAAGGCAGATCTGAGGTCTCACTAAAGGTGCCAAGTGCCACAAAGATGGAAAAACAGCAGCCACAAAGGCAACCTTCCTGGACAACAGGATGTGTCCACGAGCATGGCGCACCCAGCTCAGGGGGGTGGGAGTCTGAGGACCACAACACTGATTTGGTATTCATAGACTCAAGGAATACCAGATTGGAAAGGACCTCAAGGATCATCTGGTCCAACCTTTCTTGGCAACAGCAGTCTAGACAAGATGGTCCAGCACCCTGTCCAGCTGAATCTGGAAATTGTCCAATGACAGGGAATCCACCACTTCCCTGGGGAGCTTATTCTAACCGCTGATTGCTCTCATTGTGAAAAATTTTCCTCTTGTATCCAAATGGACTCTCCCCTGAAGTAACTTGTATCCATTACCCCTTATCTTCTCCATCTGTCTCCTTGTTAAAATGGAGTCTCCGTTTTCTTTGTAGCCACCCTTTAAATACTGGAAGGTGGTGACAAGGTTTTCCCTCAGCCTTCTTTTCTCAAGGCTCAACAAACCTAATTCTCTCAGCCTTTCCTCATATGGCAGGCTTCCCAGTCCTTTCATCATCTTGGTGGGCCTTCTCTGGACTGTCTCCAGCCTGTCCACATCTTTTTGTACAGCAGGGACCAAAACTGAATACAGAATTCCAGGTGTGGCTTGACAAGTGCCAAGTAGAGTGGGATAATGACTTCTTTATCTCCGACTGGCGAGATCAGGCCTCAGAAGAGACTCTGAACAAATCATTCACCTCCTCTGTAACACAGGAGCTGAGATCTTCCTCACTAACAGCTCTGTTAGCGGCTCAAATTCTTTACTAATTAAATCTTGTGACCACAAAGATATTTCCACACACAACTTCCAGCAGTGTGACTGTGTTAGGCCTAGATTGTAAGAATCTATTAAGTATACAGGTAGGCTCCAGACAAGCAAAGTTAATTAAAACCCTATCATAAATCAGTGTAATTAGAAATAAAATAAATGTGAGAAGTAGCCATAATGAGAGCCCTACATGAATACAGAAGAGACAAATCATGCAACTGGGTTCCAGTGCAGAGAGATTGTGCGCTGCCCCATGAAGTGCATTTCCCAATATCTAAGTTACAGTTGAGGTGTTTGCAAACATAAAGCCTCTGTGGCATTTCCTTTCATTTTTTTTGGGTGCCATGACTGTCCTTGTATGTGCAGTGGGAGCTTATAAATATAATTAGTCTGGATTGATGCACATACAACCACTCCATTGTAAGTATTACATTTTCTGCGGCATTTGCTGGGACTGAGAGCTGAGCTGGAGGACAGAGGCAGCTGCACAGCAGATCCGTGGTAAGGCAGAACTTCTTGCTGGAAAATCCATGATTTTTTAAAGTATGAAAATGAGACTATAGCTGGAATACCAAATGCACACAATAAACCCAGCTTACTGACCAAGGGAAGTACCGTTGCTTCAGTGCTGTTCTCCCATGCAGGTAGAGGTGCCTTGATTGAGCAGTGCTTTTTCTGGGAATTAATGGGAAATCATGCTGTTCAATGTGTGAAAGGTTTTTTTTTTATAGAGGGTCATTCAAGTCAAAGCTGCCAATTTTATCAAAATTGCAAACAGTAGTTACAAATCCTGCCTCTCAGATTTTTTTTTTTCCAAGGAACAAACACTCTACATATTGAACCAAAAGCATTAAAATGCATTGATGAGTCTGCTTGTGAATAAGGTCCTGAGCTACACAACCCCTCTTCTCATGCTGAACCAAAGAAGATGCTCATACCCCAGCAGGTTACATTTCAAGTGACATCTAAAGTCCCAGTGAGGTCATACAAACCTTAGAGGTGAGGGAGGTCCAGGCCTGCATCTAGAATTTGCACCTCTGGACCAGCTTAAGAGCTTCAAGAGAATAATTACAACTTGACACCACTGAATGTCCAGCTCGTACTAATGAGCCAAGCCCCTATCCTATAAAAAAAATCAACAGTAAATTCCCTGCCTCAGTGAATTAGCACAGTAGGACATGGACACTCTCTGCACAATCTCCTAAATGGCTTTTAAACAGCAATATTTTAAGATTTATTATTTATACTGCGGCAGTATCCAAAGACTTCAGTTAGGACTGGCGTCCTACGGTGGTAGATACTGTATAAATACATAATAAATTACTCTCCTCTGCACCTTCTTCCCCAAGGACCTGCGATTTTTACTGGAGATGAAGCTTGGAAAAATATAGGAAACTGCTCTAATGGGAACTCATAGACAGAATGCAGCAATGCAGATGTAGAGCTCAACAGCTCTGAGATGCTGACACCTTTAAAGCAACTATATAGTATGTATCAGCAATCCCTTTTAGACAAGGAGCCAGTTGGAGTCAAACTGCATAAGATTCAAAAGCATTTTTTTCAAATTCTAATTCATAGTCTTTGTTACTAATTGTTTTACAGTGGAAGTAATGGAGCAAGAAAATTATGTACTTAATATACCAAGTAGCTAACTTAAAGCAGCAATTTAAATTTATGGAGTTGAAATTGAGCAGTACAATGGAAGTTACTGTTTTTATTTTGTCAGCCTCTTTGCTGCTGTGTATCAGGGAGTGATACCTTCTTCCATCAGATAAGAAGGTTTCATGATATTATCTGCCTGCCCAGAGGAGCTGGCTAAAAATCTGACTCCCATGGGTCATTCCAATCCAGAGAAATAATTAATGGTGGAGTCTGATATCTTTGACACAATCCTGTTTGCTTTCAAATTATGTACAAAGCCCTGTTTCCTTCACACACCAGGAATGAAGCAGCAGGAGAGAGCTCTAAGTCCCTTTTTAGCCAGCAAAAAGCTGCATTCAGCATTTTTCAAGACTCTGCTGCCAGTACTTTTCTCTGGCTACTTATGCAGATGATCTGATGCTGTTCTGCCAGGTCCACAGAATGGCACCTTGTGAAGCCCCGACAACTCCTCTGACTGGTGACTTCAGCTTGTGATTTTGGTGGATGCTTTGACATACGAAATTAGAGCTAACTACTGTATTTTTCCAAAATGAAGAGGCAGCTATTAACACAAAGGTTGACTGTGACTAAGCAGTTACTCGATTTCATGCAACTCATAACAATACAAATTATACTTTTAATATAGCCAATTCAAAGAACAGGCAGAGTCACAATCCAGAGTGGCTTTCTGGTCACTCAAGCACTGTGGGGTGGGGGCAGGTATCAAGCATGTTGCTCTAACACTGAGACAGGGCTTTTCTCTGCAGCCCCAAATCTGATCCCCGCTACTTCTGTAGCTTCTCCCCTTGCCTCTGACCAACCCCGAATGAGGAAGTTTCACTGCAGCCTGTTCAGCTGAAAGGCCAATATTTTGGCATTGTAACTGGCTGACAAACACAGACTCAAGGCACCCAGCTGCCTGGCACAAATATATGGGCAACTCAAAAGCACGGCATGGCATGTACTGCTTCTTTGTGTTCAGCTCCACTCTTCTCTTGAGGCAGAATGCTTCAAGGTTCAAACCTTGTTGCTAGTTTTATTTATTTAATTTTTTTTATTGCCATCATGTATTATCACCACATCACCATCCTAGCTCCATTTTAAGCCACATGCTGCAGCAGCATCCCACTGTTCTGGTGCTTGTTCCCAGATTATGGACTACATCTCTAAAACACATGCACGCACCTGCAGTAGCACAAAAGCTGGCCCGGTATGAGTTTGTGCTGCCCCTTGCAAGTTTGCTCCAGCCCATATATATTCCTCACCACCCCACACTGCTGTATTTGCACATGAAAGATATTTGCATTCAGACAAGTGTTTCAAAGCCCTTTTGCATTTGTTACAGCAGCCATCATCAGAAAGGGGGTGTAAATCAATGAGCTAAGGGTGAGAAATATTGATTTCCCTCTGAGGTTTATTTGCAGTATGGCTGAAAGACCTAATATTAAGAGACAACAAATCGAGCCATCTTGCCACTCTGGGGCAGTTTGGAGAGGGTTATGTGAGCGCAGGAGAAGTGCAACAAAACACAGTGTTACCCTGTGGCCAAGGAAATGAAAGAAACAACCCCAAAATACAGGCAGTGCCAGCAGCAGCAGAGGATCAGACCCTGCAGAAGGGAGGCTTCCACACAGCAATCCAGAGCCTACCTGCCATGTCCGATGCTCTTCTCACACAACAAAGAGTGGCCACAGGTGATTTCCTGGCACCTTGAGTTCCAAGCATTCTCCAGGGGCCATTCCACAGCCACTTCTCTCCTACCACCCTGCAAGGGGCTGCTGTGGAGAGCTAGGCTCATCTCCTCTTCCCTGCTGAGGAGCCAGAGCCTGGAATCAGGAGTACATAGAAAGGTTTGTGTGAGAAGGTACCTGTAAAGGCCATCTAGTCTACTCTCCCCTGCAATGAGCAGGGACATCTTCAACTTGATCAGGTTGCTCAGAGCCCCATCCAACCTGGCTTGGAATATTCCAAGGAATGGGGCATCTACCACCTCTCTGGGCAACCTCTTCCAGTGTTTTGGCACCCTCACGGTAAACAATTTCTTCCTTCTATCTAGTCTAAATCTTCCCTCCTTTAGTTTAAAACCATTTTCTCTTGTCCTAGCACAACAGGCCCTGCTAAAAAGTTTATCTCTCTTTTTTTTTATAAGGCCCCTTTAAATACTGAAAGGCCACAATAAGACACTCATGGAATAAACACCCAGAGGAAACAAGGCAATATTTTATTTTTTTCTTTTAAATAAAAGGTTTTCCTTGTTACTTTTGCATCATGGGGAAGAGGTTCTCCATGGCTACTCCATCCACTCAACACTGCTGGTCCTGGCCATGGTGCTCAGCACCAGGCCCATGGCACATCCCCACACAGGGAGCAGTGAAGAAAATGGGCACGGCATGGCCAGCCCTGCTCTGTGTTCAAAGCCTGACAGCAAGAGGGTGCTGAAAGCATAGTGGGGATCAAGGGCAGGATGTGGCACCTAACCCTGCCAAAGCTGTCCTGTCATGGCAAAGAACACATCTCCTCCCGGCCCCCAGGCAGGGGGAAGCCATTTTGAGGGAGGCAGATGAGGACAGCCATTTTATAGTCCCCAGAGTCAGCACCTCAGCATTGTGCCTGAGGGGAAAGGCCCTCCCTGTGCAGGAAAAGCACCTTTTTTCCTGTTTCTTACTTCCTTTTTCCTTCTCTCAGGAGTGCAACCGGTACCTTGCTCCTGAGGGCAGCTTTGGTAGTAGATAACAAGACTGGCCCAAAGTGGCAGCAGGGAAATTACCTCAGGTAAATCCAGCAGTACCTTATCCATGAAGACACACAGAGATATCCTCCTTCCTGGAGTGCTGTTCCTCCCTCACAAGTTCACGCACAGTCTCCTTAGCTCTGAGGAAGTCTCCTACCAATTCATAGAATCATAGAATCATTTAGGCTGGAAGAGACCTCAAAGATCATCTAGTCCAACCATCAACCTAACTCTGACAAAAAAATAAATAAGAAATAAAAATCACTAAACCATATTCCTGAGGACCATGTCAACCCGCCTTTTGAACGCCTCCAGGGATGGGGCCTCAACCACTTTCCTGGGCAGCCCATTCCAATGCTTGACAACCCTCTCTGTGAAGAAATGTTTCCTAATATCCAATCTAAACCTACCCTGGCGCAACTTGAGGCCATTTCCCCTTGTCCTATCATCTGTGACCTGGGAGAAGAGACCAACCCTTCCTCTTTACACCCCCCCTTCAGGTAGTTATAGAGCGCGATAAGGTCTCCCCTCAGCCTCCTCTTCTCCAGCCTGAACACCCCCAGCTCCCTCAGCCTCCCCTCATAAGACTTCCCCTCCAGACCCCTCACCAGCTTTGTTTCCCTTCTCTGGACCTGCTCCAGCACCTCAATGTCTTTTTTGTGGTAAGGGGCCCAAAACTGGACACAGTACTCGAGGTGAGGCCTGACCAGTGCCGAGTACAGGGGGACAATCACCTCTTGGGTCCTACTTACCACACTGTTCCTGACATAGACCAGGATGACTTTGGCCACTTTGGTCACCTGGACACACTGCTGGTTCATGTTCAGCCAACAGTTGACCAACACCCCCAGGTCCTTTTCAGGGCCCCTTTGCTATCTGGGCAGCCCTAGCCTGTGTGTACAAGGGAGGGACACCCACCAGCAGGTCAGAGACACACCAGAAACTCCAGCACGGGCCAGTACCAGGACTGGGAGCAAAACCATATCATAGCCCCTTAGACAGGGCAGTCCCATTTCTTATACATCCCTGCTTTTTAGAGGGGATATGGGATTATGGCATTGTTTATTCACCCTTGGAGGAAGGGGTCACAGGGAACATCTCACTCCGTGATAAGACAGATGTTCCATGGCCTTTCAGTGAGCCACAAAGGCAAAGAGCACCAGCTCCAAGATCGGCACAGGAGAAGCACTTGAGCTGCTTTCAGCCCATAAGGGAGGCAGAAACACTGCCAGGAGCTGAAATGTATTAAGCGTGCATGCACGGGTTTTAGTCTGTTACTTCGGGAAATTAATTTCTACCGAGTTTTGCAGCTTCCCCTCCTGCTCCATGGGCCCTGTGATGGTCATTTGTCACTGCTGCTCAGAAGAAAGGCAATTTTCAGGAAAGCAATGAGGCATTTGACAAGCTCTCCAGTTAAGTGTGGAAACATCACACATTGTCATATAACAGCACTGTAAGCGGCAACGCCTCTCAGACGAATTACATGGTTACATCCCTAGGTAGTGATGAAAGCTTCGTTTGTTACGTTAAAGGAAAAGCTCAGGGAGGATATGCTCCAGAACAGGGAAAAATATGAATAAGCAGGAGATGATTAGACACTGCCGCACAGACGTCATGCAAATAAATTGGTGTGGAAATCAGAAACCCCTTTGCAGTCCTCACTCATCCCAGCCTCCCTGCAATGGTTCAGCCTTAGGTCACTTACGGGTAATATTATTTCTTTGCTAGTTTGATAAGCCTCCTCCACAGGTACTGTAGTTTACATAAGCATATAGACAAACCCTGCCAATGACAGTAGCTACAAACTCTCCCAAAGCCTATAGTGAATTAGGTTTTCTCCCCAGGGCAGCCCAGGCCCTTGTGTTGAAATCTTGCAGCACTTCCTTGCAGAGCAGCTGAGTCCTTCCTGGCATAACCTGCAGGTCTTTATTTAGTGCAAGAAACTGGCTGCAATGGAAACAACACCCTTTTGACCTTGTTGAGTAAAGGGATTGCAGAGACTTGAAGTACTCTTTATTTCAGAGGCCATTAATTGAATAGTGACCAGTCTTGTTGCCAGCTAATGAAAGAATAAGACTCTCTCAAGCAGCATTGGAACATGCCTGCCTTGTCCTGTCAACTTCCTAACCTTCTGAAGTCTGCTGCTCTCCCATTTTCCCAGCTGAATTCCTCCTAATCACAAACAAGATTTAATTCATACTCTGGATAGAAAACAGAGGTCAGTGGGAAGATACAAAATGGTATATGTTAGAGTAGGAATGAATAAGCTTAACACCTTGGCTCCAGTGGAAAGTGAAACCTAAAAAGAGGTGCAGCCTACTTCAGTCAACACTTTCTTATCACTGCTTCTTGCCTTTCTAGATATATCCTCTTCTTCTTACAAAAAAAAAAAAAACAACACTCTTCCTCTGGTAGAGCGAGCCAGTTCTGTGGTTACTTGTAAGTAATTGTAATACATGTGGGTGTCAATCAAAGGGCAACAGAACTGGTTTAACTAGCATACCAAGAGGTCTGGCAGAAGGTGCCAGTGACACCAGTTTTGGCTTAGGTCCAAAGCAATTGTCTTCTCCATCACAGTTTACTAAGAGATATGTATGTTTTCAGTCTAGCTAATCAACTCTCTCCAGTTCTGGTTCTGAATGGATAAGATGTAGGGCTTATTTCCATGTTGCCTTGTGCAGTTCAAGATCTCATTTTACAAAGCTCACAAATTACAGCCATTTTCCTTTCACATTTACCCGTACTTTCACATCTGCATTGCACAGGTAAAAGGCTAAGGTCCAAAGCAAAGTTTGAAGTTGGTGATAAACAGCAAGGTGCTAACCTCAGATATCAGAATTGTTTTCTCCAGGAGCTAAAGAGCATTGCAAGCCTCCCTATCCCCTAACCAAAGTACCAGCTGTGTGTCTCTTCAGGCTGACTTCAGGAGCACCCAGAGCAAATCCTATTTGTAGCCCAGATAAGAGATGCAGAGAGGCACAATGTACCTCTCGTGCCAGCCACCAGGCAATTTGCTTAATGGTTACAGGAAGAGGCTTTGACACTGTTAATGCAGGTTTTATGAAAACCGACACACATGAACAGAAGAAAAGGGAGATTCAACGTGCTCATAATAATGTGATCAGTTTTTGCTGCTGTCCCTGTTTAATTTGGCACCAAATGAATTTTTTTCTGCAGTAAGTTTCTGACAATCTGTCCATAGGTTGGGGCGTAAAAGTCACCTGAGGGCAGCCAGTATTTTGCAGGGCTGCTTCTGATTCTAGTTGTCTCCAGAACAATCCTGCAGTACATTGACGTATTGTGCATTCAGGGGTTCAGTCTTTATTCTGGATCCTTACAACAAATAAGAACCTGAAACAATGAGAGGCAGGATCAGAACGGGTTGGACTGGCTCCTATTCCTATTTATAGTGATTTGGTTTAGCTCCATGCATTTCAGCAAAAGCTGGATAAGGTTCAGAAGCACCAGTTCAAACCGGGGCACTGTTTATGCGTCTGCTAGCTTCACTGGAGTCGATACAGTGGAATCAGACTTCCAGCTGAACACAACCTTAAGTGTGACTGCAAGGTGAAAAGCATTATAGAGCTCAGCAAGAAGGGAATCCATTCCTCTAATCTCAGACCTCTGTAGAAGTGGCACCTTTTTTGCCCATGGCAACATTATAGCTTGTCTCCATTTTATCTGTTTGCACCCCGAGTGAGATTTGTCACATTTCCAGCTGTTTAGAGTGTCACGTCTCACCCTGCAATAGCCATGAAACAAGACAGCGTTTGTAATAATATAAAAGTCACTTACACCTGAGTAAGTCATTTATCTCAGACCAGAACACCAGAGTAATAACTGAGATTAAAGATAGGGCAGTCAAGACAAAAAAAGGTAAATCAATCACTACATTAGGATATTTGAAGAATCATTTGCATGTACTCAGAAAGTATGATAGTTGCTATTAAGCCCAGCTGTAGCAGAGTCCCAAATTCATAAATATTCATCAAATAACCTTTTAACAAAACTCAGTGACTATGATGGTGGCCAGCTACTGAATTCAATCTAATTGAAAACCTGAGAAGTAATGAAATGATTGCATGTCTGTCTCTTCATTAAATCAGTGTGCAAATTTGCATAGATTAATTTGCGTCAAATTAATAGCTCCACTCTTGGCTTGTAGCCAAGAGGACTTATGATCAATCTATAGTTTTAATTCAATTCTGCACTCCCAAAATGTTGGGTGGTTTTTGCTGGTCTAGAGACAGAAAATCAGAGATGAATATGATTTTCACCACTTCTGTCATTTCTCCTGATTTCTTCTGTTGTGATGATTAATTATAATAAAATGTGCACATGATTAAAAAGCAAAAAAAAATAATCATGCAGTCTCATCCATGAAGAACTGAGGTCTGGCTTGCTTCTCTGAAAATAAAGTCACATTAGAAGGCTTGAATCCTCAACTACATTGAATTCACCACAGGGTGTTGTATGTCTGGGGTTGAACAGACAACTTGAGGGCCTGTTTTATGGCCCAGAGCAGATCCCAAGCCTGGTGGCACCCTGGGTATTTCAGCACATCTTTGTCATTCCTCAGGACCCCAGCCCATCATGCTCTGGAAAGGCTTTCCAAAGCATACAGAGTTTGCTTAATTTTCAGAAATCAAAAATTTGTTTGATCCCCATTATGTTTATATGTATTTAAACGCACTAATACTCGATATACTGAGATATGTCAAAAAAACCAATGATTTCCTTCAGCCTTCAGTTACTTGAAGTTAATAATAGGGATAAACAGTGTACTCATTTACATTGTCAGCTTGCTTTTATTTTTTAACCTACTTTTTTTTTTTTTAAACAATTGGGCTTTAATTCAGGACATTTGATTAATCAAACTCAGACCATCTGCTGCAGTCCCGTCTCCTGCTGATCTGCATTGCCTGAAGTCAGTGACATGTTTCAGGGCTGCAGTCTCACACTGTCTCTTCCTCTGTCAGCTGTTTTACTGCAAATCTGCTCCTTTCACCCAGCATACAGTGACTGGGCTTTGTTTACCGTGATGACCATTTACGATAGCTGCAGTGCTAGACAATTTGTATCAAAATACAGGACATGTGCAAAAGCCCGTTATACAACAAACTGTTGTATCGTCGGGAAAATACTATGAACCAAGGAAATCCTGGCAACCTAACAAAATTCTTCACTAAAAAGAACTCTTCACAATTCAAACAATTTTAGCTTTCTCAGAGTTGCGCTTTCCAATATTCTGCCTTTGTGTGATTTATTTTTTTTCTCCCCCCTTTCTTGTGTTCAGAGTGGTACTCAAACTCAGAGCCAGGCAGTATGGACTTTCACAGCCTGGGGATTTTGATGGGATTAGACCAGTTTTAGTCTGTCAGAGCATGCCCATTACTAGAGGTAACACAGCTAAGACCTGCTACTGCCTCATGTGTTTGTGGGTGTAAATGCTGCTATCTTTGGAAGAAGAGTGGGAATATGGCCCTTTAACAACTCTACCAGATCTACAGCAGCTTTCAGAGGCACATAGGGATAAATAGCATGGTTAGATGGCAATAAGGGACAGGGCAAGGTTCAGTCACTATATATAAGACTTAGTTTTTGGTGATGTACATGCCTTCTGCAGTTGGATAAATATTGTCTCTGTTGACATCAGATGTTGGAGTCCATCTCGGATGTCAAGTAATAACAGCACCTTGAAAGAATCAGCTCTCACTTAGTCATGAAAACCAATGGGCATATTATCAGAAGACATGAGTACATTAAACCACATTTTCCATGTCATCTGCTTTCCACTGGTAATTGCTGAACGACAGAGAATCAAAACACTAGTTTCCAAAAAGCCAACCTGGTTTTTATTCTTATCTTGCTGGTACCTCTGAGATACTTGACTCTGCTGTGTTCCTGAATGTCTGAAGATGGGACTTAGCACAGATAACTATCAAGTCAGGAAACTCTCCAAGTGATTTATGGTTGCATTACCAAGGGATCAGGACTCTGCTATGCTGAACACAGCATAGAAGAACACAGCCACGCCCTGTCCTGAGAACATATAGGCTAAATAAACAAATTGATGGAGGAAAGCAGGAGCCCAGAAAGGTGAAGGTTACAAGGGAAGTGATAGCATTCATGTCTTCTGAGGCAAGGACCGGTGTCCCAATACAATGCACCCAGTTGTTTCCTTAGAAGCTATTTTACCAACAGCATCTGCAGCAAAGAAATGGAAAGAAGTCTACATCACATAGACTAAATGAGGAGAGCACGAGAAGGGTTTGTCAATCCACCTAGTTTAAAAAAATAAAAAAGCAACAATATTGCCATTATACTTATCAGCAAAGAATATGGGTTTCTCTGTACCTCCATAGTGTTTTGCCAGTCAGAAGGTACAAGAGGCAAACCAGGTGCATCCTTTCTGGATGAGGTTTCAGTTTAAATGGGCGAGGAGAATACTGCAGGCTTTGAATCCGAAGCCTCAAACAAAACCACCCAGAGAAACTAACTTCTACCTGTGGTCAGTTACTGCCATGGGAGAGACCCTGCTCTGCACATCCCTGGGTTTGAGCCAGCCCTTGCTGGTCCCTGTGGAGCTCCATAAGGAAAGGAAGGAACACTGTGCTCTTCACAGGACTGGGACAAGAGCTATTGAATGCCTTCAGTAACAAGCATCCTCCAGCTACTGAGGCTAATGTGATAAAGAGAGTTTCATTTTGGCATAAGAAAAACCAAGGGAACAACACGATGTATTGGCAAAAGTTTAATTACAGCAGGCCAAAGAGGCAGCTTAAAAGAGTTAGACCTTTATTAATCGGGTAACAGTGATGCTGCATTTCAAAACAGGCTTAACACCTGCTAATTTCATTTCAGTGCTGCTAAAGCTGAGTCAGCTAACCAAGCCTCTTCTTGATCAGGCACGTTCAGAGCAGCAAAGATATTCCTTGCCTTCATGAAAACGTTGTCCTCTCTTTAGTAAGGACACTACAGGAGAAGGGGAGAGAAAGGATGACCCTCTCCCTCCTTTAAGCCTGCCAGTACCCCGTCCAGCTAGAGCCAAGGGAAAAGAGGATAAGAAGCATCATAGTAGGAAACGGCATAAATAAGGGCTATTATACTTGCAAGACTGATGGAGGTAGAGAAGTATTTCCCATCCCCTTAGAAACAGGGATTTGAAACAGACTGAGTGTGTTTCCCTGAGTCCAAGTAGGTCAGTGAGAAGGCAGGAATAGACCTAGTCCCTGGTCCTTGCTATCACAGCAGACCAGACTCAGCCTCTCATTGCCCTCTACCCTCTGCTAACTGATGGTCTCCTCCTTGGTTCTCCCAGTATCTTTGTCCTGCCCTTTTACTTTGGGGAGGACAAAACTGATTTCTGGATGCTGCAGTGAAAGCAAGCTCCTGCTACCAAGGAAGCTTCTCTCTAGAAACAGAGTGAAAGCTGGCATGTAAATTAAGCAGTGCTGAAGCGTCCCAACCACTTCTACTACCCAAAATCAGCTCAACAGGGCAACTGTTCCAGTGGGACTGAGCAGCTCTGGGCAACAAAGCCAGGTCCCTTCTTTCTTGTAAGTGTGCATGTAAATTGAAAGTTCCATTCATTATAAGCTCTAGTTTTACTGGAAATGCAAGCAGCCCAGCACCCAAAAAAGTTCATCTATGCAAGAGTTTGTTTTCCTATCCATTTTGCATGTATAGGCTTCTCAATTGCATAGCTCTTCCATCTTCTTAACAGTGTGTGCTACTGTACATGCACACCCGTGCCTCATACCACTATCAACACTACTGTCCCCAGGTGCATTACATGACTTGCAGAACAAATGCAGAGCCAGCCTGGATCTGCCTGGGCTCATTAGCAGAGGTACCACATTGCTGGAACCTGACTACACTGTTGGCTTCACAAGACCTTCCTGGCTCTGAAAGCAACTCGATAACTTCTGCTCACTTCTGAGAAGCCATTCTATATTAGTTCTGCTGCAATCAGACTAATGAGGATATTTCATGTATATAAGAACTACTGAAATCTTGATTCTCATTTTTTCATCTAGAAGTC
>JAOQGH010000051.1:44750508-44782885 GCA_025769975.1 Gallinago jamesoni
CATCCCTCTTCTCTCACATGTTATAGAACTGGAAGTGATAGTGTCCTGATCAACAGTCACGTTCTATTTTATCATAGACAATTTTCCTCCCAATGCTAATGGTGAGAACACCGAGTTAGGTTTTTTTAATGGAAGCCATTTTGCATCCTCAACTACAACATTGGCTATCGGTGGACACTATAATGCTAAACCTGTGTAATAGCTCAGTAGTTGATAATATAGTATACACCTCATTTTCCGTGTCAAAAAGGTATGGTAATAGCAAGAAGCACTGCAAACCAACTGTAATATACTGAAACAGGACTTACTTTACTGGGATTGGCACTTGCTACAGGCTTATATGGTTCATTTACACAGTACAAAAGACAATTGTGAAATAACTGGAAATTTAATATGGAAGAACATAATTAGGCTTGCTGGAGATAGATAGGTGGTCATTTATGAAAAGCAACCTTCAGAAACAAAGGTTGGATTGTCTTCTCAGTTTCACCAAGGTAAAGCAGCATGATTATGAGAGCAGAGAAAACACCAGGTATTTATTGTCCAAAGGGCTCAGGCTGAATTAAAGCAAGTGTTTCAAGAGGTAACTTTTTGGATCCTACCACAGTCCTTGCTGGCCAACTGGAATTTTAACATTCTTATGTCTAATCAGGGTTCAGAATTTTCACAAAGTAGCTGACCCTGATGAATTAATTGTGTTTTTCCAGCCAATAACGTTTGGGGCTTATCACACGTTGCTTTGTTCTTCAGAAATAGCTTTCTACTGGCCTAAGTAGAGGCATTGACTGAACTTCTCATACCAGGTCTATTTCTGAAAATCAAAGTAAGAAACTTTAAGGGTCTAGGCAAAGATATCTGTTTTTTCTTTCTGATGCCACTTCATTAAAAAGAATTAAGTGCCATAGTGTCATAAAAAAAAAAAAAAAAGGGAAGACCTGAATAGATTGGAAGTCCAGATTACTGGGAAAGAAGCCACAAGAAAACCCTTTCTTATTTCAGGTGTAAAACAGGTCCTTCATAAACCTGTCACGTAGCCCACAGCAGTGAGAGACAGCTCACAGTGACAGGAGGAGACAGTAGATGCAAAAGGTCAAGCACTTTCCATACCTCAGGATCAAACATCTTTCATTCCCTGTTCAATGCTTTTTATTTCCAGAGCTCTCAGTACAATAGGTGTTGAACTCTTCTGAAAACCACCAGGTACCTGTCCACCAAGAGATACTAAGTACTTTTATAAGTTCACCCACTTCCAGAGCAATCAGTATTTCATAAACACCGTATCAAAGTTTGAGAATAATGATTGTGGGCAAAAAGCCAGCAGAAGCATAACAAAAAATTTCCAGTAATACAGGAATTAACTTGACCATAGATCACTAAGCTTCTTTGTATGCCCAAACAACCCACAAACAACAACTGCGGTTAGCTTTGCAGAGGATACACACTCATAACAAAAAATAAGCATACGGGTCTCACATTTTAGCAGTTAAAGGAGAACCTCATCCAACCTTTTACTTTCCTGGGATACAGACCCGCTTCCCTGGCAGGTTGTCCCAGGGCACTCACAAGAGGCTGGGAGCAAACTGCAAGAAAACAACCCACTTGATCCCATCCACCTCAAAATCCACAGAAGTGAAGCACTGCAAATGAAAACATTCAACACCAGCTTAGCCCAAGAACTGCTGCTTACCTGTGACTAAAGAACTGCTCATGTTGCAACAGAGCTTGGAAAAACACATCACGCAGTAACAAAGAGGGAATCCTCCTCAAACACACATGAGAGTAGCTACATCCCCTTAACTGATAGCTCACTAGAGCATGGCTATAAAACATCTGGGGGGGGGGGGTGTTGAAGAATGGAGGGGGGCACTGCACAGCTGGCAGTGATTCAGGGCTCTTCATCAACGAAAAGGATGTTTCCCCTCCACCACCAGCTGCTGTGGGGGGAGAGGGAGTGACTCAGGTGAGGGGCTGCTAACACCTGGAATAATTTACCAAATTAATTGCTTGAAGAAGCAAGATGTAACTCTCTTTAGATGCAGCAGCGTGGAGAGGGGGGTACTGCCCCAAAGGCAAGCCTTCTGGGGTTTCTGTGTGTGTCTTGCTGTGCTATAGAGTAATTAGGAGAGCTAAAACTGAGACACAGTAGCTGACCTGATTTCCAATAGCAGCTTGATCTTTGGTATTTTATTACCAGCAGTGCACCAGCCTGGGCTGCAGGACAGCACCGATGAGGTGCAGAAATAAAACACAAGAGCTATAGCAGCCGCATACGTTCCTTTGGGAGATTTTCCTTCAGTCTCTGTAAGAACAGACAAGACGTGAACGTGTCTCCCTTCAATACTGCAGATCTGCCCGGGAGCAGAGAATTCCTGGAAGAAGAAAGCTGATCTCTCCAGGGGAAGATTTCTTTTTTCAAATGACATTTAAAGACCACATGGTCCCTTTGTATTTTAGATACAATAGCTAAGCAATAATGCTAATGCTTTGAATTTGCATTTCCCACCAGCAGTCCTAGAATGCTTGAAAAACATTTAAAGTGGGCTGTTCCAGAGCATCTGTAGGAATTAGAAGTGTAAATCACAGAATCTGTAGTGCTTTAAAAAAAATATTGCACTCTTAATGTTAACTTCCTCCTTGTGGTGCTTCTGTGCCTTTGGTGTTATCAGGGCCAAGGTTCTCAAAGCTGGTAAAAATGCACACCTAACATTAGGAACCAGATTTAGGCATCTACATAAATATCTAACTCAATGAAAGTGATCTGTTTTTCATGCCACTCTTGTGTCTCGAGAGAAGAACCCTTTTCTTTACAAGGTGATGTAAAGTCTGCATCTTTTCAAGCCTGAGGGTGAACTTTATCCATCAGCCATAAGAAGAAGAATCCTTAAATAAATTTGCTTTTTTGTTTTCAGAGTTACTCAAGGACGTTTCATGCCTCTACCAGCCCCTTTGCACTAAGCGTCACAGCTCTAAAATTAAAAGCACAAGCAGGGAGGCAAAGCTCGGCACAGAAACCTGGTACAAGCCCAGCTGGGGCAGCTGTGGACAAAGCAGCAGGTTGTGCTTTAATCGGGTGGCTGTGCATTGAAAGCTAAATATGTGAAAAGGTGACAGCCTGAGCCCCCCGTCTTGCAGGCTGCTGTGCTTGGGAAAAAATGCTTTATCTTGCATCGGGTCATCTCTGCTACCCGCTGGATCCAGGACACTGAACGCCTCCTTAAGAGGAGAGTGCTGGCACAGGGATATATGAGACGTGGTGCTCAGTGTCCCTTGGTCCTTTCCCACCACTGCTGTCTTCCCCTGCTGATGCCCTGAGGGGTGACTCTGCTCCCTCTCCTCCCACTGACAGACCAGCTAAGATCAGCATCGCTCATTTATCACTGAATTTAGAGGCAGTGAGCTGCTGGCTTCCCTGTGGTCCTCACTGTGATGACCACAGGTACAATCTTTGCTGGAAAAATGATAATTCACCACGGAGCAGAGGAAGGGTGCGGCTGCTCTGCTGGATCAGAGCTCTGCGCTGAGCTGGGAGCTCTGGTGAGAGCCAGACCTTTGCCAGGCTGATTTATATATTTTGTCAGCACGCTGGAAAGGAGCCTTTGGATATATTTTCAGCTCATGTCAAAACACCACACATGTTATTCTGATCCCAGCACTTACATTCTAAAATGCTTTAAATCTGCTTTCATATTTGATATTTTTAAATAAAGTGGTGTTTACATATACAGTACCATGGCGACGGGAAAATAAAAATAAAGATGAGAAAAAAAACCACTAGTGCATCAAATTATTTAGAATACATACACCATTAACATATCTAAATTAATGAGTAGGGTCCGGATGTCTTGTGCCTGCCATTTCGATCAATAGCAGAGTAGGTATGAAGATAAATTCCCGTTACAAATACCTTATAGATTTTAGGATCTCTTGCCCAGTTCATCAACATCCTCCACATAATTAACCCCAGAGAATGTGAATCAATCTCTTCCTCTGACATCATCCAACACCATCCCCACCTATGATAAGCCCCCATCCTCTGACCACTGGGGTTACGACCCAAATGAGAGCCCACAGGAGGTGATGATGCTTTCCTCTAACTTGCTATTGAGACCACCGGGGCACCTTGACCTGCTGGGTGGCTCCACTTTGCTGGCTGCTGCAGTTGCCCTCTTTCCTGAAGTCTCTTGGACCTCAGGCAGGAGCAAGCTCTGGTCCAGATAAACCAGTCCAGCAACCCTGGTCCTTTTTCTGGAAGGACAGTTGATCATGCTTTCATGCGAGTGGAGCTCTTGCTACGTTAGTAACACACACAACACAAGTACCTTCATTTTATAATACCAACATTTGCAAAACATAAACAAATATCCTAGAGTTTCCTAGGCATCAAACCAAAAGCTTACTTTCAGGAGAGATCTATTTTAAAAGATGAGAAACCCGGGGGGGGTGAAAGACTCCAAAAATCCCCACTGCTCCACAAAGAAAATTTTTATTGAGCTCTGAAAGCAAATTGACTGCAGTTGCAGGCAATACTTATTAAAGTCTGCTAACAGGATCGAGAACGCAACACTCATCTTCCTCCCACTGCCATTTATTATGGGGTTGCAGATAGAGTTCTACCGCTTGGATCTTAGCTATTGAAGTCACAGCCCCTGAGGGCTGTAAAAAGTTGCTGCTGTCATATATAAATCAGTCTTCTTCATAAAAATGACACGGTTTGACATGTAGGGATAATATTATAAGGTAACTACCATGGAGGTTTCGTGCTCGAATATGTTCAAAAAGATGTTTCTCTTTATCCCTGACCACAAATACTCGATGATGGTTTCTTGTCAGCTGTTTCAAAGCCTTAAAGGACTGCTGTCTCTGCTGGGGTCTGCTCCTTGGCTGAACTTTCCATTAACCTTTGATCATTCTCCTGAGCATTTTTTCACTGAGAAACTGAAGAATTTCAAGTGCTACAATGCGTTCATATGTGTGTGGGGGGGAGAAGAAGAGGAGGTGAAGCTTTTTATAGAAGTACATCTTGTACAAATATACACCCAAGTCCTTAACTCTGAAGAGGGCTAGAGAAAACACAAATGGGTTCTTCTATTTTTAAGATTTTGCAAAATCAGATATGAGAATAAAGAGGATTTACTCTCTCCAGTTACCTTCTCATCCAATCTTTTCACTCCAGGGAGAGGAACAGGAATGGTTTAGAGGGACTCAACATCCCTATACTCAGGGCAGTGTGGAGGTCTCCTGTGCAGGCATCCTGGAGACAGCCCAGCTTCCCCACGGAGGTGCACACTGTGGTTTGGACGCAGCCTGGTATGAAAAGGCGGAGGTGCTGGAAGACTTCAAGCGCTGCTGCAGTCTCTGGAGACACTGGGGAGCCACTGCAGGTTAGTTCAAAAGGGCACAGAGGTACCAAAATCCCCTGCCCACTTTGGCTCCATGGTGAGGTGGTTTTAACCACCTGGGGTTCAACCATGACATCCATGTCTAGCCTTGGGCGGGCTGCCTGCCTGATCCCACCACCATCACCAAAACCCTGTCCTGTCCATGCTGGACTTGCAGAGAAGCTCAGGAAACGTGGTGCATTTGTTGCTGCTGCTCTCCAGGCCTAACCCCAGAACTTCCCAGACGCAACTGGTAAAGCAAATATAATTAACCCAGGCTCTTGTTCGCTGCTGTGGTGATAAAAACCAGCAAAGCTGTCTCTCCTCACAAAATCTCAGGTTTGGAAAAAAAGCTGAAGTTTCATACACACCTAAATAGCAATCAACTAGAGTGGGCAGTTTGGAAATGATGGGTAAGATCCCTGTTCCCCTCCTGTGACACTCGGCATGCCCTGTGGTGGCAGCTGGTTGGCAAGGCTGGCCACGAACTTGCCAGCCATGCTGTCTGCAGGCAGCAGCACAAAACCCCGACGGAGGGGTCTGCACATGTGTCACAGAGCTGCAGCTTTTTGGCATTTTCCCCAAAATGCTGAACACGGGTTCATTCATTAGGTGGAACAGCTCATTAGAGCGCTGCGGATGCAAAAACTCATTGTGATACGTTTTACCTTTTGTTCTGCTCCTTTGCAAGCTCAACTGAAAGGATTTTCTCAGGAGCAATCACACCCCACTAGCATTTGTTCACAGAGATGGTTTTTTTTGCATTTCATTATCTTCCTGTGATATGGCAGTATTCAACAAGCCCTCCACAAGTCGTTTTTAGCATCATTTTTCCTCCTAAGAACCCCCGTGTCAAGCAGCTTGCGAATTTTCAGGAGCTGAAAGGGCAGGGTGAACTGGGACGCTGGCAGCTGCACCAAATTTTCAGGAATAGGCAGCAGCTGTGGCCATGATTCTTCCCACTCGCTCCTCTTTCCCCCCAGCAGGTTAATTGCTCCTTCATGCAAGCTGTCACCCCGGTGCCAGCAATGCCATTATCTCCAGTGCACGCTGGGATTTGTAGTCTTTGGGGAGATTTGTGCTTCCAAGGTGGACGCAAGCTCACAGTTTGGCTTTAAAGGCTCACCCTGACTTGTATTTTAGATACTCGGGTTTTGTTTCACCAAGTAGGTTTCTCTGTCCCAGGGAGATAGATCTCTGTATGTGCCTGTGAGTACAGAAGGGTAATGAATTTGAAATGCCTGAAAATAAACATGGCTCTTCTGTTCACAGCAGCTCTGCTGTTTTCAAAGAGGATTAAATAAATAACAGCGTGTTACTTAATCATAGCAAAATGTGGAAGCTAAATTGATTTGGGGATTTAAGGGTGTTAATTTTGTTTGGGGAAGGGCCTAAAGAGGGTGCCGTTAAAGATAAATAAATGGTGCTGGTCTCTAGCCGGCTGCTGGAGAAATGCATAAATGTTTCAGGTCAGGTTTTTCACTCCTTTCAGGCTTAGCTTTGGGCAGTGCCCGTGAGCAGCAGAAATGGCCATTAGCAGCGTCTGAAGACGTGGTTACAAGGACATGTTCCCCGTCTCCATACCGGGGATCGATGCCCCCCCTGCAGCACTGAAGCACAGGGGTTTAGAGCTCTGTGTTTAACCCACATGGACCAAATTCCTGGGGCAGCCCCACAGAGAAGGGTGTGAAGGGATAGAAAGTATCTGTGGGCAGAAAGAGGTCGTCAGAAAGGTGGGAACACCTCAGATTGGCTTTGCTGATAGAGAAAATACTTGAGAACTGCACCCAGAGCTTATTTCTGATGGGAAAAGGGATCTATTTTAATGATGTATTTGATATGAAAGGGCACGGTGCTTCAGTGCGTAGCTTGCAATAAGAGGAAAGCAGATATGACAGCTGAGGCTTCGCAATGTTAGAAATAAGCCTTTCAGACTCCGAGACAAGAAAAACAAACACTGAAGGACAAATTTATGGCTAGAATAATAGGCTGGTGGGTTTGGGGGGACAAGCTTGAAATAAGCTTCCTTTGACAGCTTCTATATTTGTCTCCCGCTGCCTCCTTTTCATGCAGTGTCCCCACCCCCACAAATTCCTCAAGTCTAGGTAGAGCTGAAAGTTTAACTAATTCCTCGAAGCACAGCTAAACTGTCTCGGGAATTATCATTTTGAGTGTGAATGCCGTGCTGCAGAGCAGGGAACAGCCACTTCAGTACCACTTGGGTTTGCTGGGGTAGGAAGATGGGCTTGTGGGATGTCCAGGATGTTAAGGACCAGAACTAAAATACTCAGAAAATCGTTCACAAAAGGTAGCAAAGTATTTTTTGGCCACTGACCAAAAAGAAGCCAGTTCCCTCCTCCCAGGGAGGGAGTCACAGAAATGGGAAACCAGTTTCAGAATCTGAGCTGGGTATATCAGAACACTGTTAACTATATTTATATATTGGGGGTGGGAGATGAAGACATATAATATATATGCATATATATATATTTGGAGTTGCTTGGTTGCTCAGGAAGTTTGATGGTCCGGCTTAGATTCGCATGTTGTGCCTTTGGGAGTCAGGTAGGACATGGAGAACTGGACAAGCATTTAGTGGCAACAGAAAAGAAGAATTTCTTCCCCACCGCCCTTCCCCACCAGGCATTCTTCTCTTCCACAGGTGCCCCCAGACATATGTCGTGTTGCTCTGCATCACCATTAACCCCAGAAATTAATTGATGCTAGCTCTTTCTAGTACACTCGATATTCTATTTTCTTTGATTACGCTTCTCTTTTCATTTTATCTCATTGAACCCTGGGGACATAGTTAGTGCTCAAAGTCACTTAACCTTCCCTGTCTTAAAAGTGACCTATCTATGTCTGAACACTCTCTTTTTTTTTACACATTGCTCAGGCTTGCCCATTTAACTGTCGTCTTAAATACATTAGAAGAAATTGCACCAGTATAGATTTCTTTCACTAGGCTTTTGGTTTCTATGCAATTTATTTTCTCTCAAGAATTGCTTATCTGCCTTTCCTTTCAAACTTTTATTTTCAGGTTACTTTCTAGATACATCACTTGATGAACTAAATAATTTCTTAATTTCTGCTCAGTGTTCTAAAATTAAACAGAATATTATTCCAGTTTTTAAACATACCAACAAATTCCTTGGATGTTGTGGCCTTTTTAAGTAATGAAGAGTTTAACTTCCGTATAACCACACAAAGCTTTGTACAGAAACTGCATCATTTTCTGCAATTTCAAGAAGTTGAAGGGGTAGAAAAACTACCAGGATGACTGCTGAATAAATGACTGTACAAATAAAACAGCTGAAGCATACAGCACACTCGACTTTCACATTCTCCTGGTATGCCATAGACAGATTTCCATTTATTTTTCTTTACTATCTGGTCCCACCATAAAAATTTTCAGAGAGTTATCCTTGCTCAGTTTTTGATTGTTTCTATAAAACAGGGGCATGAAATTTTTGGAGAATATTACTGTATTTTTTCTCTTGCAAAGACTCACACATTTATTTAATTCAGATACTGTGAGACCTCTAACTAGTTCCCATTTTAAAGTCTGGGACCTTGCTGTTTTGTTTGTCTAACAGATAAATCAGAATACAACAGAAAAAAACTCTAAAAATGAAAAAAACTCCACCATAGTTGGAATTACTGAAGGCTTGCTTTCCTTTCCTGGACATTTTGGGGATCCAAAGCCAGGGAGTCCAGCCCTGTTCTTCCAGTTCTCACCCTTAGCACTGTAACTCCATTTTTCAGTAATGCAAATGGACTGTTTCTAACAAAAGGGTTTACTGCAGTTGTGGCTATTTACAGCCAGGGGAATATATTTGGCTGCTCTGTCTTCTACCATCTCTGGTTTCCTACGACTCTAAGGAGTCTGTCCACATTTTGTTGTCAAAGCAGAGACAGTGTTTGTGCCCAGGCAGCCTAATTAGTTAAGGTTCAGTTTAGCCTTTCCAGTTTCTAGGATTACCCATATGCGTGTGATGAGTGTTTCTGTCGGACAAACTTGAACACGATGCTGGGGTCTGTGGCGAGAGGGGGAAGCTCTTTAAAGACAGCACACCTTGCAGGGAGCTGGGCTCTGAGTTACCTCCCCGAGCAAAGAACTGTACGTGCAGGAAAACATTTGGCTTTGGCAGTACTTAATTTGGGGTTTCACTCTGTATCCTGCTCCATTTTCATGTTAGAGATGAGTTAGTGCAATGGGCTCTGCTTTCAGAGCCTGGGGCAAGGAGATCTAAGACAAAAAAAAAAACACAACAAAAACACCAAAAAGGAAAAAAAAAAAAAAAACAACCCAAAAGGGACAGATTGCCCAGAAAAGCTGTGGATGCCCCATCCCTGGAGGTGTTCAAGTCCAGACTGGATGGGGCTTTGAGAAACCCCGTCTAATAGGAGGTGTCCCTGCCCATGGCAGGGGGGTTGTAATTCGATGATCTTTAAGGTCCCTTCCAACCTGAACCATTCTAGGATTCCAAGCTGATGCTCCATTCTTGGGGGACACAACCAGCCCCTAGGGACACCTCACCTATTTGGTGGCAAGTCTGCCTGTGCATAAGGACATGAGGTGTAATCTTTACGGCAGGATTTCCAGGGATGTCTTCCTTCAAGCCAACCTAGGATGTAAGCTTTTTAAGATGAAACTTAGATAAGGGACAGATGCTTTAAAGGCTTGACGATGCAGGGCTATTTCAGTACACTTTTATGTCAGGAAACCCTGAAAATATCTTTTCTTTTTTAACAACCCTCTTTCTTACATAACTTCCTCTCCAAAAATATACTTGAGCTTTTCAATAACAGCAACCGAGAGCTAATAGAAAGTGAGTGCATCAGCTAACCTACTGTTGTACTAAGTAATTTTATATATTGGCTGGCTAAATAATAAAGTAAAATAAATTAGTTCCTATCAAATGCTTCCTGAATGCATTTCAGCCAGAGCTTATTGTTATTTATTCATCTGTTGGATTGCATCTATAAAAGCCAAAGCTGTTTCAGGAGTGTATGTGACTGGAATAGTCTAAATGGAGAAGCCATGAATCGGGAAGGAAGCCAGCAAGTCGTTAATTAAGGAGCTGTACAGTTTGCAGTCAGACTTGTGTATCATGAAAATGACCTAAAAGCAGTTACTGTCTTCTTCCAGTTGCAGCGGTGTCTCTGTTTGTACGGCACTGGGAGCCCAGGATCACCGATGGTGGTGCTTTGGGCAGTAAATCACTGGTGGTGGATGTACAGCTCTTTGTGCACGAGGTGTAGGAGCCAGAGCGGCCGCTGAGCAATGCCGAGTGGGAGCAGGAGACTGTGTCACCTCCAGGACAGAGGTGTCACATCCAGGACTGCCCACGCAATTCCATCTCCTGTGCAGTCTCAACTTCTCCCATCCCATCACAGGAGGCTGTGCGAGGCTCAGAGGGCTAGAGTGGAAAGTATCACCTTTCTGCTTCTCGCTTGACATGGCTTTATCTTCCTAGGAGGTAAACAGTATTCTTTGCTTCCCATACGTGCTGCTGAGACTGCATTTCTAGCCACATCTATCCTCGTGTGTCTGAATGGCCCCCATTGCAGAAATAGCTGAGCTGGAGATGGGGAAGCGAATGACAGCAGCTGTACTTTAAAACTAAAACCATTTCATACCCTCCAGGTCTTATTTCACGACGTTACTTTTTCAGCCTCTCTGAAAAAGCCTTGCGTAACGCAGGCAAGAGAAATGAGCCTGGGCAGCACAACTGGCTGCTGCTCTGTCACTGCATGTGCAACCCTTTTAGCTGTGCTATCAGAGTGTGGCTTATACCATTTCAGTGGCAATAGAAGTATGTATTTGAATTACACTTTATCATTTGAAATACGAACAGTTATTTAGCCGATTTGCATTTAAAAATGATGAAGTAGAAGAGTCACTGGAGAACACCAGCTGCTCAAGCAAATGAAAAGCATTTTCTTCTTTTATTTACCCTGGAACAATAAGTGTGGATACAGCATCTGGTCCTCCATGAGGTCTCTGCTTCATACCCAACTTCCAGCTGGAATGACTGAGAGTCAATGCGATCTACCGACCTTCCTCAAGGTCTCCAGTGATGCCACCCAAAACAGAACAAAGCATCCTAGCTGGATGCCTTTCATGCTAATCCCTGAATCAATACGTTTCCAAGATTATTATTGGACTTTCATGAGCTGCCAAAAAATTGTGTTCCAGCGGTTCTCTCATTCCCTGTGTTGTATATCCTTTGGAGCGTTCTATGTTATAAATCATTTTAACTTTCATTGTATGTCACGCTCTCCTTGTGTAATAACCAGGAACGTGGGAAACCATTTCTTCATATCTTCCCAAACAGAGACTGGAAATCTCTAAGGTAAAGCCAGATGGAAGATGAAGTTGCGGCTTAAGTCCTTCTCAGTCCTCAAAGTAAAGGTAGTGTGTTTGGAGGATGCTACCATGACCTTCTCTCCTGCAGTACTCCTGTCAAGAAAAGCGAGGTTTCTTTGGTTGCCTAACATAAAGGCACCTGGATGACAACTTCCCATGGCTGAGATATTTATTTTGTGTTTAAAAAAAAAAAAAGACATGCTAAGACTTCAACATCTTGCAGGAAAGGAGTATGTTGCAAGTCTTTATCCGTTCACAGAATGGACAAATCCTCCACCGACAGCTCTGAACCTGCACCCTCCAGGCACTGCCTCTTGGCAAAAGACCCGTGGGAGGTACAATCCCATCGTCTCCCGGGACATCATGGAAAACAAACTGCCTGTTATTGTGAGGGAGAACAAAGTAGGGGAGAGCAGCAGGCACCTTTGTCTTCTAATTAGCACCGATGGCTAAAGCTCTTTAGAGAAGGGACTTTCCCACTGTGTGTTTGCACAGAGGGAGCTGATCCGATGAGGGCAGCTGAATGCTGCGGTATAAATAATGAACTACACAATAAACACTATGAGACTGGTTCAGTTGAGGGAGAAAAATAAACACAACACACAAAGAAATTCATCATGTTCATTAGAAATCCCATGTCAAGACCGAGCAGAGTTTCTTACCGACTTCCTCAAAGAGTCCAGATTACAAACATTATTCCATAAATATAAAAATTACTTTTGCACCCCAAACTTTGTAATGGCTAGCATCCACCCAAAGGGCAGAATGAGTGGAGATTTCCTTTTTATCTGTATTCACAGTGTCTAATGTAAGCCTGACCTTTTGAAGAACTGACTTTGCATATTCTTTCCCAGGGGCAGGGAAGAGTTACTTCTTGATCTCTTCTCTAGCAGGAACAAATTAACAAAATATTTATTTCGACAATGGTGGTATATTAGCCAACCAGGGAACCTTGCGATGCACAGGGAAAACATTTGTGTAATAAACCATGATATGGGCTGTGAATAGTGCCAGTGCTGCAGAGCTCCGGGCTCAGAGCCGCTCTCCTGGCTTTGTTCGGATCTAATCTGTAGTGAGATGATCTCAGGAGATGCTCCTTAAATTATTAGCTTGGGTTTGGGGTTGGATGGGGATTTTTTTTTTCCTTCTTCTTTATTCTTCATTTCTGCTGTTATTAACATAACACTTCATCAGTGAATTTTCCAGGTATAATGGCTCTCCTCTCTCATGACACCTTATCATCGAGAGCGATGAAGATGCTGCATTCTTCATACACTTGAGCTACGTGACCTGCAATGCGAGCAGGGTCTCCCGATTCCTACCTAGATCTGAGCTGAGCAGGAGCCAGCTACTTTATGCAGACACATAGAGAAGCCAGAGCCAAGGAATATATACAAAAGATGCCAGCTCTTCAAGAGATTGATATCTGACAGGAGAAAAAAACCCCACCACCCAGCTGAAAAAGATCTGACATTATGATGCCCTGCCTTGCATGGAGATGCGATACTGGCTGTCCATTAGCCTGCACGTGGGTGCTTACCAGTCCTGAACTGGTGAGTCTCAGCATGCTGAACCCACTATTAGGGTCTGGCATTCCTGCCCCTGCTGCCCTCCAGTCCCATTTGCTCAGCTTATGCACCTCAAACAGGATTTTGATAACAGTTGCAATCGTAGCATTGTAGATGTAGGGAATAAACAGAGCAACCCTCAATGGCTATACTAGAGTTTTTTCTATTTTCCAAGTAAGGATTTCCCACTAGGGCTCACCCTGGAAGCCAGAAAATCGACAAGGAGATTTCCAGGAGCAAAAGATGAAGCTCAGGCTCTGCAGAGGTCCCTTCTGGCCAGGTTACTGAGCCAGCAGGCAGCCCACAGCCCAGCTCCATGGCAATACCAGGCTTGGCTTTCATACCTGCTCTCAGGTGAAAGGGGAGATTGAGCAAGAACAAGATGCACAACTGAGTTAATGCAGTTTAATGACTTATCACACTTCATCTGTTGGCTATTTGGAGGAGTTTAATGTCATTAGGGATGTACAGCATCTAGCTGAATAGGACCCTGGTGATAACACTGGATCTGCAATAGAGGCTATGTGGAGGGCACACAGGGTACTGCACCTCCAGTGCTCTCTTCTTTCATGCTATTTTCCCCCTTTATCCAAACTAAAAAGTGCTCAGAATGAAAATACCTTTGTCTATGGAAGGCCCTAACACATACCTGACCTGCCATACAATCTCCCCTGCACACACATACATCCAAAATGTCAAACTCATCTCCCGAGGTTGTCAGAAATAGTTATCCTTGTAGCCTGAGCTCTTGAGATTGCGAATGGTAACGCTGAACCATCCAAACAGGAGATGTCATTCTGTCACCATGAATGACAGATGATTATGGCTCTTTCTAGATGTCTGTAATTACTGTTACTCTTTAACTTTGACACGAACATCCAGAAGCCCAGTAAATGGGGAAATCCTTCAGAAGCTCTGGCTTTCCTTTCCTCTCCCTGCTTCTTTACCCTCCAGGTCTTTAAATAAATTAAAGAAATCACCAGCTGTTCCCCATAAAACATCCTAGAAGTGAGCTGAAATTCAGAGCCCCGCATAAATACGTGGATAAATATCACAGGTAAGGTTGGAGCCAGGCGTTGGGCACACACAGTCCTTCCCTGCCAGCGCTCAAACACGAACAACGTGGGGAACAGTGCCTCAGAGCCACGTTGTTATCTCAAAAATCAGGATTGACTGCTACCAATCTCTCTCTTTGCCCTACGCCTCCCAATATCCTCTGCTATTTCTGCTTTTTATCACCTTTTTGCATCTATTCGTTAGCATTTTTTGCTCCTGACCTGTGGCAGTAGGTTGTGTTAGGGCAACAGAATTGAGTATGTGGGGGATGAGCTGCGACAGCAGTGGGCTCCGGTACCTGAAAGCGTGGTTAAGAATAACAACTGCCTGCTGCATGTCCCGTATCACTGTTTAACTGTGTGATAATGAACATCAATCAAAGCAGGATTAGACTTTCCTGGTAATAGATAAACAGAAAAATGAACAAGATCATCTGAGCTCTTCAAACAAAATCATGTAGTCTATGGAAATTCAAACCAAGACTCAGCCAGAGAACAGGAAAAAGCAAAACAAAGATTATTGAAAGCTTATGTTTAAACAGTTTCAGCCCAAATATTTACTGATGACAGAAAAAACAAATGATCATATGTTTTGCAGCGAAGAGCTAGACCCTTTAATTGCATAGGAAGCCAGGCTTGGAGAATCAAAAGAGAAAATAAACATGCCCCCTGCAGAATTCACTGTAAAGCCTTTACATTTATTTACATTCCCAGTTCTCTTTAACCTACATTCCCCCTGACAGAGGAGTTGTTTTGGATAATAATCCTTTTCATATGGGCCAAGTCTACAAAAAAACTATTTGCAATTCATTTAAAATATGGATTTTGGAATCTACTGTAAATCCCTTTTGCTAAGATAAAAAAGCACACAGAAGAAATAACATGCTGTTTAATCTTTGGGCTCATCAAGTCCTGGAAGATTATTTTGACAGTTAATTTGATGTATTTAACTGAGCTTCCAGTCTACACTGCTTGAAGAAAGCCATCATTTATGACTTGCTGTTGTGTAGGAGCATCCCAGATAGCTGCACTGTCTTTTGAAGAAATATTTACGAGGGGAAAGAGCATATATTAATGTTTCCTCGCTCTTCAAGCTCAGTCCTTCCAAAATCCTCCGTGCATGCTGTGCGCCTGGCTCGTGATGGCTGTTTCTCCCTGGGGGGATGGCAGCCCAGGATTGCTGGTGGATGGGTGGTGGGGGAGGCAAAGGGTCTCTGCCAAGTGCATCGGGGGTCCTTCCAGCAGCCCAGATGCGCCCTTTGCAATTTGGGGTGCAGAAATGGCTTCGTTCCTGTATGTCCTCAAAAAACCCCAGCTGATGTCCCCCTCCCATGGGGACTGCTGTGGCCACGGGCACATGGACATGCACAGCCATGAGATACGAGTGCCGCAGACCAAGTGGCATTTGCCTTGTGCCAAGGCATGGTCACCCTGGGGTACAGCCCATGGGAGGAGCAGCAGCAGAGCCGCTTCTGCGCTTCCATTTCATCCCTTGTTTCCTTTAACTGCAATATTGCCACATCAAGAGGTGTTTGCTCAGAGCCTGAGAGAGGTCCCCTGTCCCGCGGTGGTTTAACTGTCCTCATCCTTTCAGAGACAGGTAGAGTCGGTGGTCACACAACATTATGGTTTTGCAGAATTTCTTGCTGAGGGTTTGCATATTTGGGAGCAGAAAGGCGGTGGCCACTGTGCCCCGATAGCCCTGACCACAGGAGGAAGGGCACTGAGCTGGGGTGCAAGGCTGGGGATGTGTCCTGCTCACCACATGTGGCATCAGCCCCACCAAAAACTTCTTCCCCGGGGAGCAGCTTTACTAAGGTGAAGCTCATTGTGGTGCGAGACACCAGGACTCTCCTGGAGCTGACCACGGCTCCCAGGCAGCGAACGCTCCCACAGGAGCTCCCTGGGAGTCAGAAAACAAGGGAGGCTTTTGTGTCACAAAGAACAAGAAGTAGGTCACATCCCACAAATGCAAACAGACAGGGAAGAAGGCACTTGCGGTTCTTTTACACTTGTCTTCGGGAACAGCTTCGTAAGAAGGACCAAAAGCCCTGGAAGGACTGTGGCGAGGCATAGTTAGCTGGTCCCTGTCAGCGTGCTTGTGACTGGACATCACTTGTGACCAGCACGGTCTCCTTGAATGTACAGGCTGCTCCAGAGCAGGAAGTCCCTGCCACACTCGTGTGATAAACTCCAGAAATAAACCACATCAGACTGCGGGAGCTGAGGTCAGACCCTTTGCTTGGTTTAGTAGAGCTCCCTGCTCACAGGTGATGCTCTGTGAAGCAGCCCCTGCTGAAGAGTCCTCACAGAGAAACTCAAGCATTTCTGGGTCAATTTGGGGCTCATTAGCATTTTAAAAATCCAGCTGATGAAGCCTTGTTATCCCCTCTTGTCACCTTGGTCCCGAGGAGAGCAGGGGATCATCTGTGATTTAACACAGTTTGGGTTGCGCCTGGCATGGCTGTGGGGAGGGGACAGGAGGGACAGGGGAGGGCGAGCAACTGGAAGCCACGGTGTCCCCCTGCTCTCTGTCTCACAGCGGGCTTAGCCTCGCTCATTTGCCATCTCTAGCCCTAGAACTCCTGTTTTAGAGAACCTCATCCCCCAGCCTCTAGGTGCAGGCAGTGTTACCCAGGCGAGCGAGGGTCCAGGGGACAGGAGGGCAGGATCAGCTGCCTCCTGGGGCTCTGCACTTTGCAAACCAGCCTTCATCACCTGTTCTCTCTTCACGGAGAGGCAAAGGGGATGCAGAGAGCAGGGGGGACCTGGGGAAGCAGCCAGCAGCAGAATAAGGGCCATTCTTCTAAAGACCAGTCAAATGGTCTATCCCCTGACTACATTTTTGGCGTATTTTTGGCCAGCAACACAGATTTTTGAATATACACGTTCTTGTCCTTCCATTTCAGAATGCATGATTTAGAGGAAATAAGCCAACAATTTTCCCAGGCAAGGTCAAAATTGTAGCACCGTTTAATTAAGCTGTTGTTTTAAATATGCTCTGGTGTTCTACCAGCCTGTTGAAGACCTAGGAGCAGATAAATACTTGTCTGCAAAGTCTGTCTATATTGTGAGAGCACATTTAATTACCACCCTCTATCCCATTTGCAGCCAGTTTACAAGCTCTCTGCCACGATGCAGATGAATGACAGCAGTTTTTGCCCTCCAGATGATGCCAGGCACTCGCCTGGGAAGCAGCCTGAACAAAGAAGGATCCTGGAGAGAAATAATTGGGGGCACCAAACCATTTAGGGGACAGCGTCCCACAGCTTGTCTCTTCACAACACAATAAACCCATAAGGGATCCAGATCTGCCGATACAAGGAACTGGCTGAAGTTGCATTGAGTGAGGATAATAGAGAGGAGCCAAGTAACTGTGTGCTAATCATGTCCCCAAGATTCTTCCGTCTCAAAACCTCAGGGCCAGATGCTTTTGTTGCCAGACTTTGACCTCCTGTCCCCCAAATCACAGGAAAAGCTTGAAGCACATTTGGCTGCAAGTTCCAGGAACAGCCACGAATGTGGAGGCTCCCAGGACTGTACCTCACACGTGTATGTTTTTCCTCCAAATCCTGGAATGTCAAACCGTTACAGAGCTGGCACCAGGTATGGTGGGACACTGATGAGCTGCACAGCAGCCTAGCTCCAGCTTTCCTTGGTATGGACATCCCCGTTCCTCAACCCTGGTTGCAAGTCAGTGACTGCAGCGAGAGAAGCCATAATTCATAAGAGGCAGGTGCCTCCAAGGCCTGAGATGATACATCAGTGAAGTTTGGGTCACCCTGCCAGGCAAAAACCTCTGAGTTGCACTCCCTGACCACGGAAACTTTCCAGCTTCTCAGGATCATGGAGTGAGCATCTAAGGGAGCTCTGTGACCAAAAGTGTCCCAGCTTGGGAACTCAAGCTCCTCTTGCCTCCTCCCTTAATTTCTGACCTCACCCATCCTCATTGACAGGCACCTGGAAACTCTCACAGTGGGATTTTGCAAGGATTTGGCCAGAGGGAAAAACCCTTTGGCTCTACTGGGATTAAAGCAGGGATGTTCATGAGTGAATGGAGGGCTGGAGGTAGCTTGCCCTCGGCGCTTGCCTCCACTTTGCATCTGCACCAAGAGGAAGAGCTGACACTCACTCACCCCATGGTACAGAGAGATTTAGGGGCTTTTTTGGATTCACCTGAATCCAAGGCCTTCTGCAAAGGGGTCAGATCCTGAGTCTGCCAACAGCACTAAAATTATGTTCACTTTTTATTAGTATAACCGAGGTCTGAGTCAGTCCTTTCATTTACTGGTTGACTGAGGGCTACTTAACTTATCATGGCACTAAGAGACTTCCCTTTACCAGCTGATCCAGGCTGGTTTTACATCACCAGATGTGAATCCAGCCAGGGACACGTAATCTGCTGGAAACGATCTCACCGTCCCTACCAGCATCAGCCAAGTGACCCAAGGTATTTCCAATCAGAGATTTAGCATAATCTTACCATAATGGAAGTACACAGTATTACAAAAAATAATTGCTTTTTTTTTTCCTCATTATTCTTTATGACTTAACAACTACAATTGCCAATTGCTTGTCTGCAGCTTGACTATTATAAAACTGCTTTAGTGAAGAGGAGCTCGTTTGGCACAGTTGACTTGCTTTGGGCCTGATCTAAGACCACTAAAACATCTTTCTGCCTTATTAAGAATATTTTGGATCCAGCTCTGCTGGTACCAAGCACACCTGAAGTGAGCCTGTGTTGTCTGGATAAGGAGAAGCCCTTCCCAGTGAACCTGCAGAGTTTAAAATCACGCCTGAAACAATTCTGTTAATTCTTAAAGGATAATGCCAGGGAAGGACTGGGACTTCTCAGTTTAACCTTCACTGTACACGTCCTTGGGAAGGACCAAATTGGTTAATCACAGAAGCAGCAAGGAAAAAATAAATAAATTAATTCTCATGATAAATATTCACAAGATCACATGCAATCCAGCAAATCCTGTCTAAGTGAAGGAAAATAAATTAGGAGAGGATACCGGCCTGCTGATTAAAACTTAACCCACACTCCCCATGATGGGCTGACATTTGCCTGCTCTTCAGATACTGCAATCACACAGACAGCCCCTCTGGCTGCCACTGACATTAAAGGATGAAGTTTGCTTGATTTTAGGAGGAACAGGCACAACGGGACCGACACTCCCCAGTGTTTAGCTCTATATGGGGGAGAAACCCTTTGCTGTTCAGCGACAGCCCAGCACCCCCTGCCCCCTCCATCATCCCCGGGGACAAGCTCTGGTGTCACCCTCACTGCAGAGGGATGTAGCTATAAGAGCACAAAGCACCTCATGCCCATTACAAACCAGGGGAAGAGTCACATTCAATTCATTTTGCCTTTTTTTTAAGCTTCCTCCATGCACATTGCTGAGCCCTGCCTGGGAAAGGTGCCTGCCTGTGCCAGGGCAAGGGAAAACCTGGAGTCATTGGCATGGCCATAGGGACCAGCAGGACAGATAACAGCTCAGAATCGCTTTGCTGATACCAAAAGCCTCAGAGAGTAGTGCTGCCTGGGTAGTGGTCTTGCTTCTGAAATTCATACTGGAGAAACCTCTTTAAATATTAATGTTTCCTGGGCTTTAAAACTCTGATTCCCCTTGAAATCACCCAGCCTCTTTGGTACATGCCTAAACCTTTTGCTTATTGTAATTAAAAGCAAACCTGTTGACAATTATATCACTAGACCCAAATTTGCTTCAAAGAGAGCAAAATAAAATAGGAGGAAAAGGAGTACCCCTTGCACTCCCTACCGAGCCCTGATGAAATTTTCATTTACAATTATTTTCTGTGTAGCACTTGAGAGTTCAGGTAGTAACATTAAAAATTCCCTGTGCCCTCGGCTTTCCCTAATTAAAATTGACAACCCTCGTTTTGAACCACAAACATAATTACCCAGTCCTCCTCACCAACTTGATAGCTGAGGTTGTTTGTTGATAATTTATGAGCATCGGAGCAGATGAATAACAAAGCCGAGGCTCTGAGAAACCTCTCAGTTCCTGCCTTTGAAGTCACAAACATGCTAGTGGCAGATGAAGCTGTGTGTACGGTCCCTTCCCAAGGCTGTGTCATGCCTTTTGCCCGCCACGGTGACATCCACGGGAGTCGTGGTCCCACTCTGAGTGTTGGGAGAGATCGGTCTGGATTGTTTTTCCAAAGTGTTTCCAGAAACTTCAGGGCAGATCCTCAATGCCAGCTGCTTTGGGGCAGGAAAACTGACCCAGGGGATGGCTCGGGGCACCCCGGGAGGAGTAGATGTCACTTGTGTGGGCACTTGAATGTTTCCCTGTCCCTATCTGAGAAGCCCCCTGCCATCAACCCCAAGGCAGAAGCCCAGCTGAGCCTGGCTTGCTTTAATGGCCCCACACAACACGCACCAGGCGACTCTTCCCAAGAACAGCCTGAAAAATAGTTTCCCCACACGAGAACATAATAAAAACTATTTTTTCCCCCAGGTTTTCCAACATTTCCATACCATCTGCAGAAAACCCATGTCCTGGCACCTGTGCAAAATTGTGGCCATAAGAAATAATTTTTATTTACTTAACATTATCTAGAGACGTCCGTGCATGGTAGCAGCTCGCACCGGTGGCCACAGCATCCTGAAACTTGTTAGTAGGCAGGAAAGGGGAGTACAACACAGGCAAGTGGCTGCTCCTAACAGGAAAAGATAACAGTGAGGGGGGCAAACGTCACCCACAGGTGACATTAACACTTGAGCTGGGCAGCCACAGGGTGAAACACAGTGCACCAAACACTGGATATTGAGAGCGTCTCTGCTTAGGTGCATTAATCTTGAATGCTGAACAGATGCTGAAATCAGCTGTTTTTTCCTCCTGTAGGAACAGACTACATGGAAAACCTCTTGCTGCTGCCAAATCAAGGTGGGAGGGTGGGCAGGGACATGGTGGGGAAGTGTCTCACCTGTGCCCAAGCAACCCTTTGCCCCCCGGCTGCCCTCCCTCTGGCCGGCTGAGGGGGCTCCATCCAGGGAGCAGCAGCCACCACACTGTGATGGACATCACTTAATCACGCTTTGGTAAGTGACAATGTGCATCAAATCTCACCCACATCTGCCTGATTGCCTGTACCTGCCTCACCAAGGTCTGTGATGGGAGGTCAGGGAACGATCCCATGCCTGCAGACTCACTTAGGCCAAGTCCGGCAGCACCAAAATTTGCTTTGAAATAGGATAAAGCAAGCTTTGGGCTGAATCTTTCACCAAGAGCATGCAAGAGATGCTAGTGAGCACATGCTAGCTTCAGAGAGAAGCCACCACCTCCAAGGGACCCTGTAAAACCAGCCCCATGCAACCCATTCATCCCTTGTAGTCTGGGTTTTGGGGGGGTCCGAGTTTCCCCCCTCCCGGCCAGGGATGCAGGCACACCCAGGGCACAGCGATGGGGCCAGCACCGGTGGAGCTGCAGGCAGAAAATAGAGCTAAAAGGTCCAGCAGCTACCAGGAGTGTTAATCACACATGTGATGTAGGTGGCTGGCACCAGGTGTCAGCCAAATTACTATTTACATCAGAGGTGAGGGGAAGAGAAGCAGTGAAAAGAAAAAAAAATAATACAAAAGAGCAATGCATTTCAATGACTATTTGCTGTTGGGTCTATTTTGTGAAAGCTTTTCCCAGCCTTGCTCTCAGGGAGAAGGGCAGAATCTCATTTTGGGGGTGTGAAGCTCAAATGCCACTTTGAGCAGAGAGAGGCAAAGCCTTTTCTCCAAGAAAAATCTCTATCTTTACTGGGCTTAAAGATGGCAAGAACATGGGGTTGTTTTGTCTGTCAGCTCTTGGACAACCTGACCTACTGCACTGCCAGGAAATGTGGAGACTGGGTGAAAAAAAGAGAAAAATGGAGAAGAGGCTGAAATACAGAGGGAGGATTATTAGAAATGCATGTATAAATGAAATAGCATGCTGAGAGCTAGGCAACATCACCGAGCAATGCAAAGTACAAACAGACAGAGCAAAGCTATACTATTCCCTTTAAGGTCACAGCTTTCTATAAATTCACAGCAAAAGCAATTCAAGTGCACTCTGTTCTCCCCTGGACTTTCCTCACACCAAAGGCTATTGTATATCCATATCTTTAAAGAAACTGTAACTACCTGTAAAGGGCAAAAGACTCTGACGTGAATTATTTGGTTTCTTCAGCTGTTTATGGGATATTTAATACACTTTATGAATACATATACCTCATTGCTCCTCTCCCAACTGCAAACAGCAGAGTACCACTGCTACGAAAAGAGCATCGCCTCTTTATTGGTTATTCTCCCTGCTAAATTACAGGAGTTGATGAATTAACACCTACCCAGGTAATTAAGACTCCCCTCCCCATAGCAGGCCCAAGATAATCATAACGATGTTTGGTCGGATTCAGCACAGACCAAAGTTACCATCATTTTTCATCTAAACTCTGTCCATGCTCAAGGGTCCGTTGGGTCCAATATCAATAAACTCACCATTGCCACTGCCACAGGGGAGCTTGTCCCCAGCAGGGAAAATAATTGCATGATTATTATAGTTCAATTTGCAATTCCCAAAAAGAAAAACAATTGTGCTGAAAGAAAAAAAGGCAGAAAAGAGAAGCTGCAAAACTTTCAGGAATCAAACACAACGTTCCTCTCTGTTCAGGCTCAGAGTATTTTGCTTTGCTCTCAAATCAGGGTTCAATGGGTCCGGATAAATTTGTGGGTTTCAAAATTAAAGGAATAAAATGAGATTTGAAGAAAACCCAAAATGGCTCATTTTGTAAGTGTTAAAATAACATTTTGACTTTCAGAAGAGATTTTTATATAAGCAGCTTGGTGAGGCCAAGAAGAATTCCTGAAACATTTGGATATTGGCAACTCTACTGGAAAAAAATCAGCTTAACATGCAGCCCAGCTCTGCCTCCAGCAGATATGAGGGTTTTCCTCTGACCTCAGGTTGTTCCCAACCTCTGTTTGTCTTCTGCTGTTTTCCCCTCAGGTTACTGTTATTTCATCAATAACCTGCGTGAAAAATGACAAACTGCTGGGGAGCAATTAATATCTATCCATTTCCTTCTGCATTAACAAAACACTCCATTTACAAACCAGCTCTGCGTGCTAAAATCTAAGCACGTGCCATGATTGCACCCATTTGTCACCAACCCAACCCAATACCTGCTCGGAGAGGGAGCGGGGACAGTGACAGCCCCCAGAGGTCTAATCCTGAACCAGCGTGGAAACCTCAGCTCCCGGAGAAGCCCGTGGAAAGAAGTGACAGTGAAATCAGGGAATCTCAGCATCACCCTGAACGTGGTCTGAATAAATCAGGAGGGGGACAGTCTCTGGAGGTTTGTGAGGAGCACAGGTTTGTGCAAGCATCAGGGTATATAGCTCAGTGCCCGACTTATCCACCCTATCGGTCCTGCGCAGGAGAAACGCCCGAGATCCGTATCAGAGCCCCAGAGGAGAGATTTTCCTTCTCAGCCCAAAACTAGGACAGGCAGAAGGTCACTGCAGACGCTTTGCTCTTCCCACCGGAGCAGCAGAGGTTTACAGGGTGGGCACGGACGGGTCCTGGGAGAGTTTTGGGAAAGAGGGTTTTTCTTCACGATCACGCGCCTGCATTGAATTAAAAAAAAGCACACAAGTTGTGTGCACAGCTGCCAGCACCAGCTTTTATCACAGGTTTGCCACCAGCACAAACCCCAGCTATTAAGAACCTCTCATTAAAAGCAACGTGGGGCAGGATGTCCCCAGTCCGCACAAAAAAATTATACATCTCGGCTCCTCCCGGGTGTATGAACAAAAGAGACACTTTCTGGGATTGCGCTGCCGCCCGGGTGTGTGTGGATATGTTTTTTAAAAAGAAATGTCTCTGAACTTAGAGCACAGCGAGAGAAGTAGACAGCTGGGCTGCAGAAATTCCCAAAAAAGCAAGGCATTCCCGTGCTCACACTCTGGCCCAGGCAGTGACCTCCCCGCTGCTCCTACTGCTTTGGGGACCGTGCCACAGGCTGCCCATCCTGTCACTTCGACACACAGAACCCGGAATAATTATTCAACGTTTTATCACTGGCAGGGTTGTCAGAAAATTCTTTGATTTTTAATTCGCCCTGCACAGCATCTTAATTGTGCTAAATCCAAGCTGCTGTGGTGCCTCTGAGCTCAGGGGATGCAGCGAGGGGGTCTCAAGGACAGCGAGGTTTCTGCCACGGAGTGCAACCTCAGCATCTGTTGCTTACGGATGGAAATAAGTGGGTTTGTGCTAATTAAAGGCATGCATTTTATTTTGTTGTGGATTCCTAGCTGTCGGTGATTTTAGACTCTATTCTGTAGTCAGCTGTGGTTTGTGTTGTGCTAGCAAGATGGAAGAAAATGTAGTTTTTTAGTTTTGCTCTAGTATTTACACTGCTCTTACCATTTAAGCAGAGCGCTTTGCAGTTACCAATTACACCTGTCCTTCCAGCCTCCCCGTGAAGTCGGAAATCCCTGTCTCCAGTGAAGGGTGGTGAACTGAAGCAGTGGACAAACCCAATGGCTTGCAGAGCTGGGGGACTTCGGGCAGTGCCAGCGGGGGAAGCCACAGCCAGAACCAAAACCTGTGAGTTTTGGTGGCGTGGTGACCCCTCTGCCGTGTCCAGGCCCCATTCCCAAGGCTCCCCATACCACCGACAGCACAAGTCCTTGGGAAGTAGCTCCTGAATCACAGTTTAGAGCCAACCATGATGAAATAAGCCCGTAGCAATTTTGTGTTGTTTTATCCGCGGGGCTGTGAACCCCGTTTTCACAACACCAGACTCAGGTGACTGGTGAGTCAGTGAAACGGGCATAAACACCCCTCAGCCTTTCTTGAGGCTGCGGATGAGAAAGGTGTGGAGAATCTGGGGCAGCTCCTTCCTGGATGAACCTGTTTGAGCAGCACGTTCCCCCCAGGGCACCTCCTCCTGACTCACGGTGTGTAGGAGGGCACCCAACAGCATCAATCAATCGTGTCCAAGTGAAACACTTCAATGACACACCTGGAGCTCCACCAAGGAGTTCCCCGGCCCTTCTTGGGAGCTGAGAAGACCAGAACAGGTTCTCCCAACCACACACCACGTCATGGTGTTTCCGCTGCAGATGCAGAGCTAAGTGTTTTAACCCAGCTAATTGGCAATGAGGAACCCATCTCTCCAACAGTCCGATTCCTTGTTCCTCCCCGGGAACTGTGCCTGGGGCCAGCAACCCTGTTCAGACCTCAGCTTGGGAAACCATCAGTGAACCAGACCTTTCTGCCCAAAGCAAAGCAACTCAACCCCCAGAAGTTTGCTTAGGGCCTCAGGTTCACTGAAATCACATCTCCTGAGGATGCCAGCCTCAGAAAAAGCCTCCCACATTGTCCCTCACACCCCTGCAGTCTCCACAGGCTTTGTGTTGGGGGAGGAAAGCTCCGCAACACATTGGTGCTCACGCTCCACCAAGGGATGAGTGCAACCAGCCAACACGTGGGGCTCTTGGAGAGTAAATGTTGCAAATAGCTGGCATGAAATTTGAGGAGAAAAAAAAAAAAAGAAAAATAAAACCAAAAGAAAAATATAAAGATAAAGGCCCTAAAGCCACCTATCGTGTCCCCCCTTAACCCCATACCACAGGTCAGCTGATCTACCCAAGCCTGCACATCAGCACACCCCAAGCTGGGGATTTTACAAGTCAGGGGAAAAAAAAAATAATAGTTGCTAAAACTTTTATAATCCCAAACACCCAGGACTCGCATGGGTGGTTTTCTCCGACAGAGTAAATGACCTCCCCTCTCCTGCCCAGGGCAGGGGGACGTCTTGTTTCCCTCCAGTGGGGGACATGTCCTGGCCAGCCCAGCACGGAGGGCTGAGCTGGGAGCGTGGCCATGTGGAGATTAAAGCAATTTGGACCTGTCACTTTGATGCAGAGTTTTGCTTTGTGGTCACAGGCCTGTCTTTCAGAAAATAAATAAAAATCGGAGATGGTATCCTTTACCCAGTGGGATTTCTTGGGCTACAATTAGCATCAGGGAAGACTTTACAATGCAGGAATATAAGTTTATAGACATAGCTGTCAGAAAGGGGAAAAAACTTGGCCCTTAAATTACCAGCATCTTTGGCTGTTCAGTGCCAATACAAAACCACAGAAGACACTGTGCTGGCAGTGCCAATGTCTGTGTCCTTGTAACAACTAAAATAGGATAATATACATAATACAAGTAAAACTGAACATAATGCAATCTTCATGGTTATAATTTCCTTTAAGATTTACACAGGTTAGGCTTTCTATATAATTAAATCTATAGATTGCCTTTGAATGCTTACCTTGCAATTCCTCCTGCTCTGATGAAAAGTACGCTGTTCACACTGACAAGATTTATTGCATCTAGCACTCTATATTATAGCTGCTCTGCTAACCACAATAAACAAGATATGAAAAGCAATCATACAGATAATGCCATGGAGGAACAAGCACCAGCTTCGTCTTTAACCCTTTCACCTGCCTTTGTGCTGGAAGCTCCAGTCAATGTTCCTACAGCACCATCCAGCCCCGCTGGACTAAGGATTTTGTTTCTATAGTAATAGATTCAGGGATTGGGTTTCTTTCCCCCCATTTCTAAAGCACCAGTTTTGTTGGGAGAGCTGAGTTTATCTCTGTCACTATCACAGGGGACAGCCCATGGCTGGAGGAAAAATAAATAAGCAGAGCCAGAGCAGACACTGTGGTGGGTGCTGGTTAGCAGGAGTGACGGGGACCATTGCTGTCCCTGTGGGATTTAAGCTTTGCAGCATCTCAACCCACACTTAAAACATGATCATTTCTGGATTTAAACCCTCTTCCCAAAGGCTGGAGGTAAATCCCAACCAGGGCTGGACAAATCCCTCGCTGCTCTGGGCTCAGCCTTGCTGCCCAACAAGACGTTGTCAGCTCAGGACGCTGTAATTTCATTAGTAATGTTTTGCATCACAGAAGCCTGGATTTGACCCTGGAGACTTAGAAACATTATTTAAAGGGCGAATTTCCATGTGAAGGTCAAGTGGAGATGTATAAGCTTAATCAAGTCACAGCTCAAATGGAATAGTCCTTCGCTACCCACACGCCCGAGGATATTTCTCAAATCCTACCTCCTCCCCTGCCTTTAAATCTTCACCAGACCCAGAAACACTCCAGAGGCCACAGTAGCAACCAAAGACAAAAGCAGCAGTGATAAAAATCTATTTTTTCCCACTCCTGTGCACATAATGTAAACAATGAGTGCATATTTCTTGCGCCTAATCAAATAAAGCCCTGCTAAATATTAGCACAGAGGACAAGGAAGCAAGCAGTCACTTGTTTTCTGCCTCACACGTGGAAACCGTTGGCTATTTCAACCCAGAGGAATGAGAAATGCTCCACCAGCAGGAATTCCCTGCTCTATTACAGTATTTTCTGCCCCAAAACTCAGTTAACCATGCAGAAACAGGAGACGCCTTTGTAGAAGGGCAACTGATTTCCTTTCTTTCCTGACAGCTTTTTTTCCCAGTTTTTAGCCTGTTTCCAGCCAGCCAGAAGCTAACATAATCCTTGTCCACACAGAAGTACCCCAGAATAATAAACTCCTTGTAAGTGATGCTGAAATTGGGTGATGGCAGGAGAGGGGGCAGCAAGGTCTTGGGTTTAAGAACAGACCAAATTGTTGTATCCAGAGTAGGAAAATTAAAATATGCTGGAAATAAATGTAAAAATAGACTGGGGTCTGCAGTCCAAACAGAGAGTATATTTAGTAGTTGTGAATGGGAAAGAGCAGAACATTCCTGGAAAAAGTTCAAAAAGTATCCAAGGAAGATTAAAAGATTTCCAAGCAGAGATTTTTAAGGCAGGTTGCTATGGATGCTGGGAAGGGTGTTCATCTCCGACCCTCATAACAAAACATGTTCCCCAAATGCCCTTTTTCCACGAACTGTAAGAAGGACTTCAGTTCTGGAAACCTCTAAGAAGCAAGAAGTTTGGTACACAGCACCCTGGCACAACACAGGGCTTTCAGCACTGGTGACAAACAGCCTTGGGAAGCACCAGGAGAAGTGACCTAACCCTTTCCTCGGGCTCCCAGTCAGGAGAAATGCTTCTGACAGATCTTATCCAGGCTGTTCTTAAGTTTCTCAAGGTGAAGACTGTCCCATCTACATCCTCAAAGCAATCCAGTCCCTGGCCACACTTCTTCTGACGCCCTGTGCCCTGCTTGCTGCAGTTTAACGCTGCTGTCCCCTGCCCCATCCACCAGATATTAAACCCAAACTTCATGTACATAAACTGAAGAAATTTTTGCAGGCTTGGGTCTTTCAGGCTGATACAGAGACAGAAGGAGACTAATCTTCTGTGAAAATGACATTAGTAAGGATCGTGATTTCCTTGCAAGCTTTTCCCATGTAGCATCTTTTAAGAAAATAAACCTTTGTGGCATCTGCTGCTTTTCCAGCTCATCAGTGTGATACACCTGCTAGAGATAGGACATGAAGAGAAGGTGAAAAGTGTGAAAGAAAGCAGGTCTCCAAGAGCCCATCAGAAGCTGCTGATGCCCAAACTTTTGCCTTTACAGTCACAGTTCCCCATCCCATAAGTTGGGCCTGTTGATTTTTGCCCCAGCTGAGATCTGCATGCTCTGATGTTGAAAGATTAACAACAAATTGTTGATCACGGGCCATGTGGACTGCTCAGGGCCAGTAAATACATGGCACATCAGATGTGTCATCTCAGGCGGTGCTTGGGCACTGGCATCACCGTCTGCGGAGGTGTTTGAGGTGTTCACCCATCCCTGCCCCAGCGTGGCAGAGGGCTCCAAGTCTGGATCCAAGAAAACTTGTGGGATGAAAAAAATCCTATGATTTCCTATGTATCCAGGGGAAGTTGGAAGGAAAAAAAAACACAACAACTGGAAACATCCTGCTTGGGGAAAGGACCGGAATTTATCCGCAGGAAAATAGCCCTCCATGGCAAATGTTTGCATGAATGGGCTTACCAGAGTTACTCTAAATATTTCAGAGAGCAAATTTCACAGAATAGGCTGAGGCAAAATAAAAGTTTTGTTCTTACAGCCCAGGGAATGAGAAATCAGCCACTGTGGGAAACAGCAGCGGAGCGAAGCCAGAGTTTGCAGAAGCAGCGCACACACCTTATTTGACCAAAGTGCTCCCGCAAGCATCTATGCGGGACACAAAAGCAATGATCACTGTCACCAGGTACAGGGCTTTAGTCTATTTGTAATTTAATAGAAGAATTTCACACAGATTTCTGCCTTATTGATTTTGCCTAATGGAACAAGCTCGTTTCCTAGGGGCACTACGTACTCCGGTCTGCGCAACACGTACAAAGCCAGGAGAGAGCCTCCGCTCCTTTTCTAGCAGACTGTCAGCATTTAATTAATCTGGGAGCTGCAGGGCAGACTCTTAGTGCAACCAAAAAAAAAAAAAAAAAGCTAGAAGACAAAACATCAATTTATGCTCTGAATGCCCCAGTGCATTATCATCATACTCTTAGAGCATTTAAACTGGAGGCTAAAAGGCTGGACCGCTGGTAGCGGTTGAACGCCTGTCAGATTTTTCCCCCTTTAAGGCCCCCGCCAGATACTCTTTATCCTTAATAACATCAAATGCTTTCGGTAGGAGGTTCTCTTTGATGCTGATTTTCGCTCTGATTCTCCAGGCATAGATAAATGAAGGTTTCCTTTATATTTGGAAGTGTAATGAAAAGTACATGGCATTTCATTACCCGCAATCACGCACAGCACAACGAAGCCGGGCAGGTTCTTTGGGAGCATCCCATCGCACACCAGTGGGTTATTCTGGGTTGTCATCAGCTCCTTTATCATTCCTGAATGCCACCACCAGGCGTACATACACATGTCATCCCTGAGCCAAAATGCAGCCTGCCTGGATGATGGGGTACAGAAAAGCACAAACACTTTTTTTTTCTCTAGACGCATTTTTCTCTGCCTTTGACATCGCAGGCCAATTGGGTCACCTACTGAAAAACAGCCCCCATTTTCTTTTAGCAGCTTTGGACCTAAATTTAGAATACTAACCTTTAAAAAAAAAATAAATTACTTTTACTTTGTTTTCGGTTATAGGTTTTGCTCTGTCAATGCTGCACGCTGTCAACTGCTGCTCCGGTCTCTCGCCTTTTCTTCCCCCCCCCCCCCCATGCAAATAAGTCCCCTCCATGTGGCTGTCGCTGGTAAACATCACCTGCTTGGTTCACTGCAGGTCAACCAACTGAAAAAGACACCTTTTAGAGGAAAATATTTTCCAAGCTGTAACAGCTTATGCATGCTAGAGCAAAGCTGCTGGCTCCATGTGCTGTCAGGAAACCATGCAGAAGATCAGGCCAATGCTTAGAGAACTGCCCGGTAATGGGAGGTCTCAGGAAACTCCCTCCCAGATGCACAGAGCCCTCAGCAAGAAGTGTTGCCCCACAGAAACGGAAGAGCACAAACCTTGAGAGGGACACCGTGTCGCCTAAACCTCCTGTTTCTCTGCCAGCCTGAGCACGGAGTATAAGGAAAAGAGCAGGCAACCACCTTTGGAGAGGAAACAACCAAAAGGGGAGGAAAAGACCTATCACTATACAACTTTGGTTTCAATCTCCCAGACTCGACAGGGAATATATAATTTAGGGCCACATCTAGGGAACAAATGTCCCCATTTAGGCGACAGCAAGCCTTTTTCTGGCACAGGATGCAGACCAGAATTTAACACACGTAGTTGATTCACTGTGAAAAATGGGTGTTGATTGACTCGGCACCTTCCAAACACATTGCTACCCAGAAATTAAAGACCACATGACAAGGATGTACAAAACTGTGGAATTTTATGGGAGCACGTCTCATCTGCCAGGCAACAAAGAAAGAAAGTCACTGCCTTTGGTGTTTTCAAACTTATTTGCCCCTCTCTAGGCTTTCAGAGTTGTGAGATTGGGAGCATTTATAGACCTTTTAAAGGTGGGATAGCAAAACCTAACCGTACACCATTGAAGGGATCTCAGAGGGTTGTTTTGGTATCTGCAAGCTGAATTCTCCCTCATCTGGGACTTTGTCATCCCTGCATATTCCTCAGCAGAAAGTCTTCACCCTTCCTTGGCATCGGGGCAGAAAATGGGACCCACATGCAGGAAAAGGTAGAAAGACAACATGCAAGTACAGTCTGTGTCATTAAGAGAGTTCTTTCGTTCAAGACTAGGGTTTGCTTTCTTTCCCATTTCAGGAGAAGCTTAATGGGACTGTAAGGGCCTCACTTGTGCTAAAACATTAGCCTAAACTGTGAATTACACACAGTAAGAGAAACCATGCTAAGGCCACCAGTTGTCAGTAAGAGTTTCTCCAGTGGGGTTCAAGGATGGTTGAACAACTCCTTCAACAGTTCATTCAACTTGTACTTTCTTGAATGCTTTCACATAGACAAAACACCCCATAGCTGTGCCTAAGAGATCTTGGCTGAGGAGCAGCACAGGTCTTGGGCATCGTGGGAGCACGAGCCATAAGGATCCAGGTCTTTGTCTCCCGGCTGTTGGCTTGGGACAGACTGCTTTATTTTATGCTCTGTAAGATGAAGACAGCAAGCACCAGCATGCTTCAGAGAAGCGGGTGATCAACTGAGACCTCAGTCAGAGCAGACATGATGCCCAAAAGGGCTGCCACCGTCCCAGCTAAAATATCAGGAAGCAGCAGGAAGTCCCTGGTGTACCCAAAAAAATAATTCCTGCTGTCCATCATCAGCACTGGTGGAATAAATCACAGAATCACCTAGGTTGGAAGGGACCTTTTAAGATCACCTAGTCCAACCAATAGAAAAAATAAAACAAAAAAGCACAAAACCAAAAAAAAAACCCCCACAAACAACAACAAAAAAAACCAAACAAAAAACCCCACACACCCCACACCACACCCAAAACCAACACCAACCCAACACTAATCCATATCCCCAAGCACTATGTCAACTCATCTCTTGAACACCTCCAGGGATGGTGCC
>JAOQGH010000051.1:44782985-44794427 GCA_025769975.1 Gallinago jamesoni
ACCCCCACCTCTCTACAGCCTCCTTTCAGGGAGTTGTAGAGAGCAAAATAATGGTTAAACCAGAGTATTGGATGCCTGATCTTCAGTTCTTCCATTAGGGGTGGGTGCAGCAAGTGGGGAAGTGTGTAGGAAGGTCCCTACCCCTTAGAAAATTCTTTGCCATCCATCTGCCTTCCCACGTGTTAAATCCTGGAGACGCCACTGGCGTGCAGATAACTGGATTTTGGATTGCAGCCAGCCCTGCACAAGTAAAGGCACATTCAGGCCCAAGATGTTTTCTGGCATCAGTATCAAGCTTCCTTTCTAGCAACTAAAGATGCTTAAAGGGCATTATAATAGCCGCCTGAATATCAGAGACACTCCCATTACTGTGTGATTTCTTCGTGCAGTAACACATAGTCAGATTCACACAAGGTTTGCAAAGGATCAAATCTGCTCTTTTCAGAGACAGCTGGGAATACCCCTGGAAAAATGTGAAAAACACAGCATGTGTTGGGACCGGTGCCTCTCCCTCATTATTCCATGTAAATACAAGCAATCTGACCCCTCCAAAGAGACTTTGCATTTCCCAGAAAATGACCATCTGTCAGGCAACAAGGGGCGCTCATTATTTAAATTAAGAATCTATTCCCTTCTGCCATTTTCGCTCACATCTCGTTATAGCAGGGTCTCTCAAACACCCTACTCCCCTCGCACTATGAGCTGAGACCACAACTTAGCTGCTGGGCAAGGCAGGGTATCAACCATACGGACCCATCTAAAGGATGCCACCATCTGTGGGCTGAGCGAGGTCTGGACTTGCCATTCGGGGGAGTTGCACAAGTCAGAAAATATAGACAAAGGGCCCCATAAACTATGACTATGTAATAGTGACTTTTAGGCATCTTATTAAGAAATCTAAGTTTTCTTGAGGGGCGTGGATATGAGTGATGGGGCCACACAGAGGTCCATCCACAGGCTTGGGCTAGCAGGAGCTGCCCTTGCGCGTTCTGTGGGCTGCTGCTCCTCAGCATTTCCAAATAACCTGCCCCGTGGTGGGGGGAAAGGAGGTGAGGCCACCCAAATATTGCAAGTCATTGTCTGTGATCCACAGCAACACTTTATATGCAACCTCAGAAAGACAGGAGAGGAGGAAACTCAGAGCCTCAACTCCTCTTTGTGTTTGCTGCTGGAGAGCTCTGGGATAGTTATTCTTGTTAGTTCTTCTTGTTAATAAAAGAGGACTTTTTTTTTTCTCTCCTCCACCCCATCAGGTCAAAAAGAATCATATTGACAAATCCTCAGCTTGGTATGATTTACTAAGTGTCACCTCTCACAGGGCTGTGCAGCTCAGGGAAACGTGAACGAGAAACCAGCCCAGGGACCAGGCCACGGCGCCAGCAGAGCTCGGTGGCTTCATGGCTCTGCCTCGGGCTCTAGGTGGGCAGCCCCCTCCCCTCTCCAGGCTTCCATTCCCAGCTAGACAAGAGGCAATATGGAAAAACCCTATTTCTCATGGTCTGGGGTGGGGTGGGGGGGGGGAAGATAAGTAAATTAAAGACCATCACACCCCCAGGTAGTTCAGTGGTGTCAATAAGCGCTGCTGGTCTTAGAAATACCCAATTCCTGTCTAGCTGGTGGAGTAGGTCCAGCTTTTAACAGGCTGCTGTGTCTCCATCACAGAGCACCCAGAGATTTAGCGGGTATGAAAACGTCTGGCTTCCCCGTGGCTTGAAAGAGAGCAGGGGGAGGCTGGTGCCAACCGCGATTAGGAAGCGCTGGGGTTTGGGTTGACAATTGCACATCGTCTAGAAGTGCCACACGAATTAAGAACTCTCTTTGCTAGAGGCAAGTTGCACAGCCAGACACTGGAAAGGACCGGGAAGTACTCGTATTCTCTGCTGGAAAGAGCCTTGGGAGCACAAGCTATTTATTAAACAATAAAACCCATCAAACCGCTTTTAATATTTTATGTGGGGGGAAATACATTGATTTCTATTATTTTTAATAAGGCAAGTTTTAAACATCTTTGGAGGAACAGGAAAGGGATCCAATTCAAAATAAGCATAGATTCTCAACAAGCAATCCCAGCCTGTGTTTATTATGGATATTGTCACATTGCAAGATGCAAAAGTACGAATCAACAAAGCACAGCCTGTTGTGTCGAACTGCTTTATACTCTTTAAAAAAAAGCCAAAAGGGAGGGGGAGCTTCAGGAATGCTGAAATGACATCAACTCTTCTCTTGATCAAAATCAAGACTGAACAAGTGGAAGCATGTGATCCTGCCAAGTGCTGAATGCCGAGTGACCCCATACCAGGAAATTCCGAGCGCCACGTTATAGATTGAGCCTGACATTTATCAAGGAGAAGCAAAGAAACGTTCAGTGAATGTACAGAGACTGGCTGGAGCTGGTAATAGGTGGCCACAAAGAAGACTGGTCAAACGGTGGCATAGCTGTGCAGCCCAAGAACATGAGAAAAAAATCCCATTAAATGTGACTAATCAAAGATTTGGAGGGGAATGGTCTAATAATGCCTGCTGTTTGCCTCTGTGGCGTGGCTTTTTCATGCTGCTCAATGGTTTTGAAGCTCTGCATCCTGGTCATTTGTGTCTTTGGTGTCTGGGCACAAAAGCACCCTCTGCTTGAGCTTGTTTCTGCTGCTGCCAGCTACGCTCTGGGGTGGAAAAAAGCAAGCAAACAAACAAAAAAAATAATCTCTGGTGCAAGTTTAGGAGAGCTGGACAAAAATAAAATCACAGAGCTCATCTCTGGACCACTCTTCAAAATAAATTAGTTGAAAGTAAATCAAAGGCTATCATCCAAGAACAGCAATGGAAAAATGTTGTAGAAACATCCAGTTCAAGCCGTCACTTCAAGAGATGGGCAAATATTAATAGGAGAAACTGGCACTTTGTGCTTTCCCTCTGGAAGTCTTTATTTCTATTACCAGATGCTTTGCCCCAGGGCCTGCCTCTAGGAACAGGCTGTGCAAGGTACCACAAATCCCCAGCTGCACACACAAACAAGGAATTAGTTGCTTCTTGATGGCCCAGATCCCCCCCACAAGCAAAAAAAAAAGCCCAGAAAATAATCACAGGATGAAGCCATGCTGAAAATCACTGCTTTCTATTGCACGAACAGGAACATAACCCTAAAAAAAGGAATCTTCCTTCTCTGTTTTGCACTGGAAGAACCTCAGCTTATTTACTGTGTCTAGCTGGGCATCACACAGCAAAGCCAACCACAACAGTTCCAGAGACAAACAAAGACAGCCTGCGAAATCAGTGGAAAAAGGCTGCATTAACCGGGATTATTTAGCTGGAAGAAGAGACCAAGAGAGGAATGTGATGAGCTTCATGTGAATCTGAGATTCTCCAGAAAGTAGTAAAAAAATGGGAAGCTGAGGACCAAGGTGGGGACTCAACAGTGTCCAGCCTGCAGCTCACAAGACCACAGGACATTGTTCTCAGTGCTCATACAGCCCTGCAAGACCACAGCACACATCCATATCATGCCACCAAATGGCATGTGGTACCACCATTTGGTACCGGTGTCACTCTTAAGATCCCAGTTCTGCAAATGGGGACAAGCAAGCTTTGACATCCCACAGCACAAGAGCCCCATCCACCCATCTCACGGCCACCATCTGCTGGGTCCAGCTCCTGTTTTTCCATGGGACCAGAGGGGTACGTCTGGGTCAATCCATATCTGTGTCTCTCACGACTCGCAGCTTTCTCCCACTTCTTCTTTGAGAAGCAAGACATTACATCTCACAGCCAGCACAGCATCGTTACTACCAAATTGCTGGTTAAATGAGAATTCAAAGGAACATTTAAAAATTTCATCAACGCCACTTGGACATATGCCTTCAGGCTGTTTATCTTTAAATGAGATGTCACATGTAATTTAGTGGCTGTATTAAGTATTGTTTTTCACTTTTAGCTGCATTGCTGTGGGCAGCCCTGTATCAGTGCACACCTTCATTCTTCATTAGGAGAGATAAATGAAAATGGCACCATTTTTCTGAATTAAAGTCTAAATATCTGACATGTCAATACCATCTAATGGAACAAAGCACTACAGATTCCTAGAGCAGGTGTTTAATTTGCATATTATTACTGACAAGCAAGATTAATGCTTTGCTAAATACTTATGCGGCAATAACAAGAAAAGCAGAGGGGGGTTATACTTAAAATGGCAAACAAGGACAAAATATTGTAAGATCCTCTTGCTCCTAAAGTAGTTCTGTCTTTTTAACAGAATTAAAATCTTATGGCTTCGGAATTTTTTAATTTGGCTTTTTTTTTTTTCCTTTTTGAAAAGGCAGCCTGTGGAATCAAGTCCTCAGATTGGAGAAATCTGTCTTTTAATAAGGAGGTGCTGTACTAGGTGTGCTCTGCCCTGACTTCTAGGAGATGCAGTAGCTCTCCCTCCCTCTGCTGCCAAGCAAGCTTGGAGAAATCTCCTCCCTCTCTGTGCCTCAGTTTTTCTACCTGTAAAGCAGAAACAGTGGTGGCAACCTTCTTCTCTAAGGCCCTTTAAAATACAACATAAAGGTGGTACATACAAATAAAGTTTTCCCGTAGATTTTCATAACTGAAGATTGCTCTTTTTTATTGCAAGCTGCTAGGAATTTTTTGCTTTCAAGTTTCAGGGAGACTTGGACTCCTCCCTCAGAAGGCTCTGAGCAGAACAGCAGAAGGGGTAAATCAGAGAGCCCTGAGCAGTCAGGGGCAGTGGGGAGCCCTGGGAAGCCCGAGCCCCACGTTGCCCAGCCCAGCACCAGCACTGGGAGCTCTCCGATGGCACAAACTGCTCTAAACCCCAGCTCACAGGCTGCCAGAACAATGAAAAGCCCTGAAACCAGCCCAAAATTACATCCACCTCTGTTGTTTAAGGATTCAACAGCATGAAATGAAAATGTACGTCAACTTTTCCATCTCTCCCTCTAATGCTACAAAGACACAAACCTCAGAAAAGCTCTTTTCATCATCTTCAACACCTTGAACGTGCCAGATGGGTCCATGGCCATTTAGGGTAGCAACACTTAATGCCTTTTGCCTCAGTTTCTCTATTTCATGGCAATACAAGAGCCTTCCTCTCTCCAGCAGGACAGCAAGCCAGCAATGCAGACATCTCTGGAGGTTCCTGCAGAGCCAAACATGCCTCAGTTCTCCCCAGCTCCAGCTTACAACCACCCTGCACTGTCTGCAGGAAGAACAATATCTGAATTTCCTGAAATTTATTTTCATTAATGGGGATATTTCTGCAGCTGTTATTCACCAGGGATCAATAATGCTTAGGCTGTTTAAGGTCCATTATGGGCAAGATGCAAGAGTTAATTAGACAAAGAATTTCTCAGTCATTAGGACAAGTTCCCTTGCAATGCAGGGGGCTGTCACACAGGGCAGGATGACAGCAGAGATGGTATCCTAAACATGGGTCTGCAGCCACCCAGGGCAGCTAACCAGCTCCAGGCTCCTCACCAGCCTGGGCAGGAGGGGTTTTCCTCCCAAACCTTCCCCAGAGCCTTTCTGGGGACACCAGGGGACACGGCCACCAGGGAGAGCAAGTGGGTCCATGATATCCAGTGGGGTTTGAAGGTTGTGGGTATGGAAAGGTCTGTTTTCCACCTCTGTGCTGCATCTTGCACACTTTTGGATGATGCCACCCAGAGATCCCACAAATCCTTCCTGCAGCCCAAAGCCAAAGCTGTGGGATGGCGACAACGCTCTCGGTGGCAGCAGGGATGTTACCTGCTGCTCCGCTCCACCCTTCCTTCAGCTGGGAAACAAAATCTAAACCTCATCCCCAAAGCATTTAGCCCCCCAGGATGTTTCTCCACCGTAAGCTGTCTCTCACCAGCCTGTTTCCTACATATGCAAATAACAGCAGAATTACATGGGAATCCAAACTGTTTCTAGGATAACAACAATAAAGAGAAACAGAAATGCAATTTAATTACAGCTCAGGGCCATTTGCTTTACAGGAACTCTTCACTCTGCAAAGACTTGCCGCAAAAACTCAGCAGGATCATCCTTTTTCTCAGCACCACCATGTGAACCGGGAGCTTCAGGAGAGCTCCTCTGGGTTTGTCCCAGCACCATCATTTTGACATGGATAAGTGGGAAATACACTTGTTTTCCATTTGCGAAGCTGTATGAACACTGTGGATCCAGCTCCTGTTCTCTGCTGACCACACTAGACGACCTATGCAGCATCAGGTGTAGGAACAGCACTCGAGTTGAAAATCTGCTGTTTTACAGTGAACACATCCTTTTGTCGACCAAACCATGCGATACCCCCCAGGCAATCACTCCCACTCTCTCCGCATCCTTGCTCATAAGCCCTGAAACAGCTACATCCTACCCCAGAGCAAAGCAGGATCAGGCACTCAGACCCTTGGCACAGGCTGGCAGAGCTCTGCGTGTTTGGGGTCGCTGAAGACAACGAAGCCAGGAACGGGCCTGGCCTGAGGGGGCTGCACAGGGGTAAAACCAGCAGCCGTGGTGGCAGGATGCCAGCAGGGAACGTGTTCTAACACGTTGATCACACGCAGCGCCTTCATACATCAGAATTTAGCTGCACACCCCAGCCTAAGAAAGGCAAGGCTCACCCTGGGGCAGCTCAGCAGCCATGCCTGCACTTGGACATTTTTGGCAGCAGGTGGGGGAGCAGAGCCCTCCCCACCCCAGGATGGGATGCTGCCTGGTGCCAAGGGCTCCTCTGCCCTTCTGTGAGACACCCACTGCTGCCACAGCCACCTTCCCCCCCCACTCACAGCCCTGTTCCTCTGTGGTTCACATCACCCCTCAGCCAGTGTAGGTGGGTGTGTGTCGTTCAGTTGCCCGTGGACTATGGCTTCAGGGATGCGGGGTCCTGTTTGTCCCCAGCACCTTGCATGGATCAGGTCAGAGTGATGAGATCAAGAGAGGGGCCTGGGCTTTTCAGTGCCTCGCCACAGCACACCTTTAAAATTCTCATAGCCTGATCTTCCATTCATCTTCTGCAAAGGGACTTTTATTGTTTTGGAGACAATAAAATAGAGGCGACTATTCACTGGCTGTCAGGTTAATGGTTCAGAACAGGCCCGCGCGCATTGAAGAAAATAAGAGCTCAAGGAACAAAACCAGGTTTAATTGCAAATAAAACCCACAAGTGATGTTCCCATTCATTAGCTGCCCTATCCACAGCGCAGTGACGCTTCAGCATCACTGGGAGCCTTCACCTCCACCAAGCCAGCACCCTCACACCAAGCGAGCCCAGCCCGGCAGGCTGGCATCTACTGTATCTGTGGTCAAAGCCCATCTTATACACAAGGTAGGAGGGAACAAAGCTGCAGGGACTGAGGAACCTTAGGTCAGAGAGGAAGGGTCTGGGTCACCACCTGCAACGAAGTCCTTTCAAGGTTTTTGGAAGCCTCTGACTCTCTCACTAACAGCAGGAGTGTCATTTAGCCATTTCCACCCTTTCCCATACCAAACTCTTCTAAAAACCAACCCCCAGCTCCATGATGCTTTAAAGACACTCAGTTTTAAGGAGAATGCCAGCTTGCAGAAGATGCTCATGATGGCACCAGCAGCCAGCACCTTCCCAGTCCCTGGGGCCAGTCCTGTCAGAGCAGTTGCTTGTGGCCTTTCTGCAGAGCAAGCCCCCCACCATTAACATCTCCAACAGCTCTCCTCACAGGCACAGGAAGGCAAGGTGCCCACCAGGGATGGCTGTTGCTGCTCAGGGACACTGGGGAAGGGACAAGGAGCAGCTGAGGACACCGCTCCTCACAGCTGTAGTAAGGGACGTATCCTGAGGTCACACACGGCCCCACTCCAAATGCTCCCCCATATGGTTCTCAACTGGGGAGATGTTCTGCCTCCCCCTCCCACCCTCCAACGTGGGCCATCCTTCACAGAAGGTGGATGCCCACCCCACACACCACCCACCTACAAGCCTGGCACCAGATTTCCCACTGCTTGGTGAGGCATTTAAACAGAGTCAACTCTCCTGCATCCCCTTACATTAAAAAACTTGGGTTTTTTAAGCCACCCTTCTCACCTGGTATCTCCTTTGGTCAGCTTAAGGGTACAACTCCACAAGCCACTTCTGCCCTTCAAAACTCTCAATCAAGACAAAACTCTTTAGTGCAATCACACAGCACAGACCCAGCCTTCCAACCTCACCCACACCAGGTACCCCTGATTTCTGGGGCTGCCCCTAATTAATACCTCCCCGCCCCAAGGCCATTCGGTGGAGGGCCAAACTTTGTAACGAGCTCATCCCTCTTCTGGGCAGCTAAGGGCAAATTGGGGAAGACCTGGGGGGTAAAATTATTGGCCCTGGAGTGATTAATGCAGCTGAGGGCACCAGGGGTGTGGGGAGGATCCAGCACGGCTTTCCCTGGCACCTCTCAGGAAAGGTTGATCTAGGGGAATTGTCCCTGATTGGCAGCACCTTGCCCCATCGTTAACACTGGCTTTGGGAAAATCCAGCCTCGTGTTCCTGGGGAAGAACCTCAGTTAATAAACAGCTCCTTCAGCTGTTCCTCTGTGACAGCCGGTACATCGTGGGCTGGCAGGGAGCTGTTGCACTCAGAGTCATTAAATAAAGTAAAAACCTGTGCTGTTCCTGCTGCATTGCATATCATAGGAAAAAAAAAAAAAAAAAGAAGAAAAAGAAAAACCCCATTAATTACTATTGATTTTAATAAATGTTCTCATGTTATCAGATGGCAGCAACAAATGGGCAGCGACAGGGAAGGTGCTTCTCGGGAGCTGCCTGGGAGCGGGGCTGCGCTGGAGGCTCAGCAGAAACCCTGAGACAAATGGGGACGGTTCAGTCTCTTAGCCCTAATGAAACCAGAGCTCGTTAACGTGATCAAAAACCTCAGTGTCTCCAACCTGTTTTCATCTCGTATGTGTGCTTTCAGCAATTGCTTTAATGTTTGGGAAGGTAAAAAATATTTTATCAGAAGTCCTCCTGGGCCAGAGCACTGACCGGAGCCTCTTCACCATCTCCCCTCCAGCCCCAAGTGCACAAATCCTGCTGTACTGGGAAGGTTTCATCCATTCCCACATCCACCTTGTCCCCTGGAGCCAGGGGGTAGCCAGGGACCACAAATCCAAATCCTCCATTGCCAAATGTGGCCAATTTGTCTGGAGCTAATTTGGTTCCTTTCCATTTGGGGTTTGCTGTTGATGTCGTGTTTTGAAATCCTGACATGAAAGGGACACTTTTGGGGGGGGATGAGGCTCCTGGCAACCCCACAGGGGTGGTGGATGGCAGTTTGTCATCTTCTGGTCAGGACAAACCCACTACATACTGGTGCCACCGGTGAGCAAATGGGCTGACCTCCACTGATGATGGAGAAGCCCAAGTTCAAGGCACTGAGAGATGCTTTGCTCTACTGGTGAGCCACAGAAATTGAAGAAATTACCATATGTGATGACCTGGGCCATGATGTCATGACCCACAGGTGCAGTCAATGCCCCAGTTTGAGGGATGTGCCACCTTCACACTGCAACCTTTAGCCTACTCAGCTGTGTTTGGGTCGGGGTGGCTATAGATCCTCAACTCTGGTGCAGGCCTGCCCAAAGATCAAAAAACAAAATAAATGGCTATTTTGGGGAATCTCCCCCAGCAGCCACGCATATCTGGGAAAATTTGAATGTTTTCAGCCTAAAACTTGGCAACGTTCAATGCTTTGTACACAGGAAGGCTCTTGGTGCCACTCAAACATGGGTTCAGGCAACACCATTAGAGAAAATGGACAATTAGTCACATGGGCTGCAGAATTTCCTCTTTAAAAGTGAAAAGTGAGTTAGAACTACTGAAAGCACTTTTGAGAATCCTTAATTACCTGTAATTTAAACCAAATCTGAGCTGGAGTGACCGATTTGTGTAAGTGGTTTCCTCTTAAGCTGGCAACGTGAAAGCAGGCTTTGGCTCTGCTCTGCCTCTTCTCCCCCCAGCAATAACTTATTAGCTCGAAAATCCTGAAATGTCCACATCAGCTTTAGAAAGTACCTGTAAATACCATTGTTGGCCACAGCCAACACTTGTGTTTGCAACTTCAGGCCAGACTTTAACTTGTGGCCAACAAGTTTGATGTGTGGCTGCCTTGGGTCTTTATTTCAGTGGTGTTATAGAAATATGAGCTGTGTACCTTTAAATAGCCTGATAAGAGCCTGATCCCCACACAATTTATGTTGCCCAAACACTGGAGTTCCTTCCAGATAAAGGGTGGTTTCTCCTTGGAGCACAAGCCGTGGAGCCGATCACTCCCGGTGCAGAGATTTACACCACTGGATTTCTCCCTAGAGCTCGGATGTCAGGGTGCTGGTGGCTACAGGAGGCACTTTGGTTGCCATCAGTCATCTGCACTATTTTATTAACCTGGAAGAGCAAAAAATAGCATGGTAATTAATTCTGCAGCTTTGGTTGTGGTTTTACTTCTATTTTATTTATTAGTAATTACGGACTGGAAAAATGAAAGATAGTGCGTGGGCTCTATCTAAATAACTCCTCTGCCCACCACTGCGCCCGTGCTATAATCTTCAGGGCTGTCTGCGCTCTCAGAGCAAACTCTTTAAAGATTTAATCAAACAAATTAATCCCCTAACTCGCCTGTTCCCTTGTAGCTGTCATTCAGGAGGTGGCTTATTTCCTGATTTCTAAGAGCCCGATTTCTGCCGAGCGCAATTTTAAATGAAACACCCCTTAAAAATAAATAAATGCCCAGATAAAAGATTTGCTCCCAAACTCCCGGTTTATATCCTGGCGTTTGCTGTATATGAAATGGAGATCCATTTAAATTCCACACCACGCCACGGAGCTCTGCTAAAGGCAGGGGCTGCTCGGAGCTATTAGAGGAAGCGACGGGATTTAGCAGGACGGGGCTTCTCCTCCCCACCCCACCGCCGCCTGCTCTGACCTTGGCCAAGTCATTTAAACACTCTACGCTGTTTAGTCATCTGTAAAATTAGTATATTACTATTTACCTACCTCCAAGAGATACAGCCAAGGTCACCCTTTGCGAAATGCTTGGGAGACCTTCAGGGGGGATGGGGGGGGAAACAGCCTTATGTCATGTCCGTGAGTTCCCAAGCAGACCCCTGAGCCCGATCCTGCGAATCCCCCGTCTCTGAGTGAGCCTGGAGGAGGAGACCCCGCTGTTCTGGGATGAGAATGCTCATGGACTGGGGCCAGCAGCTGAGATGGGTAATTTTCAGGTCTAGTAACAAAACTCTCTTTCTTGAAAACTAAGCTGAATCACCTCTGCAAACAGTCCTGTGGTCTAAGACGTGATTTGGCAGCCCAGAGAGCCAACCGTGTCCTGGGCTACATCGAGAGAAGTGTGGCCAGCAGGTCTTGGGAGGTGATTCTGCGCCTCTGCTCTGCACTCATGAGACCCCACCTGGAGTACTGTGTCCAGCTTTGGAGTCCTCAGCACAGGAAGGACATGG
>JAOQGH010000051.1:44794527-44867799 GCA_025769975.1 Gallinago jamesoni
GGCCAGGCTGGATGGGGCTTTGAGCAACCTGGTCTGGTGGGAGGTGTCCCTGCCCAGGGCAGGGGGGTTGGAACTCCGTGATCTTTGAGGACCCTTCCAACTCTAACCATTCTACGATTCTATGATTTTATCTGACCTATTTTACAATTGAAATAACAAAATAAACAGCCCGGTGACTGCCAAAACTCTGCAATGTTCGTCTTTTAAACGTGAATAAAACAAAAAACCTTTAATTGGTTCTGCCAGCCATTTCCCCTGGAAACACGTACCATCCTACAGACTGAAGGAGTTCTTGAATCACTGATGAAAATGGTCTTGAAACCTGATGTATACGATGGCTGTTGAGCCATGTCGTAGCTCTTGCATTTTACCCAGATGCCTAGCATCTTCTCTGCAAAGAGCCGCCAATACCTGCCAACAGGCAGAAATGAAAATAAAAAGCTTTATAGAAAAAAAAAAATTAATTTAAATTCTGGTGCTTCAGTATCTTTCAGTCATTTCATCACAGCTGCACCAGAAAGCGATGCTCCAAGAGATGCGCGGGAGGCAGATGCCTTGGATGCGGTGCTGTGCCCAGCTCAGCCCTCTCACCCTCTCACCCAGCCTCTGGCCAGTGCCAAAGCGGCCGAGGGAGCCGCAGCACCGCAAGGAAAGGCTTGTCTGGATCAGATTTAAAGGATGGAGCACACGGGGGCAAAAGGAGACGCTTGGGATTAAACCAGATTAAAACCCCTTCATGCTGCAAAGACGGGGAATGGTCGGTGCCAGGCAGAGCCCAGCCTGCGGGGCTGCACGTTAATAGAGCCACTGCTGTATTCTCATTTATTGCCCTTGCTTCCGTGCATTTAAAGAAGTTGCCACCATTCTTGGGAAAGCGTTACACCAACACAGTGTTTTTCCCACCCAGCTTCTCCAGAGTGTGGGCACGGATGAGAAGACTTCCCAAGTGCAGAAATCCTGCTAAAAACAAGTACAGCGACACCGGCACAAGCCCACGCACGCCTCTCCATCACCTGGAGAAGCAACGGCACACGTTGAAAACCCCTCAGCCCAACGAGCTTAAATACATTTAAGATCTCACCCCACCAATAGAAAAGCAGTGTCGATGCAAGCCGGGGTAAAGCTACTGCCCGTAGACCCAGGGCTAAACTGAGCGGGATGGGGCTGAGCGGGATCTGCCCGAGAGCATCAGCCCTCCCGCACGCTCCATAGAATCATGGAATCATATGGGGTTGGAAGGGACCTCTGTGAGATCATCTAGTCCAACCGTCCCTGCCAAAGCAGGTCCTCCTAGAGCTGGTTGCACAGGAACGTGTCCAGGTGGGTTTTGAATGTCTCCAGAGAAGGAGACTCCACCACCTCCCTGGGCAGCCTCTTCCAGGGCTCTGCCACTCACAGGAAAGAAGTTCCTCCTCGTGTTTAGGAGAGCTGCTGGATGGGTGCTGGGAGCATCAGCAGGTCCCAGCACGGGTACCCCACAGCCCCCCCCTGCCCCCAGGACCATGCCTGGCTCCGTAGGAGCTGCTCTATCGGCGCTGAGCTTCCCACAGAAATAGCTGTATCATTAACCTGAGCTTGGCTTTGAACCAGAGCTTTAAGAGTTTATACAAGTAGTAGCTAAAAGGCATTTAATAGCACACTGCAGCCAATAAGCAATGAATTATTTAGAATATTTTACTAAGAATAATTGCTGTTTTTAAAGAGATTTTTTTTTTCGCTCATCCTCCCCCCTGGGGCCTGTAAATGATTTCACAGTAGTAATAGTGAGTAAGAAAAAAACCCCCAAAATACAAAGCCACCTAATCAGCTAAACCACGATGCAGAGGAAAAACAGTATCTCAAATGTGGTTTCAGTGTATGTTTATTAATTAAAGTAAATACACAACCGCAGACAACAAAGCAAACGCACTGCCAAGAGCCAGGTTCCCAGCTAGTCCAGGCAGGATTGTGCACACTCTCCCACTTTAAAAATTTAATATAAGTACCCCAAAATGCAAAAAAAAAAAAAAAAGGTGGTTTGGAGCTCTGACCATCCTCCGTGCCTGAGATCCACTGCCTGCTCCCTGCCGTGGTGCCGTGATGGCACCGGCACAGCGCAACACCGGCAGAGCTAAACACATTGCGCTGAGCTTTGCCTTCCTTATGGCTCATGGAACAGTCACAAAAATGAGCAAAAGCATTATTTTTTTTTTTTTTGCAATTATTTGTCTACTTTCTTTCCCCCCTGATACATAACTGATGATTGCAGACGGGTGGGCTGGGAGGTCCAAAAGTGCATTTGGGCACGGGGCCATTTCCCAGCCGTCGGGGAACGAGCAGCCAAAGGCCAGAGCATCAACGGTCCCCTTGGATGGTGCCATGGGCTGGGGACAGCGGGATGCCACAGCCCCAAGGGCAGCGTGGGGGGGCATCAGGTTTTTTTTTCTGAAGGTTTGATGCAAGTCACTCAATTTGGATAAAAGTGAAGGGCGATGCTCAACCCACTTTCCCCCGTCCTGGTCCTGCCGAAGCCAGGGCTGAAGCTTCCAGCAGCGTCCAGAGGATGCTCTGCCTGCAGAGAGCCCCCTCTCCTGGAAACCCGGCAGCTGCTGTTCGTAAAAGCAACAAAATATGTTCCTTATTTATGTGATATTTCAGGCTGTGAGCGCTGCTGGGGGCGACGGGTACGACAGAGGAGGGGTCACAAATTTACTGCCCAAAGATTTAAGAGAGGGTTTAAACTCGAGCAGGGCTGCCCCTGGCTTTTGGTTACAAGTTTTGGAAATACATCCTTTCCCAAAATCCTGAGTGAGAAACCTCTCTCTTCCTCCAAAACGTAGGTGGGAAGGGGACTCTTCACTCAGGACACAGAGGAGTCCAGAAGACAAAGGGAAAACGAGCCCACCTCCAAAAACTCAGTTAAAAAAAAAAAAAAATTGAGAATTTTCCAGCTGCCAGTCATTTCCCCTGGATTGCAAATGTTTCCTCTAATTAATAGTACTCCGCTCCTTGAGTGCCTACTAATGATAAGCTCCGGGCAAAAGACCTCGAGCAGGGAGGTCTCTATTGATTCCTGTATCGATTTTTTATCTTTTTCCCTGTTGTTATTGTACATGCAAATGGCTGGTAATGACTCAACATTACGGCCACTCTCTTCAAGTGACATTTAGGGAAAAGTGATTTCATCAGAGGGCCTAAGATGGCTGTTTTCCCTCTCAAATGGCCCCCAAATTTAAGTTGTTCCATTTGTGAGTGGGACAATTGAAACGCCAGCAGCGGGTGCAGGAAAAAGCTAAATCATTTTCACAGACCAGCGGTTAGACAGGAGCAACTTTCAGTCATCTACCTTCAAATCAGTCAGTTGCTGGGGCTTTTTATGGCCATAATTTTAAAGCCCCTAAAGCTATCCCTTGCTACGTGTTTAATATGCATTTTTCTAATCGGTTTGAATAAGAACACGGATTTATTCCTTCCACTGAGTTTACTGCTGTCAGCTTGCTTTGCCTGAATAAAAAACTTGTTAACTGACGTATCTCCTTTCTCCCCTCTTTCTTTAGTATCTGTGCTTCAGACTGGTGAATTTTGTGCTATATTCTCCAAAAATGATAGCAAGGAAATGTCACTTTTCCACAAGCCTCACCACGTTTTTGCTACTTTTTCCATCCTTCAACACTCAAGCAACACAGCCTCATACCAGCCCAACACGATGATGTCAACACAAACCAGAAGAAGAAAAAAAACCCAGAAACACCAAATACATTTTGTTTGAATAGGGTTAAAAAGAAATGAAATAAAGAGCCCTATAAGAAATGACAGGTCTCGGTGGCGGGGGGAGGCAGGACGCCCACGAGCGCTGGTGCTCCTCTGTCCCAGCCAGCTCTGGACAGTTCAGCCAGAAAGTCAAAGACCACAGATTTTCTGGGGAAATTCCTGACATTTTCTCCTTCTGGATGGGCCAGAAGATATAATGAGAGCAGTCTTTCCCCTGGTGTTTTGCTATTTCTTTTCTGGGAAGCTCCTCGCTGTGGGCAGGCAGAGCCAAGTCTCCCCCGTGGCATCACCCAGGGCTTGGCTGGCCACCAGGGAGGGCATGAAACCCTCTTCCATCCCTGGCTTTGCACTCAAGTAAAGGCATTCGCTAAATAACAAGGGATTGAGAGGGTTTTTTTGCCAAATTTTGTAGTGTTTTACACTCCTGCAGCTGGGAGACAGTTTATTCTTGCCCTGAAGTGCAGCCTGGCCCAACAGGTGATGGCTCCACTGGGCCCAGAGAGAAATGGTCCCCAGCAGAACCAGCTGCCTGGTCTCAGGGTGCTTGGTGCAGCCGCTGATGGAGCAGGAGGGAGAGTGGCTGGGGACAATGTTGGGAGCAGGTTCAGACCTCGGCTCTGTCCCATCTCCACCATCCTGGGGAAAGGCCAGGGACGGAGGTGGTGAAGCCATTCGACCTCCCCATGGAGCTCACCCAAGCTCCAACAGCCTCAGCCCATCTCGCTGCCACCTTCCAACAGCACCAAAATCCATTGCCAAAGTGAAGGAACCACATCCCTGCCCCGGGAGAGTTCCCCCTTGGGGTGTGCAAACAGCCATGGGGTTCCTGAGCAAAGGTGCTGGTGAGGTTAATGGCATTAAATGAGGGTCCCATGCTTTAAGTTGTGATTCATAGAAGAGGTGACCCATATAACACCCAAACCTGGAGAAGAGAGGAGCAAAAAGTAAGAAATGGCCCCGAAGGAGCCCTTCGGAGTTGTACCCATCCCTGGAGGAAAGCGATTGCTTTTCCCAGCTCTTGCAGAAACTCCGAGCTGTCAATGCTCAACACACATCACATTAATCTGATGACTCTCCGAGATGTCTAGACTATTGTTGGAGCTGATAGGAAGCTGGCATCATCCGAGCTCTTTGAGCTTTTCTGGCTTTTTTTTTTCTTTTTTTCTTTTTTTTTCTTTTTTTTTTTTTTAAAACTCGTAATAAGATTCTTTTCACATTATGCACTGCTGGAAAGCCCCGTTTGCACGCAGACAGCTGCTGTGTTTATAGACACCATCCAAAATGCAGCTAAACACGACAGCTTGCTTTAAGCAGAGCAGCAGGCATTTGTTAAAATCATCATTTCCAGAGGGACTGCAGGAGCTCGCAACCTTTTTTCTTTATTTTATTTTTTTTGCTATTTTAAAGTCAAAGCCTTGCCCTTATGCAAAGACAGAAGTCCCGCGTGGAAACACGCCTTGAGAAGATCCTGAAAGGAAAAAAAATACATAAAATCCTTAAACCAGAATGATAGCCTGAAAATCAGCAGCTCCCATTAATGTTAACCAGAAATATGGATGCTGAACTAAACAGGCTGCTCCTGTGAGGGATCAGGGGGGATTTTGAAAGCCCGAGGAGCCGGCTTTGCCTTCAGTGCTGAACAAACCAAAATCCTTCCTTGCAGATCTGCGGAGCTAAAATAAAAAATGAAGTAGGGGATGGCATCCAAACTGCCTCCACTTAAAAATGCAGCCCATGAGAAAGGCAGTTTGGGAGGGCTCCTTCCAAGCAGTTTTTTTCCCCTTTATAACATGACAGGAGTTACTGTACAGAAGAAGAAGGATGAGAGAGTCAAACTGGACACACCGTTTCCCCCCCAGATGGGAACCCTACGCTTAGAGCAAACAGGTAAAACGATGTTAGAGACACAAAACACAGCTGGGGGGAGAGAAAACTGGTTTAGAATAAAGCTATTTGGATCTATTTAGTGAGGAGGCTTTTGTTGAAGAGCGATGCAGACGCTGCCCATGCCGTGACCCCTGTCTACCCCTCCCCTGCCTTCACCCCTGCCCCTTCCATCACCACCACCCACTTCGACCCAGCAGAAGGTACAAAGCAGGTTTGCCTTCAAAGCCAGTGTGGTTGGGGAAGAGGAGCGGGGAGCTCTCTGGGCTCACAAGAGACCTTTCCTCAGGAGCTCTTCCCCACGCCATGGGCCCTGTGAGGCTGCACAGCCTCCCACCCAAACCAAACCCATCCTAAAGGCACGTTCCCTCAGATGGAGCAAAGCACACAGTGCCCTCTCCTGCTGGCAGCCTCTATTTTTTAAATATTCCCCCTGGCCCACCTTTTTTAAGTGCTGAAAATTAATTTATGGCTTGCTTTTATAAGACGTTGGTCCAAAAGTGCCAGCGAGCTAAAAATGGGGTGATGTTTCCTTGCCAGGCATTTAGGCTCAGGCAGCACCAATGGCAGCAGCACAAATCCAGACCCAACCGTGACATCTAGTGGGTAAGAGGCTCAATGCTCGTCTCCTCTGGAGAGAAAAGGGAAAAAAAAAAAAAAAGAAAAAGGTCCTTTTTCCCTTCCCACCCATTCCTGCACTCCGGCAACAGCAGCCCCTCACATTTGACAGGGTCTCCCACGGGAAGGACTCCAAAGCCCCCGACTCGCTCCAGCCCTGGAGCGTTGCAGCCGGGCAGCGGCTCTTTGCAGGGACATCTCCTGGTCCTGGGGAGAAGAGGGCCGTCCCGCAGGCAGCTACAGCCCTGCGACGAGCTAAAAAAATATCAACAAATGTTCCCAGCTCTGTGCTGGGGTCACAGTAAGGAGACTCCAGCTCCGTTTTTCAAGCAGCTTCCAGCTGCCTGAAGGCAAGAGCCCTTGTTTTCTTCTGTGACACCATCCAGCTGCAGACCTCTGTATTTATGCACAACCATGAGGGGCAATATACAATATTCCTGGCAAGCCCCAAAGCGTGAAAAGCTCAGGTTCTTTTGACACCAAGCCATACATGCCTCTTCCTCCTATAATGGGATGCGGCAACACCTTTGTGTAATAACAAGCATCATAAAAAGGGAAACAAAGATTAAAAATTTAATTAGCTCTCAAAAGCAAGTTATGAAAAGTCTGGTTTTTATTTTCTTTGTTTCTATTTGTCTTCACAAAAAGATGACAATCAAACAACACAGGACTCCTGCCAAAAGTTTAAAAGAGCTCAGGCTCCTGAAGCCGCCGAGCACCTGGAGCCAGCGTCTGTCCCAGCCAAGGCTTGGTTTGTCCTGGGCCTCTTTCTGCAGGTGCAGAGGGAACATCGTCTTTGTTTTCATGTATTCCTCAGATTCAGTGCAGTAAATAGCCCACCCCTTACACCTGTGGGGTGTCTCAGGAGCACAGTGCTGGTATTTGAGGTGATGCTGCTGTGCACCAGGTAACACCTCGGCTGCCGCACGCACCGCACGGAGCTGTTTTAACACTGAAATACCTCCGTTTGGCACGAGGAGATGCCCCACAAGCTGTGTGCAGATGACTCTGTTTTCTCCCTTGCTGGCAACCGAGCTCATCTCTACCACCAGGCTGAGGAGGAGAAAGCGCTGATAAACCAGGCTGAGGAAAGCAGAGTCCCATTATCATCAGCTTTTTGTGTAAAAGGGGTTATGAGGTTTTATGGAGGCAGCAACCTCAAACACGCACGTCCCCGGGCATCCCCTTTTTGGAACAGTCGCATCTCATGTGTCGGCAGTGCAGCCCCATACCCTAAAAAAAAGGCAAAGCGAGGGTGCTCCGGTCTCTCCCCCAGAGCTCAGAGGCGATGCCGGGGACCAGGCAGCTGGCACAGGACCAGGACCGAGGGAGGCCTGAATCCCACAGCTCGCCTGGAGGAACTATTTCAAGCACGTTAAATTCTAACCACACATGGCAGCATCTCTGCGCTGCGGGGAGAGGTCATCGCAGGGAATCGCAAGCTCCATCCATCCATCCCAAGTCAGTCCAAAATAAGAAACAATTTTTCAAAACATCCCAGCTCCCTGCGAGCTGAGAGTCTGGAATCGAGCTCCTCCTCTGCCTCGGGGAAAAAAAAATACACGGCTCTCTTCATCGCTGACCTTTAAATTGTCAGGAAACAAATACAAGCAATCCTCCCTGAGAAGCCACGGGGAAGGTGAAAGGACAACAGGGCATATGAATAAAAGTAAACCCAGAGGGGTGAGGGGGGGAGGAGATCACCAGGAATGATGCTGTGCCTAATCAAGGTGATAATTAGGAGAGGAAGCACAGAGTAGATGAGATTCCAGCTGCCATACCCCCCGATGATGCTCTGATGCACCCCGTGTTCCTAACCTGGACCTCAGCAGCCACCCTAAGAAAGAGATGACACGGGACTGTCCAAGAGTCACAGGGGTGCCATTTCTGAGAAATGGGGAGTTGTCAGCGCTGGCACATGCTGCAGAAAGCCACCTGAGATGCACAAACCCTTCCGTACCTTGGGTCTGCCACCCAACCCCAGCACACAAAGCAGACGGTCTGAAGAAACCCTTTGCTGTGGCAGGACCCTCTGCATCGCTCCCTCACCTTCATCCCACCTTTGAAGCTGACCTTGTGCAGCAGCCCTCAAGGGAATGTTTTATTCACTTTTCTTCCTCTTTCCCCTCTGACACCACCAGCCCAGCATCAAGTCTTGTCTTGGAGGAGCCGTCAGTTTCTAACCCAAGGAGTATTTTCCTTCCTGCAGTTCCTGCTACCAAGCTCCCCTGCCAGCACCGACCTCCAGGAGAAGATGGACAAACCACATCCGTTCATTATAGCACCAGCCCCCGTTCATTAGAGCATCAGTGCTGAGGTGCTTCACGTTGCTCTGGAGCCACACCAACACTAGGCGTGGGTGTGAGAGAGGCAGCTGGGGAGGGGACTCGTTTCATCTATCATCTTGTCTTCGTGCATCAGGTCCGAGATAATGTCAAGGTGAGTAATTAGCAAAACCCAAAAATAGAGAGAGCTTTCCCAGAAGAACATAAGGATCTCAGTCGGTGCTAAGCTGCATAAGGAAGGTGAGGCAGAGGAGCGCACACTAGACCTTCACGCGGTTCCCACAGCCACCTTATCGCACAGTCGGCTCCACGCTGAGTGCTGGTTTGACACTTTTCTTGAGTGATGAGATGCCAAGGAGAGGAACCAGCGCTGTCTCAATGCCAACACACAGCCCTGGCCTTAGAGCTGTTGGGCCCAGGCCCTAGGGCCACGTGCTGGAAACCTGCTGCCTCCAAAGAGTCTCCCACATAGAATCACAGAATGGTTAGAGTTGGAAGGGACCTTAAAGATCATCGAGTTCCAACCCCCCTGCCCTAAGCAGGGACACCTCCCACCAGACCAGGTTGCTCCAAGCCCCATCCAGCCTGGCCTTGAACCCCTCCAGGGATGGGGCAGCCACAGCTTCTCTAGGCAATCTCTTCCAGTGCCTCACCACCTTCACAGCAAAGAATTTCTTTCTAGCACCTAATCTAAATTTCCTCTCTCTCCTGACACAAGCCACTTGAACCAGTTCCAGCCACATCTTGGCTTGCTGATGGTGACCAGAGGTGACATACCTGAAGCACAGCTTGCCCAGTTTCCTACATCTCACCCACATCGTGTCATTATAGCACTGTCACTGCAACCAGGACCCCCCCCCAAGGCTGGACTCCTCTCAGTCTGCCCACTCTCAAACAGGGACCCCTTGGCTATCCCCCTTCTCCATCCTGCCTTAGCGGAGGTGACAGACCTGCTCCCTACGGGCACCAATGCCAGGATCGTTTGGAGGGGAGGCTCCTGCAGGACTTGGGGCTGGAGATGCCTCTGGTTGTGTGGGAGCAGCTGCCGGTCAGCACAGCTGCCCCCTCTCCTTAGGGGTGGGGAGAAAACAGATTCATCAACGAAACCGAATCCGATTCATCAGAAACTACAGCCATCTGTTGGATTATTAATAGACACAGAACTCATGCAAAGCAGCGGCACGAATACGCCAGGAATATCTTTTTCTGGAGGAAAAGTTTAGGTTAGCAGCAACTGCAGTGTCTGTGTGTGTGTCGGGGGGGTGATGGTGGTGCTTAAATCAGTTTATTATTTTCCTTCTGCAAAACCAAACTAGTGGTTTCTCCCCATCTTCCTCCAGTTCAGCATCTTACCCTCGGAAGGCAAAAACCTTATTTACTTTTTCTTTTTTTTTTTAATATTATCCTCACCCCAGGTCGTCTTTAGGTTCCTAAAGAATCAACTGACCTGCCTACGTGTTCCAAGGGCTCTTCCTACCGAAGGGAATGCAGGTTAAAGCGGGGAATTGTCTCAGTAACCTCGAAGCTCTTCGATAACGAACAGCCCACGGCTGTGTCAGGTGTGCAGAGCGAAACCTGGGTGGTTCTCACACAGAAGACGAGCAAAACACTCAGAGAAACACAGAAACACTTAAACCAGCCCATTTGCATTTCTTGTACCACGAGACTGAAAGGGGGAGGGTCGGGGAAAGGAAAAAAAAAAAAATTTCCAGATTATTTTAAACCACCTCTATTATTTTTTAGATATGCATTTAAACTGCATGCTTAGTTTGCTCTTCCTCTAGTAACAAACAAGTTATTTCTGTTCTGTGCTCGATTCTCTTGGGGGAACAGGCAGCTAAAATAAACACTCCTTACTTACTTACATCAAACAGTTTTTCCAAGAGGATTTGAAACACAACCGATGAGTGGCCTATTTTTCCTTAACCTCTGGCTTCTTGTCCTCGAAGCCTCACGGCTGGAGCCCACCAGCCACCCTCGCTGGCTGTGATTTGCTCCCTGGGAAGCAGACACAGGGATGGAGCAGGGATGGGGTGGCCCAAGGAGCCATTGGACATTCAGGCCACTTTTCTCCTGCCCGAGCGACTCAGTGGCCAAACAGACCTAACATGACTCTTGGGGAACACCAGGAGCTTCCAAAGTGGGCACCCCGATCCCCCTGCAATGGCACTGGCGCCGCTGAACCCACCTCCTCACCCCAGGAAGGGAAACCAGTCAAGGTGGGGTGGCTATGAAATTGGCCACCCGCAGATGTCAGTCGAACTACACGGACCGCAGGGAGGGTAGGAAAGCAGGAGTAGATCCTGGAGAGGAGCATGAAGCACCCAGGGCAGTAGAGGCAGCAGCTGAGAGCTCAACCTGCTGCAGACAAAAAGTCTGAAACCAGACCCAGGCTCCAGCAAAACGGATTATTTCCAAGTATTGGAAAAAGCTTCAAACAGCTGGGGGGAGGAAGAAAACTCTCACAGCTCGTGACAAGGCAGAGCGAGACAGACCACAAAACCAAGGTCTCCTCCGGAACAGAAGCGGCATTGAGTCTTCGACAAGGGCTGGGGGGCACGGGTGGTGCTGGCCAGGAGCCCCCCCCTCGGCCCCCGCTAAACCATGTTTGAGGAAAATTCTCCTTCCAAACATCTGGTGAGGCTCACTCACCCAGAAAACTCCCCAGAAGCCGACACTGACACAACTCCTGCACTGGGGGACGAGGAGAAGATGTACCCCGTCCCAGTGGATGCCAGTGACAGCTTTGGTTCCCAGGGCAGGGGGGCAGCAACCCCCAGCTCCCCCCAGCCGAGCTGCAGCGGCTGATGTCCAGGCAGAAGGCAGAGTACGAGTCCAAAATAGCAAGGTAAAGGTTTTTAAATAAAAAAAACAATATCAAAACACACACAAAAAAAACCCCAAACTATTGAGGTTTCAAGGGAAGGGACCTCTTCCTACTGCCTGCAGCTGCTGCAGGGTCTCTATCTGCCGGGGGGGTCTGGGGGTGATGCTGCAGTCAGTGCCCACCCCCCGTTACAGGATTAGCATCGCAATTATTCAGCGTTACTTGAATTCATTTTCACTTGAGGCGCCTGAGAAACTCCAGAGCATCCATGAGATTTTTTTTTTTAATTTATTTTTTTTTGCACAGCTCTCAAAAAGCCTGTGGTCTGTTGTGCGTTTCTTCTCTTTTGCCTTAGTCCAGTATTAAGCATTTCTCTAGGGAAAAATGTGCAGGGTTCTCAGCAGCATTAGCACTAAGTCATTATTCTTTACAAATTGCAAGCCATGAATTTTAACAACTCAGAGGAAAGTGTTCATAAGTATTTTCCCCATTTCTAAGATTAGAAACAGAATAGAGGTTTAGCCATAGCTTGTTATCAAGGGGGGGGGGGGAAGGCAGAAATGTTTCCAGGCTCTACTTTCCAAATAGTACTGCTTTTCTATCCTGTAATTAAAAGGAATGAACATTTTAAATACCTGTAATTATAACTAATGAACAATATCGTGTGTCATGCAAATGGCCTATTTGATCAAATCATAAGATACCTCAACGTGCATCCCTGCAACAGATGGCAAGTGGGTAATGCTGAATTACACTTTGCCTTGAACACTGCATAAAGAAAAATAAATCCACTTAATCTTTAATTTCATGAAGAAGTACTTCATTTCTTCTTAGTAAAGGAGCTATTCCTAGGTTTTGGGCTTTTTTTTTTTAATCTTTTTGCTGTATTCTGCTTATGTTTTCCCTTGCAGTTCAAGGGAACTGCAATCTAAGCAGAGTTCTCAGTCTTTCCTAAAATATGTTGCATTACCATTTGCTGCAAGACTACTGTAGTATTCCATCACAAAAAAAAACAAAAAAACAACAAACCCAATCCCAAAACCAACTGCTTTGGCCATATGGTTATTTATATTTATTGTACATTAGGATAATTTTAAAAATAAAAAAACCTGCAATTTTTATCTTAATACATTAACACCATAAATTGGAAAAGTATTGGGGATGCCAACGCTTGTATTTATAGCTACTACTTGTATTTTTAAAAAGGCTAGCTTTAAAAAATAACAAAAAAAACCCCTACAGCTTTATTGAGAAAGATGGGGAAAAAAACCCAAACCACCCCAAACCCTGTGATTTACAATGTCTGTCCTTCTTTTCCCCAGCCTGGAGCAGGGACGAGGTGGAGGCCAGCGCTGGGAGCTGGGGCAGCAGCGCAGGCGGCACGGTCTGACAGAAATGAAAATGCAGAACGTGGAGAAACACAACAAACGTTTGGAGCATTTGGAACGAAACGCTCCAAAAAGAAATGGAAGGGTTCTTTGCAACCTTTGGGGAAATTAACATGTAGAAGAGAAGCTTTTTCAGTTTACGACTGGGCTCAACCGCAGGAGAGAGAAAGGCCACGTTCCGATTCCAGCACCAAGTCCCATTTCAGAGGTGACCCAAGAAAAGAAACCTAAGAAACCCAACCATCAAAGCTAGGCTGTCAGTTAGAAAACAAGCCCTCGATACAAACTCGTGGGGATCCCCAAACTCCAGGAGCTCTGCACCACCCTGCTGACACCAGGGATGCTTTCTCTCACCGCTGGGAAAACCCTTTCAGACACACTTGGCATCACCATCACACACCACGCAGCACGCTGGGGAAGCCCCCTGGTATTTTTGGGCTTGCCAGAGGCACTTAATGCTTAAATGGCCGAGTGGCTTTAATCAAGGGATGTCATGCTGGTTGTAGTGCCTTTCAACAGCCACCCAAGCAGTCACACAGACGTTATACGGACTTTAAGGAATGCTAAACTCATCTGCATCCCAGCGAGCTGCTTCAGAGACAAATACAGAGAAACAACAAGCCAACAGACAGCTCCCTATGGCTCCCACCAGCCCTCTCACATCGCCCTCAGCCTAGGACCCAGAGCTTTCCTGCAATTCCTGTCCCCTCCCTGAGGGATGGATATGCATTCACAGAGGACTCCTCTTACTAAGGCATTTGCTCCCCTGGATTTTAATTACCCTTCCGACAGGACCCACGTAAGAACACATTAGCCTTAAGACGGTCACTGGCAGGTTCCCTCACTTGCATCTCCTCGGAGCTACCTCTCCCCACGAGACGTGTTACCTGCTTTGATACCAGCATCACACCACTTACACAGTTAAACATCAAGAAAATAACTGCTGTTCTTCTAATCTACTGCAGAAGAACTTTACCACGAACAATGGCATCTGTATACTTAAACCCGTACTGAATTGAAAATTAAAATTAAAAAATTTAAAACCACACTTCACATGAGAAAAACACGTGGTTTATTATTTGCTTTTCAGCAAGATTAAATGTAAGAGTGACCATCTACTTGATAACTCACTGCCTCACTAAAGCAGCTTACGATGCGTAAGCAGGAACCGCACAGATGTTTTTCTTCTTCCCCAGAGAGGAGCGAGCAGCTCGTTTTAAGATGAGGCACGAGTGAATCAAAGACACCAGAGTCCTACCCCCCAGGCTCGGTGCAGTGAAGCAGCCCTGCCCTGCTCCGTGCCCAGGGCAATGCCCCAGGGGCTTCGTTCCCAAAGCCTTCTGTCCATCGCCTGCTTCCCACCAGCACTTACATTCTTCTTCTCTCTTTTTTCCACTCCTTCCCCAACTTCTGAGACCTCGTTACTATGAAAAAAACCTCATTTATGAAGTCCCACTTTCCTCAAAATTGGGTCTTGCTTAATCAGTTCCCTCCCTCCCCACCTTCCTAGAACTGCCCTGCCAGCTCAAGACATTGCAGGAAATAAAAAGATATGGCAAAAGGCAAGGAACATACTTGGGTAACGTTTTGTAAAGCACTTCCCTGCACACACATCATCTTCCTGCCTTATTCCTTTTTTTCAGTTGTTCTCTATTTAATTTATTAGGTCTTCCTCTGTAGCTGAAGCAGCCTGAAAAATATCCTATCATCAAATACAGGGGAGAATTGAGATCTACTGGACATCTCTGCTTTATCCAGATACTCTGTGGAAATGTCTTGGAGGGAAGAGATAAAATTTCAAGCTCTCCACGCAAGAAATAGCATCATTGCAGTAAAAATTATTTCAGCCTGTCCTAGGTCAAGCTTTTACAACGCCAGAGTCTGGCTGAGAGCCCCAGCCCTCTACCTAGAAAGGCAGCTACCTTAACCCTTCATTTCATATTGGAAAACCTTCAGGAAAAGCAATTAGATCAAAGCAGCAGTTAAGTTTCACTTCACCTCCCCTAGAGTTAGAGCAGACAGATTTGCAAAGTGCCTGGAAACCTCATCACTGTGTTTGCAAGAACACTCGCCTCTTCCTCAAATTAAGTACAATGAAACTATTTTCTCCTGTTAGCTGTACCCCTGCCTTGTTCGGTGAGAACAACGGGAAACACGACATTGTTTGAGCACAAGGTGAAGAGAAAAACTCTTCCAAAGTCCTTTTACATATGTTACACATACACACAGACATACACAGCCAGCAGCTTATCTGAAAGCCTGACAATCTGGTGATGATACTGCTCAAGCACATGGATGGGAACACAGATCTGTCAGTATCACCAGGAAAGCTTCTGCAATTTAAACCCCCCCAAATTTCAAAATACATTTGGCAGTGAAACCAACTGCTGTCAGTGTGTCCAAATGTTCTGGTTGATCAAGAGACAGCAGCTCCTACCAGTCTCTTAAAGCTGTACTTCAGTTTTCGCACCAATACTTACTTTTTGGTTAAGTGGAAGCTAAAGTGGTAACTGAAACTGTACATTTTAAGATTACTAAGAGCATCCATCATTCAGGTTACATAAAACATTCCACTTCAACACAGAAAGAATCAAGAAATAGAAAACATTGCAACAGCAAATAAGACAGACTGCTCAAATCTTTTATGTATACATATTTATTTGTAATTTTACAGTGGCTTTAGTATTGTTTTACAATAAGGTTTTTGGAGGAAAAAAAATTCAACCAAAAAGCTTCAGAACGAGGCTTTAACTAGCACATCAGAACTAGTTATTGACAGTTTTCCTTACGAAATTCTAGCTTCCTTAAAGAAAAAATAATCAAAAAAAAAAAAAACAATGAAGGAAGCTTGACTCTGTCTATAAAAAAACACCCTAAAAACTTTCTACTCATCCTGAAAACAAAGTCCAGCATCAGACAAAAGAGCCACTGCATTGAAAGGAACACGTTCCTATTGCACAAGCATCGAGAATGAGATATGACAATCAAAGCCCAATTTCATAGGCAGAAGAGGCCACATGTATCTATATAATTAGACTTCAAAGCACATCTTTCTTCCGAAATTACATACCCTACTATAACTAATATTAAGGCCATAAAATCAGAACACTGTAACAAGTAATAGGGCTTGATGCTACTTTTTGTGACATCTGGTAAGCAGAAGGTGGGAAAGAGGGCCAGAACAAGAGACACAAAGCATTCTGAAGGGAGTTACAACTTGAAGGCATTTCCAAAGAAAGTCTCCAAGACGTAAGTTTTGGAGGGGGTTTATTTTGAGTCATTAGATAAAACTGGATTTCATAACAAATCTCTCAAGGAGACTACTCTTTAAAGCATGTGTTCTGGAGTACACTCTAGAATATATCCTCTGGAATTAACATATGAATTTGTACGAAAACAGTTACTCCCTCTAAAATAGATGAAAATTTGTATAATCTTCATAAATTACCTTAATGACCAGGTAAGGCTTCACTGTACTGAGTTAACTGCACACAGGCATCTCTGATTCACTCTTAATGAGGCACCTTGATTACACTCAACTGCTAAAACCATCAGGGGAACCCAGTATGTCATGTAATTTAAAGAAAGGAATAGTTATGTATTGCTATTATTTTTTCTAATTGCGTTCATCTTATTAGTGTATAACACACCTGAAAGCAATAGCCCCAGAGAAGCAGTAACCATCATAGAAGTTTAAACATTTTACTTCAGGAAAATCTGGGAATCTGATGAAGCTGAAAATGCACATTAGTCATTTTATAAATTTTGGCTTGCCAACATTTAAGAAAAATATAGGTATCAAAACCAGACAAATACACCGCTAACCATCTGTTACATTTTCTTTTAAAAAATTAGCACCAATGTAAGCATCTGAATTCATAGAAAAGCTAGTGACACACTTGGTTTTTCAAAAAAGTTTTTCCCCATTAGAAGACAATACAACAGCAAACACTCACGGGTATTAAATTAGCTTCGCTACCGGTAACAAATACGACTGTTTCAGGTAATGAACATAAAACGTCATTCTTACCCGACTCCTTTCTCTCTGCTTCTGTTATCCTACGACACTGTGAGTGCTCAACTACAGACCCAGCCTGGGAAACACGTGCCACAGACGTGCTGAAGTACAGCGTGGGAAGTCACAGGGTTCCGGGCCAGTATTTTAGGGCAGGGACAGAGTCTTCCTGCAGCACTCACAGAGCATCCATTGCGGTGGAGTCCCAATGAGCACATGTTCTGGCCTTACCATAACACACACAGCCTTAGGATGCACAGCCAAAAGTTAATAAAAATGGGTTTGTTTAAGAAAAAGGACGCTAGTGCTCCTGGCGAGCTGATCTCGCTACAGGAACAAATGGTGGTGTATCTTTATTCTCTCTTTCTGTTCTAGATGGCTGGGAAGTCCCGCTGCTATTCCAAGTCAGCCTACAGGCATCTGAGTGCAAGATGTTTCTCAAATGATCTCTTACTATGTGTTAAATTTTAGCCCCATAAAAAAAAAAAAATCTAATTGGAAAAAAATCTCTGAAAACAGGTTAATATTTAAAGCAACACGTGGATCAAATCTATCGGAATAGTAAAGATCGCAACCAAAATTTAAACACATTAAACATTTTTTTATGTCATTCTTTTTTTACACCATATACTGGTTGCATTAAGAAGAATCCTAAAGTGCTTCAAACCCAGCAATTAATAAAGTCAATTTTTTTTGTGCAAAACTGCAAGCACCTTTTCAAAAAATAAGCAGCAGCATCAAGGATTAAAAACATAAATAGCTAAATGTATTTACTCTATTTTGTTTTGAATTCTTGGACCAAAATAATTTGCCATATTTTCAATAACAAATTGCAGAAGAGTACATTTTATTAGTTTAATTTTAAACTGGACTTGTTATACATATACTGTTTGAAATAGCAGACCCAGGTAAATTTATATCCACAAAGCCACACTGTGGGATTGAAATCCAATAACTAAAGTTTTAGCTACAAAAATAGTAATTTTATAGAACACAAACAGAAACAACAGTTATCTTTCCACTTTCCTCCAACACTGATATGAGAAAAGATGGATTACTTAAAACATTGGTTTAGCTCCAGACATTTTTAGCATGCAGAGCGGGCAAAAAAAACCCTGATAAATTGTGTAATAAGCTTTTAGAACATCACCATCACTCATGTAATAGACAATCTAAAATATATGTAAAATAACGACCCAGAATACACTTTTTTCTGTCATATTTCAACATGTTAAAAAAAAAAATAATCAAAGACACTCTGGAAAAGCAAAGAAATCCCTCGATTCATCTATAGGAACTCAAGTCCAAATTCTGCATCTGGGTGCAGGTGTCCCTGGAGGAAAACCAGTTTTGAGCAGGAATCACACAAAACACATCCCAGGAAAGAATTTGGTTCCCAGTATATGGTATCACACGAAGTTTAGCATCAAGCCCTGATAGAATCCATATGACACACGTAGACTATACAGACAAAGGCTGTTCAGCATTTACCCCCCACCGTGCTTAAAGCACTTCCATTTCCAGTGTGATGGTTCCAGTGAACCCCTCCACACAAACCCCACGGCTGCAAGACCCGACCCCTGCTCCGAACGGCTCCGCGCTCCGCAAGGATTTGTCTGCGCTCGAAGAGCTGAACCCAGAGGGCTGCACTTCTGCCAAAAGCAGGGTCATCCACGCAGCTTTCGGAAACCTCAGCTGCACGTTGGATGTCTAAATCCAATTTTTCGTTCAGAAAATGAGGATTTGAAGCCAAATGCAATCGGATCTAAAAAGGAAACTGATTTAGCACTTAAGGTCCTTCCTTTAGGAAAGAAAGAATTAAAAAAAGTGACTCTTTATGTTTAAAAAAAAAAATTTGAATAAACACGTATGCTCTCTTAGGACTTAAAAAAGACAAAGAAAACCTCCAGAGCCCTCTGGTTCCTAACAGTTTTTGAATCTTACCAACCAACTAGTTAGTTTCTAGTTAAGGTTGAGTTTAATTTTTCATTATTTTGACAAGGAAATGCGAACCCTTACCGGAAACATTACAAATCTTCAAAGGCTGTTACAAACACTAGTTTCCAGTCATTAGACTAGTTTATTTCGTATGAGCCATGCAGACAAAGCCTTAATTTTGACATTCATTTCTCTTTTTCAATAAAAAACTAGACTTGTCATATCACAGTATTTCCTCAAAGCACACTTAAAAGCTGCTTTTCCAGATTTCAAAACGCCAAGCTTCTCTTTTTTTTTATTTTTGAGGAAAAATGATATGATCACAGATGAAATGAACTGTTTAAAACATACTCCATTTCTGCAATGCCATTCAGCTACTCAGTGTTCATATATTTTAACATAATGTTTCTGGTAAATAATCTGATTGATAGCCATAGAACCCTCCCTTTTTTTCAGGTGAGCAGTTAAGGTTACAGATTGTTACAGATGCTACCACTTCTTTTTTTAGTCACATTTCATAAATTGTTTGTGTATACTGCAGTAGTGTTAACACTATACAAAGTCTCTCATAAAGAAAAAGTAACATTCATGTTTACAAAACTGAGCAGGTTTTTTAATACATATGTATACACACACTCACATATGCTTAATCTTTAAATACATATAAATATTTATAAATGCGAAAGTGCAAAAAAAATGGTCAATTGCATCACTTTACATACATGATTTTAGTATTAGGAATAAAAGTGATTATATTGCACACCAAACACTCTAAACTTGTAACCCCCCTGTCACGTTACATGTGCATTTTGTTTCCTTTCTCTCAGCGATGAGGTTCTCACGGCATCGACAACCATTTCACAAAGGTGGCACCGAACACAATCTGCAGGCAGGAAATACAGCTCTAGGTATATAATCTGCATGCAGTGTATTTATAGCCTATATGTGCACACCGAAATAGCACGGGAACCTTAGCATGCATCTAATCTGCATGCGCTCTTCTGCATATAATCTGTGTATGTGCCTTCTTGAGATCAACGTTCATTCAGGTTATGATAACAATTTGGTTTTGAATTGTACTGGAATCAAAATCCACAATATTCACAGACATTTCATGCATGCTCTGAAGGAAGCAACGTTTCTGTAAAATTTTGAAGCTTCAATGTATGTCACAGCAAGAAGACATTACAAAAAATAACTGTGAGACAGCTTTTCCTACAGTAAGATTTACAAATACAATCAGTTAATCTCAAGGTTTTTTGTTCCAAGATTACATATTCGAGCTAACAGAATGTACCAGGAGAAGGTCAGATACCAGTTCAAATCATGGAGATAATTGGGCAGCTGTGTTAAAAAAAACCCAAAACGTTAAAAGACAATTTGAATCATAGAATAATTTAGGTTGGAAGAGACCTAGAGGTCACCTGGTCCAACCCCCTTCTCGTTCTGAGCAGCCCAAGTCCAATAGGAAAAATTCAACTCTGCAAATATCCAAAACACATGAAAAAAAAAATTGTTACGTTGTCTTCTAATGCAGTAACTGTTAAAATAAACATAGCACAATGCAACTTCAGTTGAAAAAGATAAAAAATTGGAGAATGAAATCCAGTAGATTACTTCCCTAGTGAATCACTAATGTCCATTTTCAATAGGTGCCTTTATAATTTTAGCTTACACAAGTAACAAGGATTTTTAAAAATGCAAAAGAACAGTAACCTGTACTGTTCTGCTATATGGTAAATAGGTATTTTTAAATGTGTTTTTTTTTTCTAGTGACAAAAATGCACTAGAAATATTTCACATGTACGGTCAGTATCCAAAGATAAACTAAGGTATCCGTAGATTTAAAACCAAACAAGAAAAAACCCAAGTACCAATATCCTGCAATTAAATTAAATAGAATTTTAAAAATCCGAGATTCCAGATGATATTTACATCATACTAAGTACTTAATTTTTTTTTAACTTTCTGGGACAGTAAAATCTTAATATTTTTGCTATAGCAAATTCATCTATTGTAAAGGGATATCATTTCAATACAAAAGCTGTGTTTGCATAAAGAGAAATTGCTGCTTTTCAAATTGTAAGGTCAGAAACAATGGACAATTTTCTTTTACAAGAGAAATATGTCAGTAATGCAGTGGCTGGCTGGGCCAGGATATTTTAAAAGTTCTATATCTAAATTCAAGTCAAGAGTATCTGGATCAACAGCTAAATATAGTGCCTTTAAGAAAGTGGTGTTTTACCTCATCTTGTATATCTCTATTACTCTTACATAGTTTTATCTCTCACACACACACAAGATCCTTTAGCAAAATTTCACACCTGTGCACTCCAAAGTGAACATGCACAAATTCACAAGTATGTAGCATAAAGCTGTGACTCTGCTGCAAATGCATTTTCTAATTCAATATTTTGTGCAGTGTAACAGGCAATGTTTGTGTTATCTGATTCCTGTATTGAAACAGCAAATAATCTAATCTTCTGACACTGTATTTAGAAAATATGCATTAAGGATGTTTTCCTCACCCAGCAGACAGGTTTTCCTAATGCAGGAATAGAGCTAAGTTCTGTTACCTAAATACAAGTGACTCAAAACTCCTGTATTTTTATTTCTTTAATTATTTGCCAGGTAGAATAGACCCATTAAAAAAATTGAAAACATTCACGCAGTTGTTTTGAGGCTGCAAGTCTCTCCAATTTGCTTTTATCAGAGTTTGCAGTGAACGAAGAGCATCACAGATAATAATTTCCTTTTCTGTTTGTTATTGTGAAAGGATCATATTACAAGTTAGAAAATACAGAACATTTTAGCACTCTCTCCTCTTCTGAACAGGCACTGCTTCACAGATAAGTCACTCATCCTTCCTTAAGATTTAATTAAGCCACTGTATCTTCCATCCACGTTTAAAAAACTGGAAAAGTTAGAGACACATACTTATAGGTGAAATACAAAGTAATGGCTATATATTGAAATTTCACGTTCATCTCTTCTACAAGAAGACAAGAATTGTTGGAAAGCGAAGATAGAAAGGGCTCAATTAAAAAGTGCCATGTGGAAGAATAACTGCCCTTTACACATAGTACTGAGAGCGTTCGATGTGTGAGTTCACACTTACATACAACACTCCAGTCGTTAAATAAAGCAAACTGCCACAGTCACTCGTTAAAACAAAGTTCATAGAGACTATACATTCAAATAACCTACTAATGAGCAATACTGTATTAAAATGTAAACATCCATTGTGTCACAGAAGCCTGCCAGTTGGGACTGAAGATCCACGAACCCACTTTAGAGGAGTTACTGGCTAAATGTCTATTATAACTGCTCACCTGAAATAGGCTGAAACAAAGAAAAGCCTATAGTAGTGTCTAAATTTTTCTGTTCTTTAGACATTGATTTGCTTTCATTCTACAACATTAAGCAGGCAATTTCATAACAACTGAGTAAAAAAAAAACAACAGGCATTACTTTAGCAGAACATGCAGAACATGGAGTTTTTCTACTTGGTTCCATTAACTTACAAGCAATTCAGGCCCAATGGAAGCAAGAGTTCTTTTCCAAAGTCAAGTCTGCAATCCTGGCTGATCATCGACATCCTTCGAGGGGTCCTGTCAAGGCATCGAGGCTGCTGTCTGTATCTGAGGCCAATGTTTGCTCTGTTGACATGGATGAAATGTCATTGATAGATGATGACTGGGAAGGACTGGTGTTGCTATTCACTGCTGCATCTGTGCTAAGTAAACCAAACATAATAAAATCTGAGGCAAGACAATATTGCAGGTACAAATATCCACATTTCTAGGCTCTGAGCATGACTTTCCCCACAGAAATCCTTGGAAAATAAAGAAGTTAATCAACAGTAGAAAAACAAGCACCAAGTTCCTTTGCACTCAAAACCTGAGGCAAGCATTAAAAGAAGAGATTTTTATTTTTTTACCTCTCCGAGGAAGACCAAAAAAAAAAACAAACCATGCAACATATTATGTAAATAGTGACTTGAGTATCAAGAAATCTAACAGATACAGTCCAGAAAAGACAGTGTTATATTCCAATTACTAAACAAAGTAAAGAGCAGCAAACATCAAGGATGTTTGAAATATTCAAATAATGAACATAAATACTTTGCACTATTAACTATTTTAAAACAAGGAGCCCTAACGATGTTTAACCCTGCACGAAAGGGACTCATTCATGCAGAGCCGCAGAATAAGCATTCAGCATAAAAGTCATCTATGCAATAATTGATGTAACAAGGTATTGATTATTTCATTTGATGACCGAGCCCTTTGAGGAGAAGGCAGCTCAGGGTGTTGGACACATAAGACTTCTAAAGTTTTCCTACAACTTATTCCAAACCAATGAAAAACTGCTGCATGTGGATCAAGAATCTTGAACAACAGAACTTTTGCCTACCTGGATTATTAAGGATTTCCTCATTCACTAGTGCAACAGACCAGCACTATCTGTCAGAGTTAGAGCAGAACTACTGGAACAATGACTAACCTGAGGGCTGATCTTTTACCACACCATTCTTGCTCCTTTCTTCCCAATCCATTACTTCTTTGTATATTAATTCTTAAGAGAGAAGGGCGGGAGGAATGAGAGAAGAGACAAAAACAACATTGTAAGATCTCACTGGATTTATGTAACAATTTACAAATGCATGAAGGTACAATGAAATAGTTAAGGGTCAGTCTGAAAGGACAACTGTATAGGTATTTATTTTCCTTTTCTGTTTTTTAACTATTAGAGTCTTTTTATTAGACTAACTCTCTAATAGTTTTTAGCTATTAGAGAATTCTACAGTTTTTCTTTATGCATCACAGAAAGACACTAAGAATGCACCAAAATCAACATTTTTTAACACAGAATACCTGCCTGTTTAAAAGTAATCACCATCCCACCCTAAAACTTTATATATACCTAAAATGCATGAATATTAACTGTAAAAAAAAAAAATTATTTGGATTTAAAAAAAGCCCTTACAGATAATCCCTGAATTGCCTTACCACTTAGGGTTTTTAACTAAAACTGTAAGGTGTAATTGATTTCAACACCACAATGCCATTTATTGTTTTGTTTGAGTCAACAGTTTAACCTATTTGGTCAAAAAATAATAAATGAGGAGAAGAAAAAAAAACACCAAAAAAATTTCTGCTCTTTTAGACCTCTGTAACAAACTACTTAGTAAATATTGTCAAGAGATATGGCTTAAATAATGAACACTAGAAGAGGCACGTTTCTCTCTGAGAATTTTCTATCAAGAAAAAACCCATTGAAATTACAAACACTTAACAACAACTCGGGGAAAAAAAAACAAAACTGCAGCATTTGGTTGAATGGATTTCAGAATGCTACATATATATTTACACATGTACATACACACATTTATGTATATATATTCGCTCCAATTAAAATATTTTTCCATTATTGATTTTTCCTATTGCCACACGCAGCACTGCCTAATTGGCATAGTGAGTTCCAGTCAGTCACACAATCTAGCACACATGTACTGTGAGCTACACATTAACAATAAAAGTTACTACAATAATTGCCATTTTCGTGTTCACTTTTTACCTTTCCATTCTTCAATTGCATGTTCTCTTTCTTCCAATTGTGCATCATAGATTTGAGGAGGAGGCTACAAAGAAAAGAAAGTTTATAGTGTATCTACTACATTCGGTTAACACAACCAAATCATAACTACAAATCCTAAAATTACTTCTTTTTAGTATTTTGGTACCTTTATCTCTAGCAGTCTATTCCTTATACCTCAAAATTACATTCATTTTACAACTCCAGAATCTGCTTTTAAGTCCTACCTCCCACTGAAAGGCTGTTTAAAGGCATCAACTAAAATTAGGCTGTATGGGGCCCCAGAGAAAGTCCCCTTTTCCAAAAGTCCTAATTACCACCACGTGGGCAGCTCTTTCCATACAGTAAAGGGAACTATCAACAACTACATCCAAAACTACATCAATTCCTCTCCAGAAGCTGTTCTTTAGGCAATTCTACCCCTAATGTTGATCTGAAGTCTTTATCGGTGACTTTTGGTAGCCAAAGAAAGAGTTCAAAGCATGCTCTTGACTAAATGTATTCTTTACAATGTATTCTTTAAAGTTATTAAACTGATACTGTAAAATTTATTTTAAATCCAAACTTACGGCTTCTGCTTCAGCTGGATCATACCAGACAGTAATATAAGGATGACGTAAGGCTTCATCTACAGAAATTCTCTTGTCTGGATCTACTACAAGCATTTTTGATAATAAATCTCTAGCTTGACTGGCTAGAAAGCAAGAATGAAAAAGAACATAAGTGTATGAGAGCTGCAAAGTTTAATGCCTGATACAGAAAATGAACACTGGGAACAGATGACACGCAATGCAGATTTCTTAACCATCTATGTTTTTTGTGACACAAGAATACTTTTAATCCTGTAGGGTTAGATAAGTCTCACTGTATACCAACAACATCAACTGTGCCAGTACCAAAGCTCCACATCTTGCCATATACACAGAAACATCAATATGCAGTGACAGGACAGGCCCAAAGATGCAAGATTTCCTACGCTGTTACTTTTTTTTTTGAATGAAGACATAATTCTTTACTGTAAATGTTATTTTACTACTATCCAAAACACAAACCCTGCAGCTGACACCAACCAGCCTCAATTTTGAACAGGTCTGTTGCCACATGGGTCACAGTTTATTTGGCAGTAACTACTGAACATAAAGCATACTGAACTTTAAAAATAAACTTTTAAAAATGCATCTTGGTACAGTAACAAATATCTCTAACATCAAATTAGTTTCTCTTTTAAAGGTGTTAGTGCACCGTAACTGTTTACCCATCATTGCAGTGGCACTTCACTGACATTTCTTTTTTGTCTGAACAATCATTGTTCAATCATATAAAAGAGGCTATAGCAAGTTATTTTATGCTTGAAAAATTATTTGACAATCTAGAGAATATAATAGGTTGATTTTTTTTTTTCATTTTATAACTCTCTAAAGTCAAAGTATAGACAAAATGAACTATACGCACATATCAACTAGACAAAGATAATTGCAAATAACCTCCATAACAAGTATTACTTTCAAGGAACACTTAAGTGACACACATTATCCAATGAATTAGAGTTAAGAAAATTAAACAGAATACTAGGACAGGAAAATACTTCTGTAATGACTACTACTAAGATTTCAGGACATATAAACGAAAGAAACAGAAGGCAAGCAGTTTCTAATGTTGACAGCTACTGCAATAAAAACTTTATATTAGTTTTTTTTAATTAAGTGTAATTAATTCAGACTTTTAAAATTAATATCTTTTGAAAAAAAAAAAAAGAGAAAACTCGCCTTACTTTTTAACTTGTCACGATCAGATTCTGATGGAAATATCCAGTCTGGGAAGAGTTCTTCAAATTTAATACCAGGATATTTTGGCCTGTTTTCTACATAGTTCCTCACTGTAGGCTGTAGTTTCTTCATGAAATCTGCTGATGGCGTTCCTAATTGTTCAATAACTTTATTCCATTGATCAATATCTGCACCATATCTTTAGGAAAATCAGCTTAAGAATTTGAAGTCTGCACTATACAAAAATATCACTTACAGAAATCTGAAAAGTTAACGAAAACTTAAACAAAGGACACAAACGTGAACTTCATTCTAGCATCAACAGTATTCTGAGCTGCCAGGCAAAAAACTAGATTGACATAAAAATGAGATTCAGATTTTGTAATCTTAAGGACAGAAGTGCAGCACAATGCATTATGCTTAAATACCTTTTGCTAATTACTATCTATTGGCAAGTATTGAAAGAAATATTTTTTGGAGTCCATAAGAAGTTTTATTTGGCAATTATAATTGCATATACGCATAGCAAAACAACCATAAGGACAGAAATGAAAGGCTGCTGCTGAGTCTTTTGAAGTGTGATATATTATCATCTCCATTGAAGATTCTTGAGGATCGGGAAAAATACATGAAAAAACCTAAATCACAAATATGTTCCATTCAAAGTAAGGCATTTTGTGGCTGTCTCCTAAGGAAATCAGGCTTTGAGTTGTAGGGTTTTGAGGGGTTTTGCTGTTTTTTTTTTTAATTTTTTTTTTTTTTAATTTTCAACCAAATAATGAATCCAGATTCCTGCAGGTTTTTAGCAGGTTCTTATATTTAAGTATATCATACTCAAAGACTACTCTGTTCTTAAATTGAGAATTTAAATATTTTATAGGAATTGCACTGCAAGTTGAAATTGTGCCCCATGTTTCTGCTGAACTGTCCCTTCTCCCTCTTGCACGTGAAGGCATTTCCCCGTGACACAGTGACACTTGCTACAGTGATACCAGAGTCCGCTCTGAACAAGCCTTAGTCAGAGTAACAAAGCTCATTTATCACATGGAGAAGACACTGCATTAACCTTCCTGAGATTTAAGTTTACTCACATTTATACTTTACAGATTTTCTGATAAAAAGAATGTGCAATTCCAGTAGAGCCTAACCACTGACCTTGCAAACATTCATAGCTAAATTCATAACCTAGCACTTCAATCTATCCATTCTCATAGACAGGTTTTGTAACAAAACAACAAATTTGATGCATTTTGAATTAACATGTATTTAAAAAACACCAAGGTGCTTTTATTTCAGTTAGTGTGCCAAGAATGCAACTAAAAATATACTCACTGGCCCATGCTAAGACTATAGACTTCTGATACAAAGATTGAAAATTGTATTTGCTTATTGAATACATCCCAATGAGAAAAACTATATTAAAATCAAAATTAAGAAGTCAATATTGTTAACTCTCATGCTAAAACAAAGCACATATGAAGAAAACCACAACATACATCAGGAAATTTTGTTCCTAGCTGGAAAACTGATTTATGAGAGATGTCCACCAATCTAGATTCAAGAAGATGCTTTTTCTTTGAGTAACAGCAGTCTGGTTAGTCAGCTAATCAAATTAGAGTCCAATCTACTGTGGTCTCAGAGCACAGGGGGGAGGGCAGAAAAACTTAAGGAAAACTGGAAAAAAAAAAAAGTCTCTGTTGGACTACTTCAAAGTACTGTAGAGATACTCAAAAATTAAAAAAAAAACACCCCAATATACAGTTGACTTGAAATAAGCACAGCATGTTATTGGAAACCAAGCTGGGAGAAAACCTTCATGTCAATGTAAAGCTTGCAGAGCTTGGAAAGCTTCATGGCCATGCACACCAGCATCCCCATAAACCACAGTCTCAAAACAAACCTTCAGCTGAAGGGAAAAGAAAATAATCTGACTGAAGCTGCTATCAGTCAGAAAAAGCTTCAACACCACAAAGAGTTATCTGTATTTCACATTAAAGAGAACTGCAAGTCTTGCAAGGGGAAAAAAACCCTGTAAGCATAGCTGTGCCCTTTGATAAGAAACTGGGGGAGGAGACTCCTTGGAACATAGACTGGTGGAGCTTCAGTGACCTCCAGAGAATCACAAGTGATAACTTGCATATTCAACAGGTATGGACAAAATTTCCTTCATTTAATCATGAATAAATCAAAACAGTCCATGCCAACACGCAGGTGAAAGACACATGACATACATGAAGAATTGTGTTAGGTTGGTCTGAAGGCTTCAAAAGGTAAAACAATAAGCATAGAAAGGAAGAAAGGTGGAAAACAAAAAGATTTATTTAACAATTAATCATTTGTACTACTAAATAATGCATGATCAACTGCTGAAGATTAGTGTCATGAAATTTAGCATTAAAATTGAAAGTCCTCCCCTCTGTGAGATACACAGGTATCTGTGAACACATGCTTGATATTTTTAGTGGTGGACTCAAATTTTCCTTGCTGACAAGCAAAAATATTTTACTTTCTTCAAAATCTCGGACCACAAGTAGCTCTGGCTTCTTATAGTCTACAGCCATAGCTGGCAATTATGGTTTAATTACATCATCTGGATTCTACTGATTCATTGATCAATTTTGAATGTCTAGTCCTACAACACTACTACTTTGTAATATATTGTTTTTAAAGGATGAAATTGGTCTTGCTCCAATTTTTATAATTGGAACTTGATAAAGAGGCAAATGTTTTAAATTTTGTTTCTAGGGAAATATTTTGAAATATTTCAAAATTTTCCCAGAACATTTACTTTATTAAATGATCACTTCTGTACACTTAATACAGTGTAAAGACTTGTGTGATCCAGTGATGTATTACTAAGATTTCCAATCTGAGGCATGAGAATATAAATGAGGGGTTTGTTTGTTTTTAATACAGTAAAATTTTTTACAATTACCAATGTACAAGAAAGCAGTATTTTGTCATGACAAATCTGGGTCAAAAATATTGGAGGAAGGAATGGAGGAATAACAATCTTATAGAAAAAGTAAGCCCAAAAATAAAAATTTCATAGAATGAAAAAAATTCCAAAAGTAAAAAGTTTTTGGTTTTATAATAAATAAGAGTAACAAAAAAAAATTTCTCATGCAGTGTGCTTGCAAGTAGGACACTGCTGTCCAGCATGTGCCAATAAGCAAGAAAAAAATCTGACTGAAACTCAAAAAATCGTACAATAAAAAAATGTGTCTACTGTTCAAACCAATAGTAAGCAAAATCCATGCATAGTAAAAAGGAACTTTGTAGGCTTTTGCTTATAAGATTATTGACAAAGAACAAGAGTAAGAAAATATACTTACTGCTACTTTTTTTTTTTAATCTAACAGTATCCTTTAAGCTACAAAAGATGAAGCTCTTAATAGAAATTCTGTGGATTCAACCAGTACAAATTACATCAAATATAGTCTGCTAAGAAAACAAAATGGTAATCTCAACAATTTGGTTAATGACACTAATTTCAAATAGTACAGCAGATCTATTAAAACGTATTATTGAAAATATTGCTTATGCTTTTATACTTATACAGATCAAAATAATTGTGTTTCTGTTGAAAGCAGAGTGGGACTCAAGGATGACTAGGGAAGGATACGATCAGTGCCTTGGAATATCACACAACCTTTCACCAATTCTCCCATGATGCACCCAACTGACCAGATATCAACTGAAAGTAAAAATGAAATGATCAAATTATGAAGTATCATGAACAAAAGTGAGGAAAACAAACAAAAACATCTAGCAACTACAATAAAACACAACAATGTGGAAAACCAAACTGCTAACATGAATTTTCAATCATATCCACACCAACTGACTGCTGCTCAATTCTGCTATTAGCATTTTGTAAAACATTATCAGTGTTTACATTCCTGAAACGACCGTGAAGGATACAATCTCTTCCTGGGAACAGGACTTTATGGAGGACCATTTCTGCCATAATGCACCCAACAGACCAGATATCCACTATCATATGTTAGGTGCAACAAGGACAAAAGATTAAAGAGGTTTTTTTAAATATCATAATTATGTATTTTACGCTCACACTGTATTCCTACAGTCCTTCAGCTAATCTATTTTTTGTCCCATCCAGAACAGCCTCTACTGATGTTCTGATCCACATCAGCACTCGCTGTACAACACACTGCCTTGCACATTGATTAAAGTTGTTTTTTTTTTATTATCAGTGGCCCAGCAAGGTCCTGCAAGTCCCTTGTTTTACACAGCCAACAAAAAGCATCCCCAAGCCTCTGTGATAAAGCAAAAAGATGTACTAGCATAGAAGTCCAGAAGAGGCAGCATGTTCCTCCACAGCTGGTAAAAATCAGCAGGTAAAACCCCCAGTAATGCAAGACAAGGACAATTTCTTTGCCAGCAATTTCGTTGGCTGAATGTTCAGTATATTATAGCTGTGTTGTCTTTAATAATGTAACACCCAGCCTCTTGGAGAGCTACGCAGATTTAAGAGAGTATAAGACATGGCTTATCATAGTGTTCTGAAACAGATTTTAATAAAGTAATCAGAGATGCAAAAGGGGACAGATGTTGCAAGAAGATGCTTCAGAATAAAAGCCGATAGATAAAATGGTTTATTGTTTATAGATTCATTATAGTAACTTTTTTAACATCATCCAGCATAGTGATGTGGGATCATTATGCGTAAGTGTCTCAACAGGTGGGTTTTTTTGTAGGATTAAAAAAATGGCAACAAGACAACAGGACAACATATGAAAAAAATAACAATGGCAGGGGAGAGTGACCAGTATGTGTTAAATAGAGAGAGGCATGCAGAGCAGAAAACTATTATTATATTCTCCAAAATCATTACAGTGTAATTTTTGTTATTTCCAATGCCACGATTAACATACTTTAACACCAGACATGGCAGGAGGAAAACAGCCCTCCCATTCCCCTCTATTTAAAGCTGTTATGTTCTGAGACACATATGCTTTAGACAAAAGATTTAAAGCGTTACTCCAGCAACTTACCATTTTCTTTATATCCCATTCCAAGGATAACCTCTGGTGCTCTGTAATACCGCGTTACTACATACGGAGTCATCATAAAGTTTGTACACGCTGTTCTTGCCAATCCAAAATCAAGGATTTTGAGCGTACAATCTGATTTTACTACTATGTTGCTGGGTTTCAAATCCTACCAAGAAATAACTGCAGTTAAGGAAGGATCAACATACGGAATAATACCCCCTCCTCCTTCATGGTCAATATATGCCACCCATTCACATTAACAACTGCATATTTCTGCTCCAATGTATCTATTTATTTATACATGGGCTAGAGAAAAGTTAAACGCCGCACAGCTAAGTATTAAAAAAAAAAAACCAACATCAGGGAAAATCAGAATCAGAGTGGCAGAGTCTTAAATTACCCAGTAATGCACTGACAGTATAGTCAGCAACATTATAGTCTGTACATATGCACAATGTGTACATATATGTGCTTCCTTTAAGACTTTAAGTGAACTTGTTTTGGGTGCAAATAGTTACGTGGTAAAGGAGACATTCCAAATACCGTCATTATTAGGGCACAGATCCTAAAGACATCATGAATTAGTCAAGTATTTATAGGAAAAGGAGTATCCCAACACACAAAACATTAATAAATGTACTTGTTAATGACAGATAAGCCTCGTGGGTTACAGTGATTAGCAAATTTCACAGATTTAGGATATAGTGAAAACACAAAGTTACACAATCAGTGAGGAGAAAAATAAGATACTTGAGAAAAGCCTCACTGGAAAAGTCATTATTGCACCCAAAGGAATACACAGTTAGGGAAAACTAGCATCAGTGGGTTTTATTCACAAAGTATCAGAAGTGAACAAGTTACACATGTACTAGTACATTTAATTCTGCTCGTGTTTGACTTCGTTTCTCAACCACATGAACCATGTTCTCAGGTACAGAACTTCCCTTTCTTAAAGGAGACGGGGACAAGCAAATAGTCCATGTGGGTTTGCATGTTTTAGGAAGGCAATGAATCTTATGCAGAACACTATTGAATTTACTCTGGTCACAGACTCCTCAAGTCATTTCTAGATGTAATTCCTACTACTCCATTCCTTCTAAACTATTCTGGTTCTGTTCCCTCCTATGAGCTCAAGATTCTCAGCAAATGTTCCATTTCCCTTTTAGCTCCAAATCACAGTGAAGGTGTCAGGGAGTTCAGCTGGAGCTCCAGTCCTCCCTGCTTCAGTCTCTTACACACCTCGCTCCGTAATTGTAAGGCAAATCCAGTAAAGACTACCTGGACACAGACTTAAGCTAACTCTATGTAACTTCCTTGCTAATACCAGAGGATTTTCATGCTAGATTTTTTCAGCAAAGTAAGGAAGTAGATCTATTGTAATTTATACAGCTTCTCAATTATATTTATGGATTGAACATAAAGAAAAACGCATTAAACTGGAACTGCATAGAGTTTTCAGCCACTAGGCAAAAAAAGAAAAATTTAAAAGCCAAGGGTGTCCAGGAAGAAGGGGAAGAAAAGGAACACAAAACAAGTGGAACTCTCAGACTAGTCAAGAAATTAACAAAAACAAACAAACAAAAAAAGAGCAGAGGCAGAACAAGAGAAGCAGAGAAATATATGAAGTCCATGCAGGCAACTCAAATTCTGATTGTTTACTTTTCAGAACAACAGAGTGGTTGAGGCCGGAAGGGACATCTGGAGGTCACTTGGTTCAACACCCCTCTGCTTAATTAAGCAGGGCCACCTACAGCCAGTTGCCCAGGACCACGTCTGACAGCTTTTGAGTATCTCCAAGGATAGAGACATTTAGGAGGTAACTATTACATTTTAAAGACTCATTCTTTAATAATTTGAGAGATCCAAAGATACTCATGTTTTATCTTTTAATCAGTTCAGCATTAATTACCAATTTAAGATCTATCTACAATACAGTCTATCTTTGAACTAGAAAAAATCTTCAGGTTTAATAATATGCTCATGAATAGAAGAAATATAAACTTATGAAATAGCAACTCCCTGCCTTCCCCCCTGTTTTATAAGAACATCTGTGTTCATAAAGAGTATTGTTAATGATCTAATACTACCTACTCTGTGGATGATACCAGCTGAGTGGAGATGTTTGATACCACATAGCATTTGATAAAGAAGATAAGACATTCTTTCATGATCCAATTCCATATGAATAACCTGGCACAAATTTGCATCCATCAGCTCCATAACCAAATATCTAAAGCACAAGAAAGAAAGTGTTAAGAAAACTCAAGTATTACTTCTTATGTCAGCTTACCATGAGAGATGTTTAATAAAAGTCAATTACTTTGCTAACGTAGATTGTCAAAAAGCTTATGATTAAAAAAAATAAAACATGCATGACCACAGTTTTAAAATTAAATTATCTATTCAAAGTCTTACTATTAAAACTTAAGTGTTCAATAGTCCATCACAAGAGATTAGAATTCCACTACTTTTATAAACAGTAATAGAGAAGAATAATTCTGAGTTTCAGTCAGTTTTTCATGATGCATAAACTGATGCAGAAATTCCTGATACTGCAATGTATCAAAAAATTATACTTCCTCTCACTGTAATTTTAAAAAAACATAGATCAGAAAACTAAGAAAAGCACAGTAAGAACTAAGAAGGAATGATTCATTTTCAAGTCAAAATATCATCTGCTTACCCGCTTCAGACACACGCACTCCCCCGTTTACCCAAAAAGCACATTCACAAACCACAACAGCACATTGACTGGAACCTATGAATACCCCAGCAATTAAATCACTGTGAATCCTTTCTAGACCAACTGACATAGCTTGCATAAAAAAGAAATATATTCAGTTCTTAATTCAGGCCAAAAATACTGTTGTGCTGATGTGACTGGCATAGCAAAAGACTGATATGAGGTTATCCAGACCAAGTTCTTATCCTGAGGTGACCCACGTAGCTAAATGACAATGCACACAAACCAGATGCATGTGCAATCAGCAAAGTATGACATACAGATGAATAAAAGGTAAATAACCTTTTCTATTTCCCACTTCCATCTTATACATAGTGAAACAACTTTCTTGGTGTTTCTTAAAGAAATTTAGAAATAAAAGACTCATTAAAGACTAAATTCAGTCTTTAGCTATCCTCTGTTTTCAAAGTGTCAAGTCTATACAGCTCTACGACTTGGGCCAGTACTTTTCAGGAAAATTAAAACAAAACTCTAGTACTTACACATCCTGAAATTCTTCTAGTGACTTCTGTGGTGTAAACACATTTAATAAACTAATTATCTATAAAATAAAAAAAATAAATGTTAGAAGAAACTTCTGCTTTAATTCACATAAAAATCCACTACTGCAGAAGCTCCTATTCAAAATCAAATGCACATTGTTACTACACCCAATTCAGATGTTACTTGGCTTCACTTAATTCACATGTGCTGAAAAACTGCCAATTCAGAAATAGTTCCAAACTGTAGCACGTATGCCAAAGGAACTGTGACAAGACAAAACCACTTTTTTCATTTTAAAGTTATGAGACACCTCTCTCCCTCCCCAGTGCCTGAAATACATCCCATTTTTTTCCCCGTAAATAGTAATCTCTTATTTTAAATCACATATTGTGCTGGAATTTACTAAGGCTGTCCAACAGCACATACCCAGCAGTGCCCCACACCATCCCATTAAATTTAGATTATGATGTACTATTTCTATGAGAACTGCTAGAATTACTGTATTGTCATCTTTAACAATCACCTTGTTTTTATTCTGTTACTTCTGAATTTCACCAAAAGCTTACTTTAAAAACAAAACAAAACAGAAATCAATCCTAAAAGGTTAGTTGATTCCAGAAAGTTTGAGACCTGAGTTCACAATTTCAATGGTCAGCAACGCTTCTAGTTCATGTGAATACCAGAACATAACAGTCACATTAACTTTATATTCTTGTACTTGAACACTAAAGTACTGACATTAAGGCTTGTGATTTTAGAAGGTTCAAAGATTTTGAAATATGTGTCTTGTCCGTAGTATTTCACTTTTGTTTACCAATAACTTGTTAAACAGTACTGCACCCCGGCAAACCCCACCACTTAAACACTGTATTTAACAAAAATCTCGCTTAAGCTCAGAAGATTTAACTACAGAGCAGTTACAAGAGCCAAGCCCACAAACAAAACCACTGCCAAACAGGCTTTGCTGCAGTATGACTTAAAAGGGCAAATGCAATAGCGCAAAGCCAGCTCCATAAAGCTGATGCCGATCGTAAACGTATACCAACAGGGCAGCAAAAACCTCCTCCTCCTGGCACTCCATACTCCAAACCTCCCCCAAGAACTTAACCATACACTGTGGAGAACTGCATTACCCACAGCAAATCTTTCCAGTCTTTCTCTAACTATTTTTCCCATTACTTCTGTTACTAACGGCAAGTAAGAGAGCAAATCTCAAGCTTTTTAGACAACTTACAGTAACAAGGGAGAGAAATATAAAGCCAAAACTTACATTTTTGTGATTGACACATTTTAAAAGAACAAGCTCCCTGTAAGCTCTTTTTGCGTGGGTTTGATTCTGAAAAGGACGACTCAGCTTCTTTACAGCAACATTTATTCCAAGGACTGTATCAAACGCAGCACTAGAAGTTTTCAAAAACAAACAACTTAAGCTGAGGACTGTTTGAGGGAAAAGAGGGGGCAAAAGGGAGACAGGAATGAGGAAAGAAATTGAGATTTGAGACAAAGCATACGCACTAAGATGCTTATACTAACTTCAACTAATTTTCATTTGGAAAACAAACATCCTTTATAATCTATACATCCTTTGACAAATACAAGGAGGTTAAACAGAAGCCACTGACACTCATCAGAAGTTTTCCTGCCCTCCTTTCTCTCTTAAGACTGAATCTGCTGACTCAAGACTTGTATTCAAAACTGCAAGATCTAAAAATATTTTAAGCTTATTTGAAATCAAGAAGTATTTCAATTGCCTAATCCGTTCATTTTGAGGGGTTTATTTTTGGACACTGCTGCTGACTGTCAATTGTTTAATATTTGCAATAGAAATTTCTCTTTCCTAAAGGAAAGTCACAACCATGTCCCTGTGATCTGCTCTGCAGGCATCAATATTCTCCTATATGTGGGTAGCCTACAATTATATATAATTTTAGTACCTAGCAGAAAATTACATTTATTATCTGGCTTTGGGGAAAAACAAAAAAAAAAATCCATACTTTAGTAATACAGAAAACTGGGATTGCAGGGAGTAAGATGAGTTTAAAAGTAAATACAACCATGAATTTTATCTTGTTTTTCAGTTGTGCTTGTTCCTTCCCTCTGCAGTTTGATGTACAGGTGTAAACTTGCTTTAATAGTTGTAAAAAATCTAAAGCTAAATTATTTGTATATCCAGAACAAGACTAAAATGGGAACATTCTTCATTATTAACACACAGACTAGTGTGAATTCATACCAGTAACTATTCAGAAGTTCCAGTCTTTAATTAGTACAGTTTTAAACAGGATTCTCACATTACTGTATTTCCATTTAACGTTACTTTTGTAGGAGAAAAGATTCTCATTCACATATATTTTCCAAGCACATTTAAGCTCTTTGTGAGCTCATTCCCTAGCTCATCCAGTATGTACAATACTAGACTTGAAAGGACCATCATATTACAGTACTCTACAAAACACACAGCTCCTCTGTGATAGCAACAATTCTCAAACTATATTAAGTTTTCCAACTTAAGTCATTGCTTTCCCTACTGATAAAAGCAACACCACCACAAAGCTCACCCATGAGATGCTGTGGTTTTTGGAGGCATGGCCTAAATTCCATGTCCCAAATTTGAAATGAAGTGCATTTGCACAAAGGGCTTGTGAGCATTTATTCAACTTAGTGCTGTGAAATATGTAAGTCATCATTCAATAATACAATCACTCTCAGATTTAAAGCCTTTATGTCTGTGCAAAACAAAACGGGAGGAAGGCATCTGGCCAGACAACTGGAGAAATCATTTTCCTCCTAAATATCAAAGCACTGATGCTTCAGTATCCACTTCACATAGGAGAGGCTATATGCAAAATATAAAGTTTTGCATATGTTAATGACTAACTACACAGGGAATTAATACAAAATAACTAACTAACAGCATCTGCATGAATTAGCTGTTTGAGTCGATCACAAATCGGCAGTGGACAAAGGGGCAATTTTAGGGGAAGTGTCCCTTTGCGATGCCACACATCAGGTGCATGTCGAGGCTCAGTCTGAGCACACAAGAAATCCGCCAGAACCTCTTATTTTGCTCATCTCCATGGGAACAACGAATATGGCATCTCAAAAAAAAAACAACAAAACCCCTGAACTGTCTGCTCCCTACACAATCTAAGGGGAAGAATTAAAAGCAGGTGTTGTTTTTAAGAAGAAAAAAAAATGGTAAAAAGTTGTGTGAGCATGCAGTTAATTTCCAAGAAAAAAAAAAAGACAGAATATAGCCTCTATTACCATTAAGATTACACTTCTAAATATGACATAATTTTACATAAATTGGAAAAAAAAAATCATGGGTGTAACTGGTGTTAAATTTCTCTTCCCTAGCCCTGCTCACTTGAATTCAAAAGAGACTTTTTCCTCGTGACAGCTGTTTTAGGCAGAGACTTGAAAAATGCAGATTTGCCAAAGACTATCCAGTTATCACCCTGGCCACTAACAGAATGTCTATAAATTATTTCAGCATTTGATATCGTGGAAGAATCTCAGTGTCTACCCCAACGTATAACAGTGATTCCAATTTGATCACAGTGACCTGTAGTAGGATCTTCACTGCACTTGTGATAGCTTTGCATCTTGAACAAACATTTAAATGCTAGAGTACTGTTGTCAGACACATGACGAAATTATTAACAAAACATTATGAGCAAAATTATAATGGAAATCACACTTCATTTCTGTAAGCAAATGACCTTTGCTTTGAACTGCAATATGCTACTACTATGGACTCTTGCTCTGCCCATTCCACTTCACTAACTCTCCCTCTGGGGTCTAACCAGGAGTTTGCAAATAGTAACAAACTTATCTCGACTCTTTCTTCAGCTGCAAAGTTATCAACAGTGTCAAAGCTGTGCTATTTATAAAATCATGGTTTTGCTGCATTGCACAACAACCAAAAAAATAATTTGCTGGGACAGAAAAATCAGATTCATTAGAAAATTTAAGAAATCAAGGACAAGAAAAAAAAAAAAAAAAGATATCAGGGAGTTGAAGACAAAAAGTATTTTAAAAGAACGATTCTTCAGTCCTAAAGAAGTAAGACTTCAAATGCATTAATACTTAGGAACAAAGATGTGCAGAAAGTCACGTATAAAAGTGTACTCTGTATAGGAAACACACAAGGTATATCGAGTCTCTCTCTCCTTGCCTGTTTGTGGTGGGAGCTAAAAATACCCTCTACGTAAAAACCAAGTTCCTTTTTCATCTTCCTAGAATTTTGATTTATCGCTTTTCCTAAGTATGTATTTTTACATACTTACAGCAATACCAATGGAGTTTCCCATTAATATTTTGAGCAAAAAATAGCAAAATTCAGACCTCTCCTAGCCGAAGTGACATGTGGTATTAAACATTTCTCGTCAACAGATAAACACACACAACACTCCAGAAATACTTGTCCTAATTTTTATGTTAAACACTGGATGGTAAAAAAAAAAAATAAAAAAATCATCACACCTATGTATCACACTAATGACTTGATAACACTCATCTTACACTGAGTTTTCTATGTTGTACATCCTAGTATTTTGTATCTTTCCTTTGTGTCCTTTAGGGAATTTTAGCAGAAATTAAGATTTTGCACCTTCTACAGCTTGGACATAGTTCTCAGATGTTTCACACGAAGATAAAAACTTACACAATGTTTCACTCTGTTGTTCCATAAATCAAGCATTCTCAAAACAATTCAATAAATCAGATCACTCCTCCTTCTTCCCAAAACGTTGACATTAACACTAACCTAACTTCATTTTGAAGCAGACCCTTGGTTTAAGGAATATAGTTTAGAAATGCACTACTTCTAATGAAAGGAGGAACACTTAAAGCCACCTGAATTCCTGCACGCCACCTAGAATGAGCATAACTTTAAGAATATTTATACCTGGAAAACACTAGCACTATGCTAAATCTTACGCAAATACTAACAACAAAGATCAAGTATGCCTGTCCCCTTGTTCCACTAAAGAATGAAATATGGCATTCTCATTTTGTTTCTTTTTCACCTCTTCACATGGCAATAGGGTTATCTAAATAATTTAAAAATAAAGGCATGTTGTCACAAAAATGGACTTATTTCCTACATATATAACCTATGATGGTTATGCAGAGGCCAAAAAGACACAGGCAGGTACTGTATAAGGAGTTGCTCAGAATACATGAGTCATCACACTTATTCTGCAGAATTTATAGATAAAATGAAATCACAGACTGGATTTAAAGCATGAACAGCCCACCATGTGTTGTGATTAAGTCTAGTATTAGCAAGTTCCTGAGCATATCTGTTTGCTCCCCTGTGCATGGAACCGTAAAATTGCATCACTAAACATTTCTGCTGTTACCAAGTAAGTTTTGCCCATCAAAATATGGGCTGGCACTAAGTCGTGCAGAACGGATTGCTGCAGTCTGAAAAACATTTGAAAGTGTTTACCTTTAGCTGGCCCAGAGGTGTGGTGCCATACAAGAGACTAAGGTTCAGGATCAGACTAACGACGCTCACGTCCTGGGCCAGTGGAGGCTGGACACAGAGCTGAGGTGACACACCAAGGAAGAGCCGGCCAGCCCAACCCCTCACACAGCATCCCTTTCTGGTTAATCCATGGAGTGACAATGACACTGATTTGCCTCATCCTGCCAGTTAATGGCAAGGCACTGCATTGATGGCTCCTAGAAATGGACAGGAGTGATCGGGAATAAAAGGGGGGGGAGAAAGGGGGCCATGATGAAGAAACGAGTAAAACCCAGAGTGTCTCACCATCGCATTGTCATACCTTACACTGCAATATCATAACTACATGGGGAATGTGAGAACTAGAAACAGAGAGAAAGTGGTTAATGAGAAGGAAATTTGTTGACCATTTTAATTTATGCAGTTACCCAAACATTAATTTTCTCCTAAAAACAAAATTGGTTTGCACATGAACTACAGCAAGCAGGTGTTTTAGAATTTATTTAGTCCATAAGCCTGTAGCAAGAGACAGAAATTATCGTCAGTATTTGCCATTCTGACACCTCTATCAGGAATACATTTAAATTTTGGTTTAGAACTTTTAAAATTTAAATTAAGTATTTATTACTCACCAAACAATGCCCTGTGCCCCTGATCCTATGGGCTTCAATTGCTGGTAACGTTTTAGTACAGTGAATGTTGAATCTGCAACTTGAACACTGTAAAACTGACTATCACATTTACTGTCACTCATGGTGTAGTGTCATGTAGTTTTCTCTCTCAAGGACCTGGCAAAGTTTTCAAGATCTTAAAGAAAAAGAAAGAAAACAAATGTTCAATCTCTCACTAATTCCAAGCAGACAAGATAAAGAACATATTATACATATTTTAATACATATGAATTTTTCAATAGCATACCATTAAATAAGCATTCTTTCAACTTTGTGTATTACCACTGCTAATGAAAAATACTTGCAGACAGACAGCAAACAGTTACAGACTTCACAGCTTTAAGTAAATGCACATTTGGATTCCAATCTCTAGAACAAAAAGCAGCTAAGTAAGCAACTCAAACCAAACAAAACCATCCAAATCCAACAACTCTACTCCTTGACAGCTACTTCCTAACTTAGAATTATTACTGTGTGCTAGAACTGTATTAAGTTCTGTATTACTTAAGGAAAATCATAAATTAGGTCTTTCAAACACTCATAATGCAGATGAAAGTGACAGTGGAGACCCACGGAGTCCACGGATATAGAAAATAAACAGGGTTTTAATAAAAGACTTGCTTTGTTTCAAACCTGTTTTGCACTTGTAATCAACTGCCCCTCAAAATCCCCATGGCTGCTGCAGTTTCTCCAACATGCCTTTCAGCCTCATTCAGTAGGAATTTCAAGCAGGGTTCTGCCTCCTCACCTCTGCCAGGCACCCCTTCCCCGAGCCAGAGCTATCCCAACCCACCCTCCTCCCATGTTAAACACACCATACCACCCTACACTGTCAGCTACTGTACTTGTAGTCCTACAAAAATTAGGTTTGTGCTATAGTTGGAAAGAGACTTGCATGCTGTAATAGAGAATAAGTTATATCCATCTGTCAGGAATGAATTAGAGGTAGGTAATTACATCGGAGAGCAAGGTAATGGACTAAAGCTCTTTAGAGCTAAAGTGCTACAGTACCGAGAGTACAGACCTCCAGTTTTCCTGGGCGTCCATCCCCCTTCGAAACCTTAAAAGAAAATTACCTCAGTCATTTCTGAAGAGGCCTCTAACAAATTCTCCCATTTTTAATTTCACATTCACTGTGACAGATAGTGTCATTACAGCCCAGGGTAAATTGCACAGTCAAGTGTTCCTTGAAACGGGAAATGAAAGCAGATCACCTTCCCCCGGAGCAGCTGTCCTAACCACCGGCCTGAGACAACATGTTTCAGCTGAAGAAGGAGCAGCCATTCTCTCTACAGAATATTTGTGGGCCACGGCAAAACAGAAAAGCCTCAAGAGCAACCCAGGAGCCCATCCTAGAAGGCCGTGCAGCCACACAAATAGCTTTTCCTTGCTTCAAGGATTAGAATGTGGACCTCTTTCTTCCTAGGTGCAGGTAGGAGGGAGCAGCATCTTTTCCAGGGCTTAAACCAGCAGATGAACTCCAAGAAATCTGCAAGTAAAACAGGTGGAAGACCTACAAGTTCCAAAAAATACTGAACTGATAATAGCTGCTCTTAAGGGATTCTCAGGAAATGTCTACCTTCCAGCTTCTCAAAATCTAAGCAGCCTTTCAAGAAGTAGATATTCAACCTGGTCATCTCTGGAAGCAATTTAGACTAACTTTACTTGATATTTCCTCTTAGAAACTTAAGGAAAAAAAGCAGAGGAGAAAGGATCAGCATAGGGAAAATGTGAGCTATCAACTTTCTGCCTCTGCCACCGCAGTAGTATGAAGAGAATCACATCTCCCATGCAGTATTTTTAGAGGCAGTCAGATGCAGTTCCACAATCAGCTCACGCTAACGTGAGACCAAAACGCTGCCTTACGAGGTGCTCTCAACCTCTCCTACTACATCCCAGCAAAAAACTAACTCCGCTTTCTAAGCCTTTTTATCACTCCAGAGCTACAGACTCTGAGATACCAAATTTGTTGATTAACAGTTCCTAAACAGCCACAGGATTTGCAGTGAATCTTCATACATCGGAAGAAAGGTATGGCTGGAAGGTCAAGATCCTATCTCTGAAAAGGGCTTACAGAACAAACCCAAAAAAGTATAGATTTTGCATAAGCTGGGTATCAAGAGCTGTTAGTTACACAGGAACTACACCGTACTTCTTCATGGGTTAATGAAACACTTTTCTACAACAGAGATAAAGAAGTAGGGGAAAAGGAAGTTATCCTGAACCAGAGAAACCCTCCCATTAAGGAACTTTGTCTGCACAAAGCCACCTTCTTAAAAAAAAACAAAAACAACAAAACAACATTTAGACATCAAGATAACCCTTCAGACAAGACATATTATGCATCACAACACACAAGTTCTATGTATTCTGACATCCTTTGCAATTCTCCATGCCTTTCCATAAGCTGAGCCCTAATTTTCATTTGGGCTGAAAGCTCTTTGGATGCATCAGGACATACATTATTGCAGACATACACATTAATGTGAAAAAATTAGGTGCCTAGAGATTGCAGCTGTTCTCAGGACTTCAGTCAGACAAGCTATTTTAGGGGCAAGATCCCTCAAATAAAAACAGATTTCTCGTTGCTCAAAGGAAAAGTGTATCTAGCAAGTAAGTTTCTTAATCCTGAGCTGTTACTCTCCTACCTGAAATAATTTGAGTCATCACTCCAGCTAACATACTCCACACTTCTCAAGAATATTCTACAAGAATTTTTTTTAAAGTAATCACTATTTCTCCATTTCTGAAATTTAAGGTTTCATTTATGGCTTCCTAGCTGCAACTAGGACCAGAAGCAAATGTAAAAGTCACAGGATGGTCAGCAAACACACTTCTGCTTATTGATAATAGCATGTTATTGAATTACAATGTTTCAAGATGTTTTTCTATTTCAGAGCACGCACAATATGCATATAAATTGGGTGTTTTGGTTTTTTAATACAACTTGCTTGTACAATTGGGGAAACAATCACAAAGCTGACTGACCACATGACATGCAAGAAACTTACAGGAGTGGTTTTCAACCTATAGTTCATGAAAGATAATTCGAAAAATAACTAACACACCAAACCTACCATCACAGTAGGCCTGTAAGCTGTTATATGGAATTCCACTAAGAAATTTTTAGAAGGTGAAAGCAACCGCACTATAGTGTACATCCTGTATCAAAGTCACTTCCCTAAAAGGCGTTTATTAAAATGGCAACTTATTATTAACCAGATCTGTCCTCTGGATATCTTCAAGTCAAAAGCTTCTGAAACAAACAGGTTGTAGCAGTCGGGAACACATTGCCAGGATTGTTTTGGTTACGGAAATGTTATTATTGACAATGAAGCATAAGAACTTTGAGCAACTTAGCTTGATTTTTAAGCCTGAAGCTAAAATTCTCCTGCTGACAGAATGAATAGACAACAAACATATATATGTTTATGAAAATATATGAAAAGTCTGTGCAGAAATTCTCTCCCCATTCTCTTATTCACCCTTGCAAATACAGTTTGAATTCTGGTGTGCCCTTTTAAGGGCTACTATACGAGAGTGTTGAGGGCTTTCTCCTTATCTTTACAACAAAGATATATCAACAGGTATTAAGTCCAACTACAAAATCAGTGAGTTACCTCCTATTCCTCTACTCACAGCCCATGAACAGCCTGTTACAGAGTTGAGAGTAGCAAAGCAGTAGCCAGGCAACGTCAATCAGTTAGGGAAGAGTTTAGAGGTACTCTGCTTAGCTCTTTGAAAAGCCAACCTTTTTCTTTAAGCTATTACTGACTAACGATTTCACCAACTACCTGTTATAGTATCATTCGGCCGTTAATCGTACACCGCAGACAAACACTGTACGGATCTCAACACCCCCGCTGGGGTAAAGTCGGGGGAAAGAGGGAAAAAGTTTAGACGTTCATCTGCTACAAGCAATTACACTGTTGTAAAATAAGGTTAAGACCGCAGAACGGAGCCGGAGCACCCCTCACATCTCTTTGAAACTTCTGCGAAGGAACCGCTTCGGCTCAAGAGCCGGCTGGGCTAGCCCCGGCTGCGGCGAGGGGCGCGCAGGATGGGCCCTGCCCTCGGCTCGGCCGCGCTCCCTCCCACCCGCCCGGGACGCCGAGCGCCGGCCCGGCCGCCCACCGCGGCACCGGCGGGACAGGGGGCGATCCCGCTCCGGGCCGGACACGAAGCGAGAGGGGAGAAAGCAGAGGAGCCACGGCGCCCAGCGGAGCGGGCCAGGGCCGGCACTGCGGCATGGGGAAGGGCGGGGGGCTCGGCCAGGGCAGCCCCGGGGGAGAGGCGCGGAGGAGGAGGGGGGCCCCTGGCCCTGCCGCTCCGCTCTCCACACCGCCCTCCCGCTCGGCCGGGCCCCGGGAAAGGCATGCGGGGAACCCCGGCTCTGCCTGCGCCTCGGCGGGCGGGGCCCGCGGGAGAAGCCGGGGGCTCCGGTAGCCAAAAGGCTGGTCCCGAGGCCGGGGGCTCGTCCCGCTCCGGCCCCGCCGCCCGCAGGGCCCCCCTCACAGCAGCCTCCCTCACCGTCTCCTCCCGCGGCCGAACTCCGGCGGGACAGGACAGGGCGCGGCGCTCGCGGGCCGCGGCGGCCGCCTCCTCCTCCTCCGGCGCGCAGAGCCGCCCCAGCCACAATGGCCTCCCGGTGCTCCACACAGGCCGCGCCAGGCCCTAACCCGCTGACAGACAGCCGCCCAGACCAATCGTAGCCCCTGCCGGCGAAGCGCAACCAATCGAGATCCGGAGGCGGGACCCACTCGCCGCTATATAAGGGAGGGCGGTGAAGGACTGCAGTAGAGTTAGGGACGCTTAGGCCAATCGTGGCGTGGCCTCCACCCCCTGGCGTGATGTCATCATCACACGTCAAGCTGTCACCATACTTGTGATGTCACCTCACGGCAGTGCCTCGTCGTGAGGCGCTGAGACACCGATCCTTACGGCCGCCCTGGTCCGGGAAGCGGGGAGACGCGCTCCCGTGAGGGAAACGCCTCCCGCCTCCAAGCGCCAGGGGCTGCGGGGTCTCTCTTGAAGCACCGCGGCAAAATGACATCACACGCTGGTGGCCTGTCCCAGCGCCACAACGCACTACGGTGACTTCACATCACACACCGTGGTCGCCTCACTTTGAGGTGACAACAGCATGCCCAGTCCCACGGAGCAGGGCCATGCTGACCTGTTGGGCTGGTGGTGGCCCCAAGAGCCGGGGCATGGGACTCATGGCTTTCCCAGGGTGGCCAGTGCAGAAGGGAAGGGACTGGGTTCCTCCCCAGGTATTTTTGACCCCAGTCAAAAATCGTAAGCTGCCTATACATCACCATACACCCTGCCCTGGTGGTAGGACTGCTTGGTTTTTAAAAGAGATGCTGACTGAAAATAAACCTAATATATTTTTCCAACTCTGCTAGGACTAACGAGAGTTCTTTGCAGTGATTGCTGTTCTCACTGATAATTTTAGGAAAAAAAACCAACAAAAACTGTATTTTTTTTTTAAATAAATGAATGTAATGTATCATATAGATGAGCTGCTGTCAGTTTCCTTCAATGGCTCCATAATGTGAAGAGGATACCAATTCTATACAGAACAAAAGGGGCCTTTGCATCACTCACCAAAACCTGGTGGATACTGAGCTACGATGGTCTTGGCATCTAGGTCAGATCATCACCACGCTTTTTGGTCTTTTATGTGATTATAAAAAGTACCAGGGCAGTCTCCACTAAGAAGCTGCTATTACAACAAGCTGGTGTGACACTTTGAAGCTATTAACCTACATTCAAATAGGTAGGTTTTAGAAGCAAGCCTGCAGAGGAATATCACAAAGAAAACTCTACTACTTAAGGATTTAGTTCATATAAATGCAGAAATTAAATACTATGATTTCTGACTGTTCCAAAGTAACAAATGAGCAGGGAAATTCCTGCATCTACCTTATTTATATAGATGCCAGTTAGTTCACAACCAGCAGAGTGTGGTTTTGCAGATATGTATGTAAATAAAATAGGGCTTTAGTCCTAGCTTAAAGATGTACTTAGTATTTTCTTATTTGCTGGTACAAGGTGTTGGGCTTTTTAAAAAATATATCCCAGTAGCTGTAGTTTAGATACTATATTAAATGCAAATTTATGGCATTTTTTTTTCTTGGCCAAAGAGGCCACTTTATGACCGTAAACAGTGTATATAAAACCACAGTTTCTATTTTCACCTGCAGGCATTTTTTTCCCACATTCATCTACCTCAGCGAAAGGTAAAATACAAAGGTTTAATCAGCAGCTGGTGTGAACAGTCACCAAATTCAGTTCTCCTGCACTCATGTGCGTCAGAAAGTTGGTGATACGGGGCAAGCTACCCAAACCCGACACGTTATTTCGAAACACAGCTGCTGGATAAGGAAAAGGAAGGTGTGCCTACCTGGGAGACCTGCGTGACACAGAACTAACCCAAGAAACAGAGGAAAAACTCTGTTATCAGGATTTAGGCAAGGCTGTGGGAGAGCACTGTCTTGTATCGGAGTGCTGTGGTGGTGTATCTATCTGTGTTCTGACCCAACATGATAAGTCACCAAGTTAAAAAAATAAACCAAAAACCCCAAACAAGAAGAATTATATAATCTTTTAATTGCATTGTGATTTCATTGTACACTCTCCAAACAGAAATATCACTTGAAAGACATTCAGTTCCCTTACTTTGTTGCACTGTACATGTTATGCAAATAAGAGCTGGGGTGGAATACAGAACAGAACGTCGCTCTGGCTTTTCAAATAATTAGTTGAAAGAAATTGAAACTTAAATCATCACTGGGAATTTACAGCCACAGGAGAGCTTTGCAAATGATTGGTTAAATACAAAACAGATGCAAAGTGGGGAGGGGAAGCTGGGGATGAAGAGGGACAGCAAATTTCCAGTTTGAGGCTGAAGTAGAGAAAAAAAAAAACGTAACAACTGTACACAAGTGACAACATGCTCAGTAATTACATTCTGAGCATTGCCAATGCTACAGACAAGCAACGTACTAAAAAAATAACTTAAAAAAAGCTATACAATTGTAGTTATAAATACTATATCTTTAAAACTAGTTAAGTAGTGTAGGCTAAAAAAAAAAGTTCACAGTTACTCTGAAGAGAGCTGTACATATATATATATTGCACAGTAGAAAAGTTCATTCAGTATACAATGTGTAAACAACTTTTATCTTCTTTGGCAATTTCAGGACCTAGAGGAATATTTGCTGTGAGCAAAAGCACTTGGGTACAAGGCACATCAAAAGCTTTCAAAGCTGCAAGATAAATCCTTCTGACGCTTTCCAGTTAGCACTGCCATTCTCGTTAGAAAAATATGTACCTATCAATTCAGAACAACACATTTTCTACGAGTATAATTCAGAGGTCTGGTGACAACAACATCAGCTGTTCTTGGCTGTTATTCTACAGTGACAGATTTGGCCAAATTTCTTGGAAAGTCCACCTAGAATGAAGAGACAGGCTTTCAGTATATGACAGAGTAATACTGACATCCTGCATTTGACAGTTCATTTAGCGTGCTTTTTTTAGACTTCTTAATGAGTTCTGCTTTATTCTAGACACATCAACACACATGAGAGACTATAGATCTGCAGATAATGATTCACTCTTTCCTTCCAACCTCCTCCCAACAAATACATATTTGTTTTGCATGGGGTACCTTTCCAAAGCAGTCATCATTTTCAGAGTGACACACCTCACCAGCGTCAACACACTACGCTGTACAAAGCTCTGAACTATTTTAAGTGCATGATCACATTTTAAGGTTTAGTTCTTGGAAAAAGTCCTATCTGCACTCTTAATTAATCAAAGCAAGCAAATTATCTTTATAATATATCTTTTTAGAAGGATACTAATTAAAAAAAATAAAAAGCTGAAAAATTGGCGCTGAAACGCCACGTCTACCACAGTCACTTTAAGCTCCAGTAACTACACAAACTTTACACCGGCACAAGAAAGTTCAAAAGTGCACTAACTGGAGCGCTAAATATAGAAAGCACTTACATCGTATCCTCTGAGAACAGCCAGGTGGAATGAAAGCAACTGGAGAGGAATAACACTCAGGACTCCTTGAAGGCAGTCAACCGTGTGAGGCAGCTCTATGGTTTTGTAGGCAAATTTTGAGCTTTCCGTGTCTTCTTTAGAACATAGAATGATTGGACGACCCTGAAAATAAAATTGTTGCCGAGTTAAGTGAACTTCGAGCTGCTGAAATATTGGTTCTTAGCATGTCTCTAGTATGTCTGAAGATGTTCAGGTGGCTAACGAAGACAATGCCAGTCTCCCTAATGACTTGTCACGGTTTTGTGAGACTTGAATGTTTTCACCATGTAGTTTTTTGCTTCAAAACAAACAAAAACCCCAAACAAACGACCCACCAGTTTTCACTACTGGTGTTAACCTGTAATGACAACCTACAATGCAGATATAGCACCTTATTTATAACTTAATAATTAGGAAAAAAAAAAAATCATCAGCAATACATCCTTTTTCTGAGGCACAGTCAGCAGCAATACAACATGCAGAATCTCCTCCCCTATGACACTGCACTAAACAGCTCACCTGCCGAGCAGTGACCTGCTGCAGAGCGTTCTGGCACTTGGTGAAACAAGGATCCTTCATTATCACCATGATAACAGGCATTTGTTTATCGATCAGCGCTAACGGCCCGTGTTTCAGCTCACCAGCCAGGATACCTTCAGAGTGCATATAGGTGATTTCTTTTATTTTCTGCAGTAATAAAAAAAAAAACCCAAAAAACAACAAATGCCATCAAGTTACCAGTAAATTGGATAAGAAATAAAAGCCACAAGAAGCAAAACACCAAGGCTGTACATCTGCCACTTAAATACAGACATACGGTATCAAGCTGGTGTTTTCAAAGATCAGTTAATGGTGAAACCCAACAGGCTTGGCTGCTGGGATTTCTAGCAGGCTGCTGGTGGAAGCAGAGCTTGCTCGTACACATGCATTTGCAGATAAAGAAATGGAGTAATCAACAAGAACTTTAATGACGAAACACCCAGCACAACCTGGGCTAATGCGGTCTGCCTTTAACATTTCAAACTACTGTGAGAGATGGATGCGAGTCCATTCCACTAAAATGCTCATAACATAATTTATGAGTTTCCTGCAAAAGCATCTCATCTGAACATCAGCACAATGTACTTTTCTGATGTTATTTTCAAATGGGTCAGCATTTTAAATTGTTTGTTTTAATAGACTCATTAAACACTACATTTATTATGTGAAAGAAAAAAGAAACTGATTTTGTATCCAGGCCCCTTTATGTATGTGTTCAATCCAACAGGACTAACTACTCTTAATTATAGATAGCAGTTTTACTGCAGCAGAATTAAGTTGCAATGAAATACGAGAAATATACGGTGTTGCAGAAGCCACAACAGCTCATTTTAAATAACATCCAACAATACTGAGAGGTTCCTACCAGAGCTCCTTCCAGACAAGTGGCATAATTATATCCACGGCCCATGACCAGCAGTGACCTTTGTTTGTACAGTTCAAGAGCCAAATCGTGTATCTTCTCATCCAAGGACAACACTTCTTTAATCATCTCTATTGGGGCACACAAAAAGCGGGTATGATAGCTTTCTTAATTGGAAAGAATAGTTTACTTGCAGTAGAATGTTCTAATGATCTAGTAGAATACACTTAACATAATTCAACCGTTAACTTTGCCTCTTTGCAACTTTAACTGTGGTTTAAGGATGTTTTCTCCAGCCTTATTTACAGTAACAAATGTAAAGCGACTATTCGTTTAAGCAGTGCTTATATGTCCCATTTGTATTTCTAAAGGAAGTTGTGAACATCTGTTCTGAAGTCACCTTGAATTAGTTTCCCTTTTATCTCTCTCAATTTAAAGTGAAAAGGCTTTAAAAATTTCAAATCATCAATTTAGGAGATCAAGTAATATTTCTCATACAAAAAATACCTTATTGTAATTAGAAAACCCAACCCATGAAAATTCTGATCTTCCTGCCAAGCTTCTCAGAAGGGTACTTGTAAAATTGTCAATTAGCGTAGAAACCAATAGCCCATTTTTCTTATATTGTGTACCTTTCAGGAGGAGGGGAAGAGTGAAACTGAAGAAAAAGACATCCTCAAGTAGTATTTTATATTGCCCATTAAGCAACAACCCCTATCCCTTCTTAAATCCAAAATATCAATATACCTGGCAATGATTTTAGTCCACTAATGATTTCCTGTCTCCGTTTCTGCAAGGAAATTCTGTCTTCAGACATCATTAGGCCAAACATTACAAGAGACACGAACTGGCTGGTATAAGCCTGCAGACAAAACAAAACATTTAGCAGGTAAGCCTGCAGAGAGCTAGTACAATTTCAGATGGGAGCACTACAATTAAAATTTTAATTGGATTCCTCAGGGGTGAAGTATGAAAGTCCAAGGCCGAGCAGCAGTTACCTTGGTGCTTGCCACACCTATCTCAGGCCCCGCATTGATGTGCACACCGCAGTCAGTCTCCCGGGATATCGAGCTTCCCACGGTGTTTGTGATGCCAACTGTCAGAGCACGACGTTCTTTACAATACCTCAAGGCCATAAGTGTATCCGCAGTTTCACCTGGAAAACATTTACGTCTTGATTTCAGGTTGGCAGAGGATAGTAACGATAGTAACGATTCCTGAAAAGTACAAAATTCTACCCAAGTACGTTCTAAATAACTGCCTCCACAAGGCAAAATGAAACTGAAAACAGTCTTTCAGCATTCACTCCTTGTCTGTATATTTGAATCAAGTCTGAAAGAATCACAGAATGATGTGGGGTTGGAAGGGACTTCTGGAGGTCATCTAGTCCAACCCCCCTGCCAAAGCAGGTCCTCCTAGAGCAGGCTGCACAGGAATGTGTCCAGATGGGTTTTGGAGCCAGAGCCAGAGACTCCACCACCTCTCTGGGCAGCCTGTTCCACGGCTCTGCCACCCTCAAAGGAAAGAAGGTCCTCCTCATGTTTAGATGGAACTTATGTACAAGTTTGTGCCCGTTTCCTCTTGTCCTGTCACTGGACACCACTGCAAAAAGACTGGCCCCATCCTCTTGACACCCACCCTTTAAGTATTTATAGGTGATCCCCCCTCAGTGTTCTCTTCTCCAGACTAAAAAGACCCAAGTCCCTCAGCCTTTCCTCCTAAGAGACATGCTCCAGGCCCCTAAGCAAAGAAACTTTCATTCAAGACAAATCTGGCCCATTAGCCATCACCCTCCTTTGCAACATGCAGAAAGTAGTACATCATTGGCTTTTTAAAATTTTTCTAGTTTTCACTCAACTGAAGACAAACAGGAAATGCAGCTCACCTGACTGACTGATAAAAAAGCACACGTCATCTCTGAATACGGGTGTGTTTCTATCCAGGAAGTCACTAGCAAGTTCCACCATCACTGGTAACTCAGTTAATTCTTCCAATACTTGTCGAGTCTGTAATTCAAGCAGCACACAGTATTTGTTAATATCGCCACCCATCAAAGTCTTGACATCTTAAGAGTCAGAGATAATCTAAATGACTCCTTATTAGAAAAGTTGATAATTATAGCTCATTAGAGCTTTAAAGGCCAAGGTGAAAAAAGGTAATTTCTAGCATGGCAAGTAACAGCACTGCAGTATAAGAATGTGGCACAAACTAAAACTAAGTAAAGGGGTTACACCCCTCAATGAAAGGCAAAGTTTGAGATACAGAAGAAAAAGAAGATGAAGAGCTGTTGTCTAAAAACCCAGCAACTAAGAGCTATATATGCATTTCAGCTAAGGTTGAACATACGGCTACTGCGGCGTGATAACTGGTCCCACAGCCAATAATGATCAGTCTTCGGCATCTTCTGATTTCTTTCAGATGATCCTTCAGGCCTCCCAGCAGAACTGTAAACAAAAAACCAAGCATATATCAATGGTGTGGTTTATTTTCTAGTTAATATGTTCAAAATCTGCTGGCTTAGTGCAGCTTGAATGCCTGTTCTGAATTACCTGTGCTGCTCTCGAAATTCACCCTGCCTCTCATCGTATTGACAACTGATTCTGGTTGTTCAAAAATTTCCTTTTGCATGAATGCACTGAAGTTGCCTGTTCAGAAAAAGATTGCAGGGTAATGCTTAGGATTGTTATTTGAAGTCTATTGCAGTTACAAAGAGATGACTCTTAAGACTTGCTGTGGCAGCAGCTAATTTAAGTTGACTGTGTCAGCTTAAAGAAAAGCTGAGGAATAGGTGAGAAGAAAGGACTTGGTAGTTCACTCTGTTAGGTTGGTTTCATTTCCCAACACTGACAAGGTAACCAAATTCCTTTTTAAGGAACCTTGTGTATTCCACTTCAGTTCTTAGTTTACAGTCAAAGTTCGCCAACAACTACAACAGCATTTAAACACTAGTTATATTTGCACTCAAATATTTAGATGAAGGCCTTTTCCAAAGCTAAAAACAGGCAGGGTCCCATACTGCCCATCTTCCCTTGGTCTTCTAGCTCAGAATTGTTAGCTCCCAGTAAAAACAGACTAAATATCAGGCCATTTTCACAACATGTTAGTAGTTTTCTTCCTTATCTACTACACAAACTGTCAGCAACTATCCCTCTTTGATGATACTCATTTACAGATGTTTCAACCCACCTTTCATGATCTGCTGCAATTCCATCTGCAGGGTTTGGATGGCTCGGGAAGGATCATCACTAGCTGAACGCTCCAGACGGTGAATTGAAAGCTTCCCATCAGTTACTGCTGCAATGTCATCATCTTCTAAGAAAATCACTCTGTTGGTGTGCTCGATGATAGCACTACAGATAAAATAGAAGCAGACAAACCTGACATGTCAGCAAAAGTTGGTAGTAGCATTCCTCAAAGCAATTAAATATGCTACACAGCACTTCTAGCCCCCCTCCTCTCTTCTTTTTGGACACTGCAGATAGAGCTATCTTAAAGGAAATGGCTCCATCTGCTGCTTCTCCTGCTCTCTCACAGGAACGTGGAGCAGAAGGCTCAGGAAACACAGCATTTCACATCAGCAAGTTCCTGCTGATCTGATCTTGCCTCCCAAGGTCTCTGATGGACCCCTAAAGTCAGGATCTTGCTCTGAGAGAGACAAATGTGTACCTGATGTCCAGGTTCCGCCTATTTCCTCCTCTAATAGCTGGATTGAAATGCCAAAACCAAGACTAATGTATAATATGCCCAAATAATCAGCTGATGGTATCTATTTGTACCCAACTTACCTTCCTACACTGGGTTAATTTTACAGAGGTTAGTAATTGACAGATATTTACAGTTAAATGGTGATATCAAGCCTCCACGTTTTTGAAGTACCTTAGCCCATGGGCTTTATGAAGTTACCTGGATTAGAAGCTATCCCATCAGAAAACAATTGTACAGCAGCAAGACAGCATGAGATTTTGAGAACTATCTCACTTCTAAACAAAAACAATATTTTGAGAAGCATTTAAGTACTTTTGCTACCTTGCATCTGAAGCAAAGAAAAATTCTACTGCCTTATCCCCAACAGCATGAAGGCAAGTAGAGCTGTCCAGTCTTTTCATTCGGGAATTGCACATGTTCTTCACGTTCTCAATGTTGCCTATTAAAGAAATGAGACACTTTAAATGCAAAATCAGATCTGTTAAAATTAGATTACAAACTATACAGGTTCCAGGTATCGCAGTTACACAAGTATTTTGGGGGGGTGGGACTTTTACACAAACCACACATTCAGTAGTGTAAAACCAGAACATCCTCAGCTAAAAAGCTATTTGGGGCATCAGCCGGTAGTTTTATAGTAGAAAGACCGATTAACCTAATTTCTAATCATGAAGTAACAATAATTTTAGCACTTAAAAGTAACGTAATTTGATTTATCAACTTACATGTTCTATATAAGACAGGAATCTGTTCAGTGGAGAGCTTGTACTTGCTTCTAACCCCAATGAGCAAAGGACTCCCTCTCCTATAAAGAGAAAACACTCAAGTTTATGAAGAGAAAGGTGCATAAAAAGAAGTCAAAGGACACCTGTGAAGTTGAAACACAGTATCCCATCTACCTTCCTAAATACCAAGATCCTCCTTAACCCTGGCCCTAAAGCCATTACATGGCAGGAGTTATATAAACTTGGCTTGTTTCTGCCAAGATTCACCAAATATTATTATGTGAATAAGTGCCATATGCCTTGATAGTTCTTTCCCCATGATTTACACCCACGTAGAGGAAAATGTACATGAACTAGCTGTTTTCCTTCCAGGAATCACAAAACAGCTTAGCACAGGCACCAATTTGAATACCGCTTTTAAACAAAGCTTACTCAGCCTCTGAAGTGAGCCAGCAATCAGCTCCAGTGCTTTTTACTACCAAAATACTGCTCCACCCTTTAGCCTTTTAAACTCAGAAATGTCAACCACACCTCTGAAGCTGTAGAATATTAAGATCATTTTTTTTTATTATATGGGTCACGCATCATGTTGACGAGCTTATTAAAAAATATAACACAGGAATAAGAGAGTAATTCACACACACCCCAACACCTCAGATTACAAGTTTAGCTTCTCTTAATGCCCTCACTCCTAAAAACCCAAACCTGAACCACATATAGAACAGCTTGTTTCAGAAGACGTTCTCCTGTTAGAATGATGGTACAGACAGCTTTTTCACAATTTTAATATAGTCCTATTTTAGACCACAGGAGCAATGGGCTTTTTGGTTATCGTATAAAACAGCCTTTATGCCCACAGCTACTTCACTTGCTACTTTAATATCTTTGCATTTCCTGAAAGTTGTTTTCAAAGTTATAAATAAAAGTAGAATTTAGACAGAAAAAAACTCATAAATGCTGTGACAGCTGTAGAAACCCTATTTGTATAACCTATTTCTATGGTGGCATTTCAGCCAACCTGCACACGCTTCTCTCAGTCTTTATTCAACGTGAAGTAAAATTGAACCATACCCTTTCCATCCTCTTTTAGATACAGCAGAAATGTTAGCACAATTTTAATGTATCTTCAGAAACAGAGGATGCACTAAGCTTCTTTAGTGACACGCTGCAACAGATAAAAGGCCACTCTATGGGAATGTCAGTGGCTCATTCTCCTGAGTGTGTCACTTGCACCTCCAACTGAAAGCATATTTGCAGGAAGCAAGAAAACATTTTCTGATTACTTTTCACTTGTCTTTCACTACTCAAAAAAGTGAGTAGTCACAGCTATTTTATTAAACAAAATCAAGTTATAGGTTATAGAGAATCAAAACAAGTCTCTGGAAATTTTGTGACCCAAAGTCAGCACAGCTAAAATTAAGTTATATTTGATAGTCAGCTGAAGAGATGCTCTGCAGAGCTTTACTGCACTTCAAAAGAATTCCATCTACCTCCTGAATTTTGGTTCATTAAGCAGTTTAAACATCAGTATTCTAGGGGGTTTTTGTTTTTATGAGACGTTAGCATCTTTTTTAACCTAAAAAAAAGAGCATGAATTATGTATAAAATGGCCTTTTACTAACCTGGTAGCAACAGCTTCACCTGGGTAATGGATGCTCTTGAAAACCAATGCAAAAGCACCTTCCTGGAAACCATGCAAACAGAAAAGAAAAAAATACATCCTGAGCAACTTATCTCAGCTAGTTCTATCTCATTAAACTGGGGCCCTTCTTCCTGAGGGGGTTTTGAAGGAAAGCTCTTTACTGCTATCAGGAATCTCTTCCTGGAGGGCAGACTGCACCTTTAAAGGAATTGGTAATGGAGCAGAACAGGCCAACATGCACTTAACAGGGCAACAGCTGGATGATGAGGAAGTGAGCACTTAGCCTCTCTTTATAAATAAAAACACCACCGTCTAATGCAAGGGTTAAGAAAATCTCCGAGATGTTACTTGTAATTAACATGAAGGCTGTTAGACATGTACTTTTATTAAGATTTTTAATAAGAGCGTGCCTGTAGCTGCATTTTATCATGCATTTTCAGCTAAAATTTTGGAGTTACTGCTTAATTCTAGTTTAAGCAGCAAATTATCACTAACCCATTTTCAAAAAAATCCCTCAAGAAAAAGAAAAAAAACACAAGACAAGAACACAAACACTAACAGAAAATCAACCACCCTACAGTATTAGTGCAGCTTGCACACTTGAGGAATATTCCAAAAACAGGAGAAAAAGCCTCCCCCTTGCAGGGACTCCAGTCTGAGAATATTCTTGGTCTTCTTTTGCACTTGGGTGAAGTCTCCCTTCCCCTCAAATAGGTGGTTGCACCCCTATTCCCTCTTGGCCCATACCGGCCCTATGAATTCCAGCCCTGTTCTATGAATCCTACAGAGCTGCTCCAGAGAGGAGAAAAGGGAGGTGAAGAAAGTGTAAGAAACTGCAGGAAGGGGAGAGAAAACATCTGCCCAGGGACTGGGGGAGGAAACAAAGAGGGCTTTCTCCAAGTTTGCAATGCATCTAGCAAAGTTTTTTAAGAGTTCGCATACTAAGTAACAGTAGATTCCCACTTCACAGGTTGGGAACCAGCTACGCCATGAATCAGTACAGCTTGTTCGATTTATTTCCAAACATGGGAGCCAAGGCACACCATTAGACAAACTTGAATCACAGCAGTGTTTTAGCATGATCAGAATATCCTCTAAGAACACACTGCCCTTTAGGAGATATTTCAACCCCCAGAGGCTCCTGCATCTTTTTTAAATTAAGCTGCTTCGTTAAAAACAGTGATAACCTGTTGCTTTAAAAAAAAAAAAAAACAAACACCAAAAACCAAACCCAAAATCAACCAAACAAAAACCACTTCTAAAGTAATTTAAAAATTTATCATTGAAAAGCCTTTGAAGTTTCTAAACTTTTAATCTAATTTCTTGGTCTATTAATAATTGTTTAGAGGCCAAATGTCATGATTTGCAGCACCTTTAAAGGACTCCTGCAGAGGATCTAAATGCATAAATGCAGAATACGAAGGAACCCCTTAAATAGCTTATACTGTAGTACAGTAAAAAAGGAACTTCCCACTTACCAACTGTTGAATAACTCTTTCCACCAAGGCTGAAAAACTGGTGTCCTCACTCTCTCTGTTGTCATACATGTATTTGATCAATTTGGGGATTGTTTCTGTGTCCGTTTCAGATTCGAATTCATAGCCTTTGCTCTCCTGAAATATCACACAGAAGAGTAAAAAGTGTTTTCATCCTCAGGCAAGAAACACTGAAGAGCCCTTTCAAGCTGTCTCCCACCAGAAACTGCACAGCGAGAGACTGCTTTGAGCACTACCCCAGAAATGGATATATATCACTATAGACAAAATAGAAAGACTTATCGTGTCATAGCTTACTCTTTGAGAAAGACTGTAATAAAACACATAGTAAGACTTGCTCAGCATCCATCAAGCAACAAGAGACAGGAGGGAGCCCGCTCCACTCACCCTCTCAAACAACTTGAGCGCTAATTGCTGCTCTACTCAGAAGTACTTCACATTTACAATATTTTGTAATATTTTACTTCTGTGTATGTTTATTAGGCAGGCTCCTTCATGATACTATTTTACAGATGATATCAAGAATCTTGAATTCAGATTCAAAGTCACGAATGATCTGACAGTAGCTGGTGGGGCATTTAATTTCTAGTTTTAGAATCAAGTTGCCACAGACTCACCAGAAATTTTCTCAGGTCCTTATAATTTGTGATGATTCCGTTATGGATAACAACAAATTCTAAAACGAAAAAAAAATAAAATACTTCAGTAAGGGCAAATTAAGATATCTAACTCAGAACACAAAATTAGAGAGGAAAAAAGTTTAGAAGTACACTAGAAACTACCAGCTACAGCTTTCAGACCTACAGTTTATCATAACATGGACAACAGAAAGCAGACGCTTACAAATTCTGAAGGCATATGAAAATTGTTCCAAATCATCAAGACGGTTTTTAAACTACACCCAGTAGAATAGCATCGAGCATCTCAAGTGAAAAATGATATGAAATCTCCCCTTTCCAGCCCAGACAATATTGATGCACTTATATTTTAAGAGACTTACCTTTTAAAACAAGAATGTTGTCCTTCGACTAAATTGCATCAGTTTTCAGAAAACAGATCTTATTAATCTTTTACATTGTTACTTTAGCCTGAAAAGATGCTATTTTTTTGTAAAAGTGTCTAACCTAAATAGAATAGCAACAGCCTAGCCCTAGTATACAAAATAGACACCATAAAGCTAGTAAGAAGAGAGTACATATGTACGTACTATGTGGGTTCAACCATTTCAGATTCACACAGTTCCAGAGCTCTGCAGAGATTACATACCATTCCTTTTATCTGATCTCTGAGGGTGACTGTTTATTGCACTTGGTACTCCGTGGGTCGCCCAGCGGGTATGAGCAATTCCAAAATGTGTTTCAAAATCTGCTTTTGCATCCAGATCATCTTGTTCTATACGCAAGAAATTCAGTTAATTGAGTATTGAAAGTTGGGCCTCTCTCTCACGCGCACACAACAACACTACAGACAAAAAAATAAACGTTATCTCCTGGCTTTGTTTTAAACCATTTCTTTCTTGACATTGCACTTCAGATAGTTCAAGCTACTGTGATTAAAACTTTGTTTGCCAAGACTCAAGCATTTTCAGCCAATACTAGCTGTTAGCTAGGCTAACAGACCACTTTACTACAAATTATAATGTAAACGTATTAAAACACAACTTCAGTTCCTCACAGATGGAAGCACTGCATAAAGCAGATTGTGATGACAGCCAGATGATTAAATGCTTGTAAATTCTGTCAAGAGTCCATGTTCTGACATTTCAGCTACCAAGCACAGAAATCATCCCAGTAAAGCACCAAGGGAGCCCAGGTCTTAAACAAAGAAGCAACCAAGGAAGGGGAGAACAGACTGATAATTTCACAGCACTATGCTTAAAGATTGATTTGCCTTTGAAGTGCAGATTTGGAGGGCACAAACAATTAATTTGCCATTGGATTACACAATCCAGTTATCTCTGGTACAAAATCACAACTGTAATTTCATGGTCTAGCTCTCTGCTGAGATGCAGATATTGTCCAACTGGAAGGCCAAAGTAAAGGGGTAATTTTTAAGATACCTACTGTGCAACTCTTCTTCCAGGGCCTTTACTTTTCCTCTTTTCTTAACTAGTTTGATGAACCTTTCTTTATCTTCATTATTATTTCCATCAATTGCCACTCCTACAATAAAGGACACAGTCACAAGCATTATTTAAAGCATAGAATACACTGGATGAAAAAAGGCTGAGAAAATACAGACAAGCACACATTAATGAAACAATTATTTTAAAATTATCCTGCAATGGGATATACTAAAAGTGTCGCTAGACAGTCTGTTGCAATTCAAACTAGATCAAGTCTATATCCCCAGCATGAAAATATCATGGGACATCTCAAATGCTGCTTAGGGACAGACTGATATTTTGCCCAATGAAATCAGCCAACACAAATTTAAAGACATTCTTCTTTATCCTTTCACTGGGACCCGCGCACAAAAAAGGCTGAGGTACAAACTACACACCCTTGTCTGTTTTGCTTATGTGTACTAAACCTCAACCACCATCTGATTACAGAGCTAAACATCCAATATAAAGTCCTGAGAAAAGCTAAAGAAGAAAATCCAAAATAATCGAGCTAATTAGTCCTAATCTTTCAATCTGCAGGACAAAAAAAAAAAAAAAAAAGAAAATCCAACACGCAGAAGTTAAAACCACCAGAACAGTCACATACGTAGCTACTGGTTGCTAAAACTAATTTGTTGAGTTAGTTTACATACCTGCAGAGTCATATCCTCTGTATTCCAGTCTCTGTAATCCTTTTATCAGGGTTTCAAATATTTCTTTCCGAGTCCGAGGCACTCTGTAGTTTAGATAAGCAAAAATTCCTGTTTAAGGAGAAAAGGGGAGGGGGGAAAAAAGACGCAAAGGTTTTTTAGAGTTTGTATCCCTTCAGACTCAATTCAAAACCCTCTAAAACTAGCATCAGAGAAGAGGGACCCCACCTCCCTTTTAGTACAATTCTTCCTACTGGGGTTTTAAATTGAAAGAGTTCAAATACAATAAAGGAATCGGGACCTTCATTTTTACCACACAAACACTTTCCTGGCCAGTTTCGCTCTCCTCGTGTTACCCACCAAGAGTTAAACGGTTGAGAGAGCTTAAAAAAAATTCTACTTTACATGAAAACCGCAGCTGAAAATGGGAACATTATGATCTATTTCATATCCAGATCTAAAACTAGACGTTCAAAGAAGGAATATATTCACCAGTACTAACACAAGGAGACTTTTGTAATCAAAGCCATGGCCTTAAATACCCATGGGTAGGTACTAGGCACAACACCTAGTTCTGAAAGGCTCCAGCTTAATCCTGTATACAACAGTCACTTCAGCAGGAAGAGAATAAAGAAGAAAACATAAAGAAAGGGCAGAAGTCAAAAGGATAGGCCAACAAAGGAGAGCAACAGAAGATACAAAAAACAGGGTCACCCAAAAACCAAGCATTCATTCTGCGGTGCCTCAGCACAAGGCTGCCTGCCAAACCCAACACATCGGAGACACGGGATCCCTTGGCTCAGCGCTGTGTTACTCAGGTCAGCTCCTACGGAGGCACCGCAGGAAAGACAGAGCTCACTCCTCGCCCACTGGGCAAACAGAGCCTGGAGGAGTCCGTCAGTCTGACCCCTCTTCTCTTGAATAGACCACTCATCCACCAAGAAGTGGCTGCTTTTTTTTTTTTTTTTTTTTTTTTAGTTTCTGGGTTGGTTCTCCCCTTCCACACTTTTTTTTTTTTTTAAGAAGGCAAAAGTACACAAGCATTTTTTTCATTAAAAAGAGTTTGAGGGATATCATTTTATCTTCTAGAAACGGCGTAATAAAAAGGTCACCTGCAAAGGAAAAGACAACCATTCCTTTGCCTACTGCTTTTTCGGTTACCTCTGCATTTATAAGTATAGATCAGGCCCTTTTATTAACTCTTCCAAATCTGTACCCCGATAAAACCGAAATGTCTAATTTCACTGCTTCAACAGTTTCTCCAAACAAGAAGTCAGGACTGGAAACTACAGTTAGCAAAAACCAGACTTGAAAAGCTCAACAGATAAGCAGTTCAGACAAGCAAATGTTTTAAATAGAGAAAGCCTTTGTTTGAAATTTAACACCCTCTTCCCCTTCAATTAAGGCTTTTGAACTGTAAATGGCTGTAAAGAAGCTGTTATAATGATACACCAATAAATCTCCCTTATAAATATTGTTGTGAATTCAGTTACTCCATTGGTTTTAAGACATTAAAACAGCTGATGTGACAGTGAGACTATTACATTGGTCTCCTAATTTATCTTGGAAGGATTAAAGGGTGGAAAATGCTTTTCTGCTACAGAAGTGAGATTTATGAGGAGCCCAGCCTAATTATTTCTAGAGTGTCCAACATTAACGGGGATATTAAGACAATAGTTGCATTTTAAGAGGTATTTGGGAATTTGAACAGCTAAATACTGTTTTTCATGGACACTTTGAAAAAATAATGTCTCTGGTTATATACAGTCACCTTAGACTGGGAGCTTGCTGATGATTTTTCCAGACAGATATTTACCATTCTCTGGCACTAACCACGAACCTCAAGAGCAGCATTCTTCAATTTCTTCAATACAAATTTCTCAACATCATTCCAGAGCATTGCTACACACCTCATTTCAGATCCAGCTCTACTTTCTAGGCCAGATTTCACAATGTATTTAAGACGCATCAGCCTTGTATGTTCCATGTGGCATCTCTAACTACACAGAGCTCCAGGAAATACCTTCCTTCGGGACTGTCCTTACAATGCTACCAGTGTGCTGCAATTGTTAAAAAGATCCTTGTTTCCAGGGTACTGTAGCTGTGCCTCCACACATGTGAATTAGAAGACGCAGGAGTCACCAGAGGCCACTTACAATGAAAGCTATAGTTGCAGCCTGACTTTTCAAGGAATATATTATAAACTCCTTCAGTTAAAGGAAATAAATCTTACTCTCAGCACTGTTTCTCTAGTGCTTTTCCGTTTCATGATTTACCCACTTGCGTGTTTTCTTCCCTACTCAGTCATCTTTTTGGCTAGATTTAAAGCACATTGCTCAACTCACGGAGGAACAACTTTCGATGAAGACTTCTTGTAGCTTAATTCCTTCTGGAAGCAAACCAATACCACTGAATCTTAGTTGAATCATAGTCATGACAAGAGAGTTTCATGATGCTCGGAAGTTACTTTATGATAGCATCCTCAAGCTATTAGATACCATTTCCAGAGCTTGCATCTCTCCTCCCCAGTGAAGACTCAAGTACTCTCCAAGCTAATGCAATACCAAAGTGATATATATCCAGTACAGTAATGCTTATTTGTCAGCACAGCATAAGCAATGAAATATTTTTCTCTAAGTCGTACACACAAACACAGAATCCAATGAAAGCATTTAAGAAGTGTTTTACTCGTGCATTGCTCTCTTGACCTGAATGCTAAATCTAGTTTATAACTTTCCATAATTACGGAGTTTGCAAACAAGCATGAACTAGGTCAACCACGTGTGGCTTACCTTTAGAATCAGATACTCCAAGCAGAAACAAAAGGTTGTCAAAACATTACTAAAACCAGCTTTAATCAGGTGCAGACACTGAACGCAAGGCCCTCCCTTTACGTGCGTATCAAGACCTTACAGCTTCCCTTTTCCCTTTCAGGATTGCAAGCAGAACTTCAAGAGGAGGAAAAATTAAATGAGTATTTTTTGGCAGGAAAAATCCACAAGAACTCTTGCAATTCCAAGACTTCACCAAAACCAAAAAGGGGGCAGCCTATACTTGAAGATTGAACAAAATTAATTATTTTTTAAAAAAATAAAAGGATGACTTTATTGGGGTAAAGACATTGTTGATGCCAGGAACTTAGCTTTGAGAATGTCCCAATCTAAACTTTCATATCCTTGTGAAACCAATTTTGATTTAAAATAGGTAGATAATTAGCTTAAAACCTTCTTGCCCGCTTTTTAAACCCTGGATACTTTTGCTATACTGTTTTCTTAAGCGCAAGTGTGATAACATCTCAATTATGTTTCTAAAGAACATGTTTATGGCAGCATTTAATGACCTATGTATTTTCAAAACAGAAAACAATGGGTTTAAATCTTTATGTGTCAGGGAAAACACAACAGGACACAGTTTCAACGCTTACACCTGGAAAGATAGGCAAAAATAAAATCAACAACAAAAAAGAAGTAATTTTGAAACTGTTGGCTGCAACCTGAAGAACTCCTGCGCTCCCTACAGCGGATCATAGCAAGGAAGATAAGGGGCATCCTTCATGATAACAAACTCACGTAAAAGGTCTCCAAATGTCACTGGGAAGAAAACTAGCACTGCTCTCACTGCACTTCATGACCTCTCTTTGCCATTTCATCCCGAGTCAGTCACTCCACCTCAAACTAGATGTTTAACCAAACTCATTTAACACTGCTAACACCTTCATTTCCCAATCAGCCTAGATCTGCTAAGTTTTTCTTGGTGTTACCATTACATGTCTCACCGCTTAGTGCTTGCCACCAACACCTTTGCACCGAGCCAAGCCTCTCACCTGAAGGGGTTTTGTTTAGAAGACACTGAGTTTGCCCCATTGATAGTGACCTGAGAGTCACGTAGGAGCTCAAATATCACCTCCTGCTTCCATTCGAGGGAAAGAGGCTCACTGGAGTCCTTGCTCTTTCTGAGGTTAAAATTAAAGAGGATGTGGAGGAAGGAAAAAGAACATCCAATTTAAAAAGTACATTTTTGGGAGCAGTAACTCAAGTCGCTTTCAGTCTGCATCTCACAAAAGAACTTCTGTTCACGATGGCTAAGAAGCATACGCATGTTGTTTCTACTTTCAATAAAAGTATCCTTCCAGACCTGAAAGGAGCTTTCAGTGAAAAAACTGGTAAAGTTTCACTAAAATTTCCTCCATTAACTAAAATTAGCAGCTTCGGAACCCGCACTTTGATTTTAATCCGATCCAAGGCCTCTTTAAGCAATTGTATGCGCACTGTCGGCGTTATCCTCACCATCTCGTCTTTATTAGATAAAGGAAGGTGAACAAGCTAAGAATCAGCTAAGAATTAAGCTCCTTCGCCGCCTTTGTTCCAAAAACACAAACCCATCCCATCGCGGCGGTCGGGAAGCGAGTCACAGCTGATCCCCGGTCCCATCACCCTGGGTGCACCCAGAGATGCACCCAGGCATGGGGACCCGCAGGAGCAAAGCTGAACAGGGAGGGCAGGACACCCTCGGAGCAGCCGGGCATTGGCAACGGGATCTTCCCATCCCAAGACCCCGGGACACGGAGAACATAGAGAAGCAAAGCTGCGGGGGACAGAAAGCAAATCTCCCTTCCTCGAGAGGACGGAGGAGCTTCACCTTTACCTGCCATCGCCGCAGGAGCCGGTCATTTCCCCTTCCCACCCCCACAAAGCGGGTGCAGCGGGGCCAGCCCCAAAAGAACCCGCTGCGACGGCGGGGACCGCGCCGCCCCGGGCCCCGCTGTCAGAGCGGGGCAGCCCCGCACCCCTCCGCCCGGGGACAAAGCGGCCCTTGTCCCCCACACCCCGCCAGAAGAGGCGGCCGGCACAGGCAACCCTCGCTCCTACCAGCCACCCCCGGCTCCGGAGGGAGAAGGGCTGCGGCGGGGCCCCCTGACGGCCCCGTCACTCACCGCACATGGTCGCGCCACGCGATCCTCCCCGCTGACAGGAAACGCGGCTCCCGCCCGACGGCCCGGCTGGGGGACTGCCGCCGCCTCCCCGCCTCTTATAGAGCGCGGCCGGCTCGGCCCCTGCCTCCCCGCTCATTGGCCGGGCAGCGGGCTCCGGGGCCGCTCCGCCCGAGGCCCTGAAGGGCTGGCTGCACGGCGGGGGGCAGAGCCCCGGCCCAGGGGCGGGAGGGGGACGTGGAGATTCGCGCCCTGCCCTGCCCTGCCCCGCCCCGACCCTTGAGGGGGCCGCTGTGGCGGGCGGCAGGGGCTGCTGGGCTCCTCAGGGGGATAAAGGCGGGCGGGAGGCGACACGGTCTGTCCTGTCAGGGCAACGTGGCCGGGCCTGAGGCGGGGTGATAGGGTAGCCCCTCTCCGAGCTTGGCAGGGGAAGGTACTCCAACTCGCTTTCCAGCCTTATTGGCCACAAGCATGTAGATACAGCTTCTTAGCAGTCAACTTCCATCTGCAGAGGCCAGGATGGAGAGTACCTGTGTTGGTGCTCGGTTGAACCATGGCCACAGGCGAGGGCCATCTGCCTGCAGAGAGCCTTGTTCTGCAGCAGGACAACAAACTCCTGGCCACTCTGTGTGGTCTCCTCCATTCACCTGACAAGAGAGAAACTGCAGATGGGCTCCAGGAGCCTCTTCATCCAGGTCCCAGGCTGGGCTTTCCTGGGGGCAGATGCCGTGAGGGTGATGGCGGACACAGACCTTGACCCGGCCGCCATCATCTGCAGGGAACCCCTCAGCACAGGCCTGGTCCTGCCGGCCCGAGCTTTATCTGCTTCTTCTGAAGAAACTTGTGATCTCTCATCTCAGGGAACCTCCTCCAAGCAAAGGGAACATCAGCTTTTAGAGCAGGTGCCTTGTGGCCCGCTTGGGACTGCGGGCATTCACAGAAGTAGCTCAGGCCACTCTTTGAACAAAGAATTTCTAGCCCTGGTTTGAACAAACACTTCTTTTAAAAAATACATGAAGCTTCAGGATGATTTCCCTTGCTTATAAGCTGCTTCTTCCTTATTAAAACATACCAAAATATTTCATAGGGATGATGTAAGTTCTCCTAATAGAGTTATTAAATCTCAAGTGCAAGGCATCTTATTTAAGCTAGGACGTAAGGGCGCATTTTGTCTCTCATTTCTTTTTGTAGTTCATTTTTTACATGATGAATTGGTTCCTTCAAACTTTGTCACTTTTCATGGAGAGATTGAATGAAGGATGAAGATTGGAACACCAACATTACAACTAAGAAAAAAACAGGGTTTTTTGTAAATTTTTGTGCCACTAAGAAAGGGAAACTGTGTCGCGATCTTAAGGCAAAAACCTAGATTTAAAGTATTTTCAAGTCATAAAATCAAAGAAAATAGTGCTAGAAAATCTGCTTTAAATTAGTTTATGAGAAGCAATGTAAAACAGAGATGCACACCATGCTCAGTAAAACCCAGGTTTGTTTTCCTACCCCCCCTCCCCCAGGATAGGACCAAAGAGGCCCATGATCTGTTACTGGTTTAGTCCCCGCTCTGCCCCTGACCTGCCCTGTGACATCAGGCAAGTCATTTTGACACTCCATTCCAGTTTTTCCTGTCCGTTTGGGTTAAGTTGCTCCTTCTCTGAAGCAATCACTGATCTTGTTTCCCCCAGTCCAGCTCAAGGAGAGGGGGAAGTTCCTGATCTCAGCTTCACTTGTTAAGTGGCATTGCTATTCAGATGAAATTATATGCAGTGAAGGTAAACTTTTTTTTTTTTTCTCACAGTGCAACATGAATTTTAACTAATGAGTGGTGAAGACAGTGGGAAAGAAGCCCTTCTTTTTTAAAAAAAAAAACAACACACATCACTGCAACACTAATTGCCAAAGATCACAAGTCAGACCCCAAAATTTCACTCATGCAAGACATTTCATGTTTCCATGTGACATTCCCAGGGAGAAAACTAAACAAAAATGAGGCTCAACTGCAAGTATGAACTGAATTAATTAGTGGTTAACGTGTCACTTTGATAACTTACCAATCAACACTTCTCAGACTCATCTGTCTCATGCCATCCAGCTTTTTCATGACTTTTTTGGAAGTATATTAGAGAATACAGTAATTGTATTTACTGCTGGGTTTGTTTGGCTCAAAGGGACAGTTTTACAGCACTCAGATGAGATGATCGAACTGATCCCATCTCATGTCAAAACGCATTAAAAGTCTAGAAGCCAAAATAAAGGAAAACTTAATCTACTATATTCAACAAAAGAAGGCTGTAGCAATTCTGCTATTCTCTGGAAAAGTGCTTTTCTCAGGAAACCGTTAAAAAAACCAAACCAGATAGCACTTGTGCCAAAGAGTTTGTAAATTGAAGGTTGCCATTTTCATGCTATAAGAGACAGACATCTAAGAAGCCACAAGGAGATCAACTGATGTGACTTCCCACAAAAGTCTAACACAAATCTGAGCGATACTGTAGGGATCGGGAATATTTGCTCAGCTACTTCTTTCTTTTTTCTCTCTTCACACAAGTGATCAAAAATCGAAGTAGGAGGCAGTAGGGTACGGTACGGAGAATGCCGTATCACTGATCTAGAGTCAGGTCACGAGGAAGGTGCCTGGGGCACCAGTAGGCAAAGGCGAGGAGCAATGAAAATCATTCAGGGTGTGATTGGGAAAGAAGAGGGATTTATGCTTAGGCTCTCTCTGAGGCTAGTGCAGATACTAATTATTACAGCGTTTATGATGTGCCCCGAAAAGCAGCCAGCAGCATTTTAAGGACAGGTATGTCAAACTGCATCTACATATTCAAGAGATTCAGATACGCATCTAAATACTGTGTTATACCTTGTTCTGTTCCGTGCCAGACACCAAAGGGGACTGAATTTCCTACTGAGGAGTTTCAGTTGTCCCAGTGAGTGAAAGGACCAAAACACTCTCAGTAGTAAACAGGGGCAGGAAAAGTAGTAGTGGATGTGAACTGTGAAAAGGAAGAGCTGTGATAAATATCAGGAAAAAAAAATCAGGAGCAGTTACACAATGGAACAGGGTGCAAAAGCTGGTTTATGGCCCTTTCACTGGTGACACTGCTGGAGGAGACCCTGTCCTGTGAGGCACCACTAGAGTGAGTGATCTGTGCATGGTGCGAAGGATGACGGGTGACCAAATGGGAGTCCTCTCTGATTCCAGCACTTCTATAGCTGGGTTATAAAACACCTTTTAAATTACCTTTTCGGACTGCTGGTTGAGTGGCTACAACATTTTCTGAGAACTAATAGCTTGATGCTACATTCATCCTAGAATACACAGCACAAGTTCTTATATTAACAATGACAATTCATTATTTTAGGTTTTCATATATATAAAAAGAAAGAAAGAACAAACTAGAGAAAAGGAGCACTAGGAAGGATTCCCTTGAAGAGTTTTTCTTGCTTTGAAACATGAAACTTGAGAGATCCAAAGCAGCCATCATACATTACAGACCATCCTTCTCCTCAACTAGACTCCTGCACTTCTGCAATATTTAGGTATTACTCCTAATAAAAATAGTTAAAACATTGAGAAAAGCTGAGCACTCCCATCACCATCATGTTAAGTTAAAAAAATGGGCTAGAGTTATTCCCTAACAAGGCTCTCAAGAGTATTTGGTCTGCCAGCTTCATCTGGATTTCGCTCCCACTTCTTTCCAGTCTGATACCAGTGTCTGCTAACCAGGGGTCACTTCAGTGAAACCAAATTTCAGCTATAGAAAAAACAAATATGAAGGGCTGACCTTGCTGGCATCTGAAGGAGGTTGGACTATGCATGGTTTAGAGCTCGTGTGCTTCGGGACAGGACACAGCTACGTGGGAAAGGCCACCCACCCTCCGTGTCCATCTCAGCTCCACAGCAAGTGCTCAAGAGAAATGGGAAGTGCCTTTGAAGTGAAGACAGCAACACCTTTCTTCTGCTGAGAAGTTCAAAGGGGAGGAAAAGGTGTGTTATATTGATGGTTCTCTCAGCAGAGGTGTCAGCTAGCAAGTCACCTAGGATCTGTCTAGGACTAAGGAGCTGGTATTTTCAATTTAAGAGCACATAATAGTAATTAACAGCTTTTCATTTGAGAACAGAGGAGAGTTAATTATCATTCATTGCTGTCAGACAGCTGTCTTTGAAATGCTAAAAATTATGTGTGTTAGGAGGAGTTACGCATAAATGTGAATCAAGGTCATACCTATGATTGAGAATTAAGTAACCATGATTTAATTCAATGACGGCTTTTCGGCAGAATTGTCGTGATAAGCATATGTAATGTAAAACCAACCCAGCTAATTAACTAAATTTTAAATACTTTAAAAACACAAAGGCGCATTTAGTAATAATTCACCTAAAGCATTGTGTTCTAAATAGCACTAAGCAGTTTCCTGAGTTTTTGATATAAATTCCTCGTAACAGAAGCTGCAAATAAGTTAATGGGAAGTGTCAGGGAGACAAAGAAATGTTTGGAAAAGTCTTTTGGTACTGGATTAATTTTCCCAGCCTGTTGTGTGGTCCCTTCAGGTCAAGAGTGAGAAATGCTGACAGAGCAATACTGATAGCTGTAGGCTTGCCCTCCCCTGCCCCATTTCTGGGGATCAGGACCATCCACTCAGTTTTTTTCATAAATACAAGATTCCCACAGATCACGTGGGGTTGGAAGGAGCAAAGCCAGCTACTTACAATGACTGGGCAGGGCATGCCCATGTAAGAAGTCAAGAAGCTTAAATTCCAAAGATAAAGAAAGCATTAAAAGAAATCCTTAATTCTTTCCAGTCTACACCAAATTATGGCTTCTCTGAAAGTGTTTGAACAAGGAACTGATTATAAAATCAAACAGGTACCACAGCTACAGCTGGATATGGCTCGTAACAGCTACATTGCACCATAGGACCATCCACGGCATCACCTCTTCCTTCTCCGCCACAGGAAAGCCTTGCACTCCTTCCCCAGATCCCTCCTGGCAGCAGCCAAACCACCCTCCAAGTGCAATAATTTGGCACTTCCCAAGCTGCACCGGCTCACTCGACCCCACAGAGCAGGGTGAAGCACAACTTCAGCGCTCCCCTGCTTCATTTTATTTCTGAGCGTATGAACCTGGCTTGCTATTTTGGTAAGAACAATTTCGTTCCACTCTTCTCTTGGTTTGTTTTCACAGCTTTAATACTTCAAGGATTTAGACTGGCCTCCGAAAGGGACACCTTTGAAGCTAGAAAATAGTTTTGCTGCTGGCTGCCCTCCAGCTTGCCCTTTCGACAGTTCTCTGGCAAGAAGCTTCTGATTTTGCAAATCGAAACCCGCTGCTTTGCAGAGCACAAACCTGCACTATCCGCAGAGCGAGGCCAAGGGGATGCTAAATAACAGCCCAAGATTCTCCACCATCTAACCCCCCAACATTGCTCCTGCCACTGCTGCCCAGCAAGAAGCTGCTCAGCAGCAACTGGAGGGAAGCGGGGTGCTAGGAGTATGAGTTCCTTCTGTTCAGCTCCAGTTATCAGCAGTTCTAGACTAAAAGGAAACAAATCCAAATTTCTAAAAACAACCCCTATAACAAGATGCATCTGGCTTTCCCTCACACGTTCGGATCTACTGTGCCTATCACTTCCTTCTAGGATTGTAGAGAGACATCAATAGGTTACATACTGGGAACGTACACAGTACCCTCCTTCCCCTTTTTCTCCCATTTGGGATTAAAAAAAAATAAATAGGGGGAGCCAGATTCAAGATACTTTTAGGACTGGTGTATTTAACACTGCAGCTACTGTGTTAATGTTTATTTTAAAAGAGGTTGAAAGTAAAGTACCTTGTGCCTGAACACCACTAATCACCTGCAGGTGACCAGAGATTCCCCAGCTTTAATAAATATATAAACAGTTATGATAGATATGTGATGCTATTTGTTTAGCAGCTGATAAATGATTGAAGGAAACTCATTTCACAGGTGGCTTATTTTCAGTCCTGGAGTCACAGCTATTGAACTAATACCTGCTCTTACCTACACTGTCTATATTTTTCCTTTTTAAATGCTCAACACAAACCACAGCTACAGCTTTAAGTTGTTTTCGTAACAGCTTATGGTCTTGTTCTTCTGGCAGCTTATTCAAAGAAAAATGGCATAAGCTATGCTTAAATGGAAGCATTCATTTTCTTTCACTGCTAATTAACGACACTTCTCTATTTCTGTTTCTAGAGTTTGGGGGATATTAGATCTGCCTGCCGTAATCTACCAGTTCTCAAAAGTCGAGTTTGGACACATTTGGATTGGTAGAAATAAGGAGATGGCACACGGGGGATTTCAGGATAACTTTTCTATCACCAGCCACATGCAAACCCAGTTTGGTTCTTGGGCAGTTCGTCTGTACTAGGGACTAGGAATTAATGCAGGGCATCAGTCTGTTCGCTACAGACATAGTACTGCTACAGGACAGGGGGATGGAGACTGCTGAGCAGAAGTTACACCTTGATAAATTAACAAAAGCAAAGCGCTGTACAACCTATGGCAAGCGTGCAGGATGTTAACCTTAAGTTAGCATGAAATCGAGGAGAAGGTGTGCAGTGATGTGGCAGCTCCCCTACTTGTCCCCTACGGTGCCTGTGCCACACCAGCCCACCACTGCCACTGCCCAGTCAGGCTCATGTCCGTAAGTCTGTCCCCTGGCAACTTCTGCAAATTCCACAGTTAAACAGCTATTATGACCAAGCTATGAATTGTACTGTTTTACTGCCAGTAAAAATTCCTTGTATTTTTCCTTCTTTATTTTTTTTTTTTTAAATACAGTTTTCCCTCCTGTTAAGCATAGGATTTTTGTGTTACAGTAAAATTTAAAATCCCCTTTGGGGTTCCTTCACCCAGATGGAATCTGTCTACTCCTAACAGCTCCAGTTACTAAATAGATTTAGAACCTCATGCTTAGGGTGCTCCGTGAGATGCATGAAAGGATGATATCCCCATGGGGATGTTTAATGCTGTTGCACTGAAAAGTTGCCTTTGGCAACCAAAGTTGCCTGTGGTTGGCAACCAAAATTGCCTGTTATTGGGCTGTGATTATTTTGGTGTGAATGTACCAGATGAGGTAAGCTGTAGGTTGAGTGAAAGCAGGAAATTCAATTTTGAAGCAAAACATTGTCCTCAACTTACCCCATCGTTGTACCCAGGCAAGTGGGAGACGAGATGATGATCACTATAACCTGGACAAAATTTATGGAAGAATTTGGGGGGTTGCAGGGAAGAGAGAATTCTCAGAAAACCGAAGAGAAGTAGATATTTGTGTTTTCTATATTTTCATTACATCTTAAAATGAAGTGGGTTTACTCTTAAAAAAAAAAATATTCACCTCCAATCATAACATTTAATTTCAAGTCAGATCCAAAAAGCTTTTATTTAAGCTGTACAAATTGACAGCAAACGCAGGCAGTTTTCAATTCAGTTGACCAAAACTGGCTGGCAAACTTGAAACCAAACCAGCCGAATCCCTTATTTGTACAGCTGCGTGCCCCAGGCTCGCCTCCGCCCCCCAAAAAGGATGGAGCTGCAGGACATCAGCTCTGTGCCCAGGCAGTGGGCATGGGGTCCTGCAGCAGCCAGGGGGGGTGATCACAAGTCTCTTCTGCCTTTACAAGCTATGAAGGTCTTGCCCATGTTTTTGAGGGAATTGGTGTTAAAGTCTTCTAACCCCAGCAATGTTCAATCTGCTGCTTTTACAGTGATATATGGGGTGTTGCCATAGCCTAAGAGAGCATCTGAACGCACTACAGTCAATTCAGAGCTTGGCCTCAGATATTTTATAATACTGTTTGATTACATCAAATTAACTCAAGCACATGTACACGTTGAATTAAAGGCATGAAATGGCCAACACTTAACAGGAGTATTACTGTGTCCAACATTGGAGTCAACACAGGAAGGACATGGACCTGTTGGGACATGTCCAGCAGAGTGCCACGAGGATGATCCAAGGGATGGAGCACCTCGCCTACGAGGACAGGCTGAGGGAGCTGGGGTTGTTCAGCCTGGAGAAGAGAAGGCTCCGGGGAGACCTCATAGCAGCCTTCCAATATCTGAAGGGAGC
>JAOQGH010000051.1:44867899-44883332 GCA_025769975.1 Gallinago jamesoni
CCTGCAGGGGTTCAAGGCCAGGCTGGAGGGGGCTTTGAGCAACCTGGTCTGGTGGGAGGTGTCCCTGCCCAGGGCAGTGGAGTCGGAACTCCGTGATCTTTAAGGTCCCTTCCAACTCTAACCATTCTATGATTCTATGGGCATTTATAGATCCACCTGGCATGAAAAATTGAAACTACTTCTAAGCAACCAAAATGAATGCAGTTTTACCCTGTATGTGCTAAAAGCATCGTAAGTTCATGAGAAATTTTCAAATAAGGCGCCGTCCTATTTTACATCACGTATCTTCTGCGTTCATTTACAATGAGCAGAACTAAAAGGGAGGGTCCAGAGAAGGACAACGAAGCTGGTGAGGGGTCTGGAGAATAAGTCTTATGAGGAGCGGATGAGGGAGCTGAGAGAAAAGGAGGCTGAGGGGAGACCTTCTTGCTCTCTACAACTCCCTGAAAGGAGGGTGTAGTCAGGGGGGAGTCAGTCTCTTCTCTCAAGTCACAGGCGATGGGAGAAGAGGAAATGACCTCAAGTCGTACCAGGGGAGGTTTAGGATAGATATTAGGAAAATATTTTACATAAAAAGGGTTATTAAGCCTTGGAATGGGCTGCCCAGGGAAGTGGTTGAGGCACCATCCCTGGAGATGTTTAAAAGATTGACATAGTGCTTAGAGACATGGTTTAGTGGTTTTTGTCAGAGTTAGGTTGATGGTTGGACTAGATGATCTTAAAAGTCCTTCTAACCTATTTCAATTCTATGACCTAGAGTTGAACCTAGACAATTCTATGATTCGAAAAGGCGGCAGAAGGAACAGCTTCAGAGTCTGTCTTGCATCTACCACTGGAGCTGGAACAAGAACTCCCATGCTGGGAACTGAAGATGATGCTCGTTAGGGAAGACTGTGGGTTCACCGAGCAAGCATCAGCACCCTTGGCACTAAGGACCAGCAATTTGCTACTTTGGCTTTGCAGCCATTCCCATGAAGCGTCATTTGCTTTTTGAACTGGGTCATGCTAAGGAAATCCCGGCTAAGAGTCTTTGCCTTTTCCAAGAAATGGAGGATTATTGTCTGCCACAATTACACATTCCAGTTTACAGGAAAAAATATATTCTGATTTAATTTTCTCTGAGTCCCATTGTTTACTGGCTGCCTCTGAGTGAGGAGCACAGATGTCTAGGGGAGTAACAAGCCACAGCACCCTCCCTGCACTGTAGCTGAGAGATGAGGGATGCAGAAGGGTTAGATAGAACTTCACTCCAACTGGCAAGAGTCATCGTCCTGTCCAGATCTGGGCAAAGCTTTCCTGTGACACGAGTCCTGCCTTGAGGCTGCTCTGACGCATTGAGTCTGCGCCCCCCACACCTCCATAGGAGGCTGAAACCTAACTCAGCTTGGAATCCAAGACCACTAAGAATGAGAAGCAGGAACAGAGATTTTTTTTTTTTTTTTTCAAGCAACTGAGTCTCCCAATCCTGGTGAAGTTTACCTAACAATCCTAAAGTCCCAGGCAAAGTAGTTTTGTTAGCCTGTATTTACATAAAGCTTAAAGGATTTCCTAGACTGTAGGTGTGCGTAAACCACCTCGTCATTCACAAGAAACACAGCTTCCAGAAGCTCATGTTGAAATATCTTTTGTTGCAGGTCCGCAGTGTGTGCAGAAAAAAAATAATAATTTAGCAGTAGAGGTTTCACATGCACATTTTCCCCTCTCCACCTCCCAGTAGTTATTGAAAAGGTGGCTCTGCAAAGCCTTGTTATTTGTTAACGGTGTCGCTTGTGCTTGTCAGAAAGCTGTTGGCCCTGGACCAGAGCCCAGACTCCCCTGCAGCTTAGCATCAGAGGAGTGCAACAGGAGAGGAAGTATTTGTTGTCTAAAGGATACTGGGAAGTAACATGGCAGGGAAGGGTGGCTCCTGGGGCAAGCTTGGGGGTTCAGGACCTCAAGGAAAACATTGTGGGAATGAGTTGCCAAGAGCTGGGACAATGCTCCCCTCCTAATAGGGGGAGCCTGGAGCAACAAATCTGGATGGTGGGAATGGATGAAAAAAACTACATAGTGGAAGAAAGAGCTGTGAGACTCTGAGAAGGGAGAGCTCGAAGCAGAAGCTGGGTAAGAGCTCTGTGCCAGTGAGGTAGGCATACATACATTTTACTCATATAAAGACTTTTTTACTTCCCCCCAAAATAATTCAACTTCCAGCTTCTTCCAGGCAATCACATTATTGAAATGCTGCAGTTCACTCGAGCTAAGTGCCTAGAAAGCAAATTGATCCAATAAGTGCAAGCACAAAACTCTACCTTTCCAAAACACAGCACCACATTTTCAAAAAGCTTTGCTCCCGCCTGGAGTCGGGATCTCACAGGTTAGTGTTTGCCATGCAGTTTTTACTTCTGTGCAGGGTTCCTGTGTGTTTTTTGGTAGGAGAAAAAGATCCTTGTAGGGAAAACTACATAGTTTGAACTCTTCAGTGAATAAATTAACATCACTTCACCCGTCTCCTCCCCTTTCCTTTCCAACGTTAGCACAACTGCAGTCTTTAGTAGCAAGTATCCTGTTAGTGTTCTCCAAATAAACCTGAATTCCAGAGGAGCTCTTAAGAGCTCATTTTCTCAGTAAAGGTTTGCTCTCACAGATAAAACAAACCAGGAAAAGGAAATTCACAAGTGTTTGATTTTTCTGTCCAGTCACTTCTTTGGTAAAAAGAGAGCAAAGAAACTCTTTCACACCCCTCACTATGAATTTTCAGCTCTGTTTGCTTTGACTTCTCGTAGCTAAGCCAAGGAATAAAAAAAAAAAAACCAACACAAAACCAAAACCAACCCACGTCTGAAAATTTCCACTAATGAATTCCAGACTCCGGGGCTGCAAAGCCATTTGCTTTCTCCCAAGTCATGTTGTCAACAACTGAGCACAGCTGTATGAAGGGCAACAAAATATTACAGTTACTTGTGTTTCTACACCCCCAAATTTGCAGGCTTATTGAAGTACATTAGAGAAAAAAAAGAGTCAATGCAAGCCTTTATGGCTACCTTTACCTTTGAAAAAAAACAGCAACATTTCCCTGATCCCATCGAGCAGACAGGTAACAGAGGTGACCCATCTTCTCTGGTTTTACACAATCTTCTAAGAAAGAGCCGGTGGCCAGCAAAGCTTCTTACCAGGGCTTTTAATGTCCAGGCTAGAAGGCAGGAGTTGGGATGCTGCACATTAATGATGATAACAAGTTCAGAGTCTCTCCTGGTGTACCTGAGCCAGCGGCTCTCAAGGAGACAGTGTGCATTGAGTTATGGTGTCTTTCAAACTAAATCACTGCATTAGCATTACAAACAGCCGGATGAATTCTTTTGTCCAGCTCTGAGGCTGCGACATCCCTCTACAAGTCTGCTAATGATTGTCACTGCGCAGTGTAAGGCCAAGATCTTGCTTTGCTCACATGAATGTGAGGTGACACAAGAGCAGCAGCCATCACCCCCCCGTCACACTCATTTGTTGCAAAGAATCCAATTGAAGCACTAGCGCTAAACCCTTTCCTCTTTTGAAAAATAGTATGGGATCTTAGTGACTTGGAGAGGGTCAGGACCACCTTTCCACAGCTTACCTGCAGACGCCAGCTCCAGCAGCACAGGGTTCCTGGTCACACCTGGGTGTTGTTTCAAGGCAAGGGCATCATCAGTGACACACGACAGCAAAGGCACCAGCTGGAGCCAGTCTCTGCCAGTAATGCACAGCTTCCCACAGCAAATCACACTGGGCAGCCTGAAGCTCTTCTTGAATAGGGCAGGGGTTTTATCTTTTGCCTCTGGAAGGTGGTTTCCAAGTAAACTTTCTTCAGACACATACAGTTGAAGTGATTACTTCTTACCTTCAGCCCAGTAAGCACCTCCTCATCAACTATAGAGTTTTAGCTAAGTATAATTCTGGTATCTTTGAGAGCTCTATCCCTTAGTGAAACTTCTTCCTTAAAAAGTCCTAGATGCATTTGTCAATTTTAAGGAAAACCAAACTAATTAATCAAGAGAATTAATATAGCAATTTCAATGCACTAATAAGAGGGCAAAGAGAGCTGACGCTTTGGAAGGCTTCCTACATCCTCCTCTGTTCTCTGGGCAAACCCCTAGAATGTTTTTTGAGTTTCTTTCCTCACTTTCTTACAACCTTTCTTTAAATAAGGCACAAGGGAAAGAGAGGCTTTGAGATAGACATTCAGAAACTAAACCCACATAGTTAAGATAAAGTCTGTCAAATATTTAAAGTCAGAAATACCCAGCAACACATAAATAGCTTATGCTTCCATTGTTATAGCTTACCTGAATGTATTTTTTCCAAATAGACTGGGGAAAAACACATTTCAGGATAAAGCCAGTCTTTCCTCATAAGAGCAGAGCTCCTATAAATTTCCATTAACAGGAATAAATAGTATTCCAGTCATCTTATAGAGTAACAAAACACAAAACGCAGTCCTAGTCTTCTTCACCCTACTCTGTTAACGGCTCATCCATTGTCCTGAGCCTGGTAGGTCCCCATTTGGCACTGATACAATACCAAACCAACTTAAGCTTCTTCCTTATCCTTTAAATTGATGGATCTAAGTGTTAAAAAAAATAATAAAAAAATTACTTCTTTTTCATAAGCACAATGAGTCAGTTATAATTTGGGGAGGGAGAGGAGATTAAGGCTACAGCCCTTAAATATAGCCAAGGGTCACCCACAAGTAAGAGAAGTTCAGCCACACAACACAGTAATTTCTGTGATCTTCACCAGCTGAGAGCAGCTGAGTTAACTCACAGATGGAGACTATAAGCTTTTCAAGGAAAAGGACTCAAAGACACAGCTGCTTTGGGAACCTTAGTTCCATTTTCCATACAGATGGCTTAAAGTCTTAGGATGAGATCTGAGCTTCTAGAAGCATGAGTTATGTTTGTGAATGCTGCATCCATCAGGCTCTTCTGAAAACCCCTCTTCTGTAAACTGGCTCAAAATTGAGCAGCTCTCATGGAAACATTCAAGATAAGCAGCGGCTGATGCTGTAGCAATCACCTGGTTTTGCTTTGCAGCTACTGGGATCTGCCCCCAGGGTTATCCTGTGTATCATCCCTTGAGTTAAAATAGGTGAGAATGAAGCTGGAGCCTATTTCTTCCTTTCTTGTTTGGACTGATGATTTCTTGGGGTTTATTGCTTCTTATCAGCTTCGGATAAGGTGGTCACTTACTCTACCCAAGCCTAACTGTTGGGTGCAGGGAGTCCCTGCCCACTGATGATTTGCATCCAGTACCTGTGAGTCTGTTTATACCCGTATCTGTCTGTTTTCCTTGGGCAATCAGCTGCTAGGAAAATTCCTAAGAAAGCAGGTTTTTATTGCCAGAAGTTTCAAAGCACAGAAGCACGCTTTGTAGCATGGGGCAAGGGCTGTCTTTCATAGGCTGTGATCTCAAATCTGTGCACATGGTTTGAAAGTGCAGAGATTTATGTAGGAGGGATTATTCACAGCACCTACCATTCAACATTTGTATTTGGTTTTACCAGGGTAAAGCATCTGCAGAAGAGATAAATAAATTGATAATAAATATTCCTATCCCTGCTCATGGGGTAAAGGACTTGCCAAAAGCCCCAGAGAAGCTCAAGGCAGTGGGTGATGTTGAACATGGAGCTCCTGTAGTGTCTCTGTCCCAAACACAAGCCCATGTCTCACCCTCAGCTCACACTTGAAAACAAAAGGTGATGAAATATTTCAGTTTTCCATACAAGAGGTCTCCCACGTGATCTAGACAGGTAGGACCTGCCCTTTACAGAATTAGCTTCCAAAGACTCTTATTCTTCTTACCTTGCAATTCTTATTCTATTATTGTATTACTTGGCACTTGAGAAAACATATCTGAGAGGAGACTGAATGTTTTTATTGCAGCCAACAAAAGCAAAGGAGCAATTCCAATACCTTTCTCCTCTTTACCTGTTCTTACTGCCCTGTGATATGTGTTGTTTCTCAGTTTAGTGAAAACTTAGAGGAAGTTTCAGGAATTGACTGTCTGTTAATGGATCTGAGCTCAGTTCACTGGGCAGAAAATTAAAAGGCATGTCTGCAAAATTAACAGGAAATACTTCCTTCTCTGGCATGCAAAAATACAATTCCTTTCTACCAAATTTGGCTTAGATTTAACAAAACATGTTACACAGATGGAGATTCTTTCAAAAAACAAATTAGCCATCCTAAGCTAACCAAGCTTTAATAGTGCCCATAATAATGTGAGATACAAAATAAACTATTCAATAACATTAGTTATATTTTCTCTTTTTTTGTCAATGTATTGGTTGTCAGTTAATTGTGCTTCATATAGACATGATATAACTGTTAGAGAAATAATACTATAAGACAAAGTTCAGCTTACAAGTTTCTGAAAATGTTCATTTCCACTACTTGCAGTACAATATTTGGGACGAAGGGATTCTGTGCCATGCCTTTTGAATAAATTTCAAAGTGTTACAGTACAGGAGCAATATGCTTGTTCCCTATGTGAATTTTCTGATGAAATATTGTTTGTAACTCTTTGAGGAATCATAAACTTTTCCAGAAATCAATGTTCAGCTGTTCCAGTTCTGGTCTTACTCGTGCTAGTAACAACCGAGTGAATGAATCTTTTCTGTTTGATAAGACTTTGTTATGTTCGTGCAGCTCTAGCCTTATGGGTATGGAAACAGTTAGATTCCTCTGCTTTCCTTATTCTGATTCAGGAAAAGAAAGAAGCTGGGCTTTTGATCCTTTACTGCTCTAAATGAAGCTAAACCCACAGGACATTTTGCCAGATCTTTTGTGGTAAAGCAGTATCCTAACGGCTTGCAACAAGCCTTTCTGCTTCCTTCCACAAAGTGAGGCATCAGAAGAACACCGGTGGGAGAGGAAGCTAACAAAAGGAAGGTATCTTTAGTGAAAATTATTTCCTTTTTCAGACTGTATTTAGATATCTAAAAGGTTTCCAAGAAAATGGCTTAGCACATGCATTTTATTCCCCAGCACCCCAGCTGTTAGCAGCTGGGTGCAGTGTTTCAGCAGTTACTCTTGTAGGAAATATAACAGTAATTTGAAATAATAGGCAATAAGTATCCATGGATGTAGACAGGGAGCCTAATTTTGCAATATAGCTCCCCTCCATGACTTCCCTTTGAAGCACGATCCCACTAGCCAAGATGCTGAAGCTCCCAGTCTGCAAACCCTTTGGAACAGGCTCTGAGCAGTTGATTTCCTGACCTTCAGAAAGTGCTAATAAGGCAGAACGTACCCCGTGAGGGACACGAAATGCCTATCAAGTCTGCTTTCTACTTAGAGGTGTCTCCAAGGTGAACCATAGAACTAAGCTTGTGGCGTTTTCCTTTAGTTCTAAAGCACCAATTAGACCAGGGAGTTAAATGGGCTTTAGCAAATGCTATTTCAATCTCATGCTCCAACACTTATTTTTTAATATAAATGTAGCTAAGTCACTTAAATCAGGACCATTAAAAATACGTGGGTACTGCCTTGCTTGGTATCATAACGGCTTGTGCTGTGGCAACTTGGGAATTTAAGTCCTGAGCCTCTAAAAACAATTCAGCAGCACTCTCAGCCCGTGGTGGCCGTGCTTTCAAATTACACATGGGAAGAGAGCAGTTACGAGGGGAAGGATGTCCTTGGGGAACTGGGAAATAAACCCCACTCCAACATCAAAGCTACCCGTGAAGACGGTACATCTTTCTGATATGAAAGATGTTCAGATGAGGAAGCATCTGCCCGATGTGTCTGTCTGACCTGGTACGTGTCTCTGGCAGAAGAAAGAGGCAGTTCCCTGTGTCAGAGGAGCTGTGACCCCTCTCCCAGACGCCCATGTGTACGTAACCCACCCCCTCCCACCAAAACCCATCTCGTGCCCTCCCGTAGCACCTCCAGCTCTTCCCTGTGTGGGTGCTTGGTGTTACCGCGTTTCCATGTAGAAGAACAGATTCAACTTTCTGGTCCCCGCCGGTGACTATTTCCCTGCCACACTCTGCAGGAGCCTTGAGTTCCAATAATGAGGATCCATCTGTACAAAATGTGTTGGGATTTACTCTGCTCTTGCTATGAGTTACTTCAGCGAGGCTGAATTCATGTTCCTCACAAAATCATCTAAATATCAAATTTATGTTCCTAGCCCTTTTTGAAGTCTTTTGATGAAATCTAGTCTGGAAAACACTTCCCATAACTATGCCAATAACAACTCTAAACGTTCTCGCTAGTGAAAGGACTGACAGAAAAAATGTAATTCCTTCCTAACTACTCACTCTGCTCTCTGCCTTTCCCTTATGCGTAGAAAGTCAAGTAATGGGATCACACGCGTCTTAGTGACACACACAACTGAGCTAATGCAGGAAGAGGTTGTAGTCAAGATGGAAATGACCCATCGAAGTTGTAGCGTCAGGTCTTGCACTACTGGGAATTACATCTCATAGCCTTTTCTAATAAATACAAGCTCAGCAGTGGAGTCAGCTAAGCAAGAGGCAGGGAAATATTACCTACAGAAAGTCCAAACCACCTTCTAGCTAACCAATTTACACTTCAGTTGGCAGATTAGAAGATATGTGTGGAAAGATAAGTATGCAGCTACCAAAGAGCTGTAAAAAAACCACAGAAATATGCAGTCTCCAATGTGCCTTCACTGGAAAATTGCTTGTAATTGTGTTGCTGAATTGCCTATAGATCCTTAGAGCAGAATCCATCTGATTATAAAGAGAAGATGAACTGTCTGGTGGCATCTTCCTGACTTCTCGTGGCCGTGGTTTGATCGTGTTTTGCTGTCTGCATCCATACTTTGGGTAACCTGGCTCATCTTCCAAGTCCTCTTGGTTATAAACCTGTCTAAAACGACAAACTCTAAGTGCAGCTGGGCTGGACTAGCAGCATAGGTTCAGCCTGGTATTTGAAGGAAGGGTCTGCAAGGAAAAGCATTAAATAGCACAATTTGGGAAAGAGCTGAAGCTCAATGTTCAGTTTTGTTCTTGGTATTCCCAATGAAGACCCATGGGAGAAGTCTTAGAATTGTTTGAATCATCTCAGTAGAGAATAATGGGAAGTTCTAGGATTCTGCAGCAGAAACAGATCCTAGCTAGAAAGGTGATTTCAAGTAACACCATTTTTAGATACTTCGTTTGAATCACTATCCAGAGGAAAACACCTCTGTAATATCTGGTCTTTTGTTGTAACACCGACTTTGTAAGGTCATCACTGCCTTTGCAGAAAAAGGTCTTTAACATAACAATGAGGATACACTTTTTAAACAAGATGGCAGCCAATAGCACTAGGTCTGAAAAGCTGTCATAGAGACACCAGGTTTTCCACAGAGCGAGCCATCTTACCAGACACTAATTGTAGAGATAATGACTTCTTCCATGACATTATATATGGGGCTAGATTTTGAGGGTGGGGGAACTTGCATTATGACAGCTCAAAAGCCTTCACGCGCAAATGCAAAATCTGCAAAATCTATCTGAATTGTGTTTTTTTAATCTGACACCGCAGATTACACAGCAGTTTTGACCCTCATAAAAAGAGTTTTCTTCTTAATCTTCACCATTCGACCGGGCCAGTCTTAAACTTTCCCAGCAGGGCACACTGATGAAAACAGGATGCGATAGTAAGTTCTGTTTTCTGTACAAATCCAGACTTGCACATTAGCTAAACCATATTTGCTGCAGGGGAAGAACTGTTGATTATCTTTTTTTTTCTCCTTCTTCTTCCCCATCTGTTTTTTCTTTTCTCCAGGGCATCCATTCTAACATCTAATCCTAACACTCTGAGCAACATCACCAGTGCGCGCATGACGCCACCAGTGAGGTAGGATACTTATCAGGAGCATCAGCAGCAGCCAGACCTTCAGCCCCTGAACAAAGTTACTCGGTGGCCATCTGAACATTTACACTGATTGTTTTCTTTTTCGACTTCCACCAAAGGGTGTTTGTTTTTGTCCACTCCTTTTATTTCCTCAGTAGCAGCAGAGACATTTTGAATATAGCAAGGGGGATACTTCTGATTGTTTGGATTCTGTTCAAGAAGGACAGATTTATGTGTTTACCCTGGAAATGACTTACTGAATCATACTTGTGAGCAGAGCCAGGGAGCCCCCCGTTGCCTCCACCTCCCCCAGCCAGTCCTCGGGGCTCTGCCACAATATGGTTTTAATTATAAGCAGGAGCCGCTGCAGCATTTTCCTCCTTACTACAGTATTTTTCATTATGCAGGCTGGAGAACAACTGGGAAAATCAACCTCTGTTAAGGAAAGAGTTGATTAAGCCTGTTGAGAGATAGAAGAGCTTTTAGATTCATATATGTGTAGTTGTGTTAAAGATGCAATGATGGATGAGTGTATAGAGCTGCAACGTGATCTAATCAGGATTCGTAGACAATGGACCTCAAGTCTGAGTTTGGATCTCTGGTGTCCCCCAGGTTATTGCCTGCAGTTCAGGCATATTTATTTGATTTGATTACTTAGGTGGTGATCCTACCAAGGAAGGCTTCTGCTTGCCTGCTCGCCACCTCAGAGCAAAAATGATAAAGCGCTTCTAGAAAGATGAAGATGTTGAAGAAATTCATCTTCCATTTATTCTTTCCTTTATTTTGTCATGCCTTTAGTACATGAGGGTTAATCAACTCCAAGATATCTCTGCTGTTTCTGTCATGCCACCATAATGCACTCTGGAGGAATACCAGAACGTAAATGTTCACTCTGCTGCCTGGAGGGGGAGAAGACAGAGATCCCATGAGTGAAGAAATAATTGCCACTTTTTGGTGACAAAAATATTCATCCCAGTAACTTGCCGAGCAACTGTGCTTTCGCAAGGCTTTTTCTGCCAGCTGCATTCGTGTCACATTTGCTCTGCCATAAGGGATTAGAGCCCAACTGCCTCCTCAGCAAACTCTTCTTGTAGTTATATTATCTACAAAAAAACCAGCTGTGACTCCGACAGGAGATCAACCTCATGCATTTCAGCCCCATTCACCCCAGTTCCCATCCGCACAGCAGCGGCCAGGCCAGAGTCCCCGTGCTGCAGGGGGTCTGTGGGTTGCTGTGAGCATTCCAGAGCAGCCTTTTGCCCCATGGAAGTGTCCTAATAAATCCCCCAAATACTATCAAAGCTTGGAGGGATTTCTACCTCCGCAGCCCCTCAATATATATCAGTTTTAGAGTCTTGCATATATCGAATTCCTAGTGTTAGCATCACGGTAGAAGAGAAATTTCACAGGATGACAGAAAGATCTCCTGTTACCCTCTTAAGGGGAGAAAAAGTGAAGGGTTGTAGGGCATAACTGCTCTTTGAAATGTCAAATTACAGCCACAAGAGGGTATCTAAAATATCTGCTGTTGATTTGCATGACCCTGGAAGCAGACATGTTTCACACAGCAGCTTTGCTTGTGCCTTTCTTCAACTTTCTCCTTTTCTTTTTAGTCTCTTACTGCTTCAGTATGAGGTAATTTAGAGGACGCTTTACTGAGCGATATCCTGTTTTATATGATATTTTTACTTTAATGAGGATGAGAGATGATGAAGCTGAGCAGTGAATGGGTCTGTCTGAACTTTTGAGGTTTCCATGGGGATTCCTGGTCCTGGGCTCACGCACCCCTCCCATGGCAGTCAGTCATGAGGTGGTCTTTGATGCATGAGACATGACAGAGTCACCTTTCCACAAAACAAGACATGCCCAAATTCATACATTTTCTCTTCCGATACTTCCTTTTCAGCTGCAACTTTGCATGAGATAACCCAGTTGTGTTGGTTTCTAAAGAAAACACAAAACCTAGTAGATATAGTGACTTGGGATATTGAGCAAGGAACCATTTCCCCAACTGTAACCACTTGAATCATTCTCCAGATGTGCCTAGAGCATCCCTACCATGTTGCATGAAATTTTCTGGGGCAGAGAAGACCAGCTGCCATGTCTCTGACAGAAACAGTGCTGCAGAACCTCTTCTAGAGACACATTTTCGGTCTAATAGCAAAGCTTGGAGCAGTGTGACATTTCTTCCATTGGGTGGGACGAATTATATTTCATTAATCATTGCTCGTTTTGGAGTTACATCACTGTCTATGAAATTGAAAAACAGGGTATGTTGCGTAGTTTCAATAGGTTTGACCATCAAATTACGCAAGTCATCAGTAGCTGGGGGGTGGAACAGGCCACCCTTCTGGGTTATAACGCCCAGTGCAGTTTTTTGCCCTACCTAATATTTTTTGTGTCTGAAAATGGCTGTGTCTAAATCACACTGACTACGACACAACTGAAAAATGGTGTCATTGGCTTCAACTTTACCAATGCTGATGTTGAATATGCCATCTGTCCCAGCAAAAAGACTTCTATTTTTCTTGCGTTCAAAATCAGACACAGAACTGCCAGAGCAAGGCCTGTTAAAATCTGTCGGTGACGTTTCAAATAACCAACAGGAGGGGTTTTTGAAACTTGCCGTGTTTGCAAATGGGAAATACACAACCAACGCTCTGCAAATTGCCATCACCTTTTGGTGTTACAGGGCAAAACCGTTTTCAGTTGCAACCTTTGCTCACTCTTATATATTGCTCAAGTGCAGTAAAATTAATACCAAAAGTCCAAATGAATTCTTTGGGAGATCCAAGCTACGCACCACTGGGTACCCGCATCCAGCTGGCCGCCCCCTTTGTGGCAGGGGGGCATCGGAGATGGGGGCTATTGTGGAAGGAGCAGTTCTGTACACACAGCAGAAGACAGGATCCTGCAGCAGATGCTGGAAATTTCTTGCCAACCCATAGCCTGGAGAGGTCGGCTGAGCGCTTGGAGATTTGGCCAGTTCTTGTTCCTGTTGAAGTTAATAGATTTTGGCATCATTCTCAATAGGCAGCATAATCAGTCTTCCAGGGGGGTTTCTCCCACATGTGTGCTTAAGTCTGTGTACAAGCTCCTGAGTCAGTATTTCATCGGTCAGTCCTTTAATTGAGTTTGTACTTCTCAGACATACAAAACAAACACTGATTTCCTTTGTTAAATGGAGGGCAATAAACTGGGGTTGCATACTTTTATTATCAGGAAATAGTGTAATACTCAAAAGTCAAAAGCGTGCGGTTTAGTATGCTGTGCATCTAACCCAGGGATGAAAACAGCCCATTATTGTTATCAGAAAAAGACTGCACAATAGTATTCATTTACATACGTATTTACATCCATACATGAAGCAAGATGTGGCTAGCCCATAAAAATGTAGAGAATGATCAAGCAAGAGAAACAATATATTAAAATGATAATCTTCTCCATCTACAATATTCAACTACATCTGTGTTGGATCAGAGTTTGGCTGCTGAGGATGAACTTTCAGAATATGTTGTTCCCATTTTTGGTTCTTTGGGGAATTGGGGAGCTTTTCCTCTACATTTTCATGAGCTCTTCATTTTATATTGCAAAAAGCTGAGCAATTACAGAGTTATAATGTGGTAGCTGTTTAAGCAAGAGAAAATGCTATATTTTTTTCACATATTTGCGAACTTCATGTGCCCACAAAGACTTGGGCAAAAAGCTCCTTAGCACATAACTATTAGATGGCTGGGAGGCAGATTCCCTCCCATCTCTAAAGTGGAAGAACTCAAGATGTTAAAGCCCGATATGTTACTGCAGCAGCCAAAATCATTAATTAATTGTTCCAACCCTGAGACTCCAGTATTGAAACATAGGCAGTCGGAGACTTTACTGTCACACCAGGAATGGAGCTGGGCAGTCCCTCTAGGAGCTTTTAGCAGAAATGTCTATCAAGAGGCAAAGGTTGAATTAATTATAGAAAATACAAAAAGCCAAGAGTACAAATAGCTGGCTACATTTTGAGATTTTAAGACCCAAGACTCACAATACATCATCTGTTGTATAATCATGTTTTTTAATGCTTTTTAAATGCTTTTTAATGAATTTCTGTATAGTCCAGTTCTCATCCCACTTTGAAGAGCAGTAATTTACCAGGTACAGTCAAAGAGCCCATTCCCTGGCTTTTGTTTGCTACTGACATGACTTCATGGCCAACACCCGACCATATCCACTCAAGCCTTTCAAAGAGCAATCCTGTAGTTGAGAGATGACCAATTTCTGTGCTCGAGGGCCCACTTCATTTTTAGTCACACATCCACTGGCAGTTCGTGCAACCAGATAACCCCTGCCCAGATCTGCAGCAGGCAAAGTTCCCTGTGGCCAGATTAAAAGCCATGGGGTTCTTAATTCCAGGTCTAGCTCCTCCTAGACCATAGCTATATGGTTGATTAGAAAGCTGGATTTTAGTAACTGGGGCAGTGCACTGAAGATTATATGCCTAGGAGACCCTACTTTGTATGGTGTAACCATCCTGCGGTAGGCACAGGCTCACAGCGGTGACGCTGGAAGTACCACACTGCAGTGCCACTGCACGGAGTCAGAAAATGATTTCATCAGAGCAGCGGGGGATTCTAGATCTGATCGTGCAGCTCAGGTAACGCTGTCTGCCCTGTCCTTTTTGCCCTGTTATTTTTACTTCTTCTGTTGCTGTGGGAGGTCTTGCTGGGATGTTCCTGATTTGGAGATTGGTGTTTGCATCATTTCCCTTCCAAAGCAGATTTGCTCTCTCTGTTGTGGTAACCAGCGAGACATTATAGTAGTTCACATTTGTTTAGGTTTGAGGATTTTTTTTTGATGGTAACTACTTACACATCCCCTTTTTGTAGCAGCTGTTTTTCTGTAACTTGCATCTGTGGCGTGTTTTTGAGGCCAGGAGATAACAGATTTGTTGCTGAATGTAGACATAATGTACGTTGTCAAGACTCATATGCAGTGAAAATCTGCACCCCTTCAGAATGCACCAGGGTTTATTTGTTTTCTCAGTTTAAACACCCCTCACTGATCACTTGCTGGCTGGAGTTTGGCAGAAATTCTGTGGCAGGATCAAGGGAGCTGATAGCTCAGGAATATCTGAATCACTAAGTTTTGGGGGTCGAGGATGGGGGGGCGTTTTACTGCATTAAAAGGAGACTTACAAGGAGAAACACAGATTATAGTTTTTTGCTTGGAATGCAGGATTTTCTTAAATTTAACAATCCACAACATTTTTATTTTGCTCCAAACCTGATTTCCTCATATTTTGTCTATCTTCTGGAAGATGATCACATTTGGATGGTCGCACCCAGAGGGTGGTACTCCATGGGTTGAAATCCAGATGGAGAGCAGTGACAAGTGGCATCCCTCAGGGGTCCGTGCTGGGACCGGTACTGTTTAACATTTTTACCAACGACATAGACAGAGGGATTGAGAGCACCATTAGCAAGTTTGCAGATGACACCAAGCTGTGTGGTGTTGTCAGTACATACACCTGAGGGACGGGATGTCATTCAGAGGGACCTGGACAGGCTGGAGAGGTGGGCTCAAGTAAACCTCATGAGGTTCAACAGGAGCAAGTGCAGGGTTCT
>JAOQGH010000051.1:44883786-44911626 GCA_025769975.1 Gallinago jamesoni
TGGGCAACCTGGTCTAGTTGGGGGTGTCCCTGCTGACTGTGGGGGGGTCGGACTAGATGGCCTTTGGAGGTCCCTTCAGGCCTGGACCATTCTATGATTCCATGATTCTATGATCATATCTGTTTCCTTCAAATCTCTCCTTTAACTTTAATCACTGCATTTCATACACGAAATAATTGTTACTGAGTGTGACTGAAGTCTCATTCCATATTCAGATGTCAAAAAACAGGATAAACCCATATTGCAAGTTATCAAAGGTAACACCACTTACACTAACAGAACCTCGCATTGATATGTGATTTTCTAAACAGGGATGTGGTAGATACCAGGTACCAGGGCTTCAGTAAAGCCTTTGGTTAAGTATCACCAGGAAAATCTAATAAATTGGAGGAAATGGGTATTAATAAGGAACTGTTGATTAAGTAATTTCCCCAACTAAAGAGAAATTACTGATTTTGCATTGAAGAGGGAAATACCAAACCAGCAGCACAAAAAGGAACTGCTGGCTGCCCACGTCATATGGGGAGTTCCTCAAAGACCGATTTTGAGAAATGACATCTTCAGCCTACTTGAGTGAGAATGGACACTGATGGCATTCTATAAATACTTGGAGAGATAATGCCTGTGAGAGAGAAGAGCTATGTAAAAGCAATTTTGGCAGGGGAACAGATGAGGTTAACTGACCACAGCCTGGGAATCAGGGGCTTTCTCAAAATCTGAGCAGTGTGTTTCTGGAATACCCTCCAACAGGCGAAAAACCCAACTGACCGCACCACGTATCGTGGAATTACCCAGGAGGGGGCTGTGCCATAGAGGGAATTATTTATTCCCAGATTTATGCCACTGTAAACACTTGCAGCTTGTGCCAGAGATGTGGCAGCTGTTTTTTGGCCCTACAGGTATCACAGATGGAGGCACCATGGGGTGATGCTCCAGCTCCTCTTCCAGTGCCCTGTTGTGTGCACCAGCCTCTGGGCATGGCCACTGAATCCATCCTCTGGCTCCTGCTCCTGCAGCACAGACACATCGCTTTGCAGCCTCTAAAAACCTCAGAAAGTTCTCTCTAAAATAGAGCAAAACTGAACTCATGAAATCCCCATGTGCTGCTGGCACTCTGGAGGCAGTGAAGGGCTGGCATGGTCCCAGGGTAACCCAGAGTGGTCCCATGGCTGTTTCATGAGGATCTGCACAATGGCAGCCCACCATCCACCCTATCTACCTTCTTCTTCCCTCTGCTCTCCATCTGTCTTCCCCAGGGTGTATTCACCCAAGGGGACAAGGATGCCCAGCACAGGGACGATGCCTATCACAGAGAAAGAGACATGGGATTCTGGAGGGGCTGTTTTCATCCCCCTTTGTGGTCCTTTCATCACCACAGGAGGGATGCACAGAGATGAAACACGGCTGCACATCCTTCCCTGGCTGTGTGGGCTGTAGGGCCAGCACTCTTTCAGGCTGGCTTTTTGTGGGTGCTGCTTGAAAGGGCAGGAGGAGGGAGCTTTCCCCAGCCCCTGCGCAAGGGTCACAATTTGCCCCTGAAAACCAAAGAATGCGAAGTCAGCTTGTGAGGATTAGAGATGTTAAGATTTGAATGTTTTTGAGTTTGCTCTATGCTTTAAAAATCCCACAAGCATGGGGGGAAAAAAAACGCACCCATGCAGTCTGGAGCTCTTCTGGCTTCCAGCTCAGCTCAGGATGACTGTGGCACAATCGATTCCAGATGCTGAATTTCCGGCAGTGGCTGAAACACACACACACACACACACAACTCCTCAGACATAATCCCAGACTACTACAGACGGCAGAGACTGGCAGCATGAGAAAGGGAGACATTACGAACTCCCAAACTCATTCCCCCTGGACCTGACTAGCGCACAGGCTAGTAAATATTTAGGGTATTTTTAGGAGAGCATTAGCGGGATGACGTTCCCTGGCTGTGGTAGCCACGGAGGAGCCCAGCACGTTGCACCGGTTCACAGAGTGCTCAGCAACGTCATTTCTAGCCCCGTGGGACTGCAAACAGGATCAGGATCAGGCCTCCAGAGGTGGAGCTCGGTGATAGAAGTGGCTGGTTAACCTGTTGCTGGCTGTAGGCAGAAAATTAATGATCCGATTCCAATTATAAATATTCCAGAGAGGGCTAATGATGATTAATCTGTTGTTACAGAGTTGGTCTTTTATGACTTGTTATTTATTGCTCGTATGACTGTACTCACTCGTGACACCTGTTCCTCATGGAATCATCTATCACCTATTAAATCTTTGTGAGTAATTTAGTAGGGTAACCATCATGTATAAATAATACTTACGTCGCTTTTTAATATGATGAATGACACAAGATCAATTGACAATGCATAACCAAAATTTACAGGATCAAAACTCCCAGATACATTTTACGTCTTGCATTTTCTAAGCCTGCTGCCCACTATCAATAAGAGGCTATTAAACCATAGCATCTCTCTGGCATGATGAGGCCGATCGTCTCTACTCCTCCCATGCAACACAAATCAGAGCCTCTGCTGCAGACAATAGATTCCAGGAATACCCACAGGCAAAGGCTCTAGCTGGGACTCAGCACAAGGTCAAAGGAAAGCTAATTTTATTAAGAATTTTTACTATGAAGATATAAACTTGCAATAAAATGTTAGCAACTGCTTTAGGCTGGGATTTTCCAGAACCTTAAAGGGCAAATAGGTCCCCAAATCCCACCAAACTGGAACCTGGCACTTACAGGCTGCTCTGAACAGCCCAACCTTCATTCTGACTCATTACCCATTCCACTGCCATTATTTCTTCATAAGCTTTTGTTTAAGTTATTGTGCTCTTAATTTCCTGTTTCACAATCCTTTAGTGATGCCAGCGAAATATATTAATTCAGAATTCTGGATTTGCATTGGAACATTTAAGGGATTAAAATTAATCACAGCTTCTCATTGGCCAAAAGCGATCAAAGGTTTACTGCCCACATTTCAGATTAACATTTCTCCCGACTGTCATTTGCCAAAGTCCAAGTGAAAATAAAAGGCAACTGGATCTTTACCAGACAGGGAAATACTGGGGCAAACCCAAGTCCAGCACCAGCAGGTAAACCTCCATTAATGGCAGTGAAGATATACTGGCTGCGTAGATGTTCGGCTCGATCCTGAGCAAGGAAATGTACTGACAAAAGTGAGACCGTACTCACTATGAGTAATGAACTCCTGCAGCTCAGGTCTCTGACTCAGGGCTGCATCACCAGCACTGTCACTATTTCATCACATCTGAACCTCTTCTTTTTTTTTCCCCAGCAAGAAACCATTTCTCCCAATAGATGTATAAAAGCAGGTTAAGTGGGCGTAAAACTGGGCAGGAGCGAAGGATCTGTCAGCAGAAGTATCAGGTTTGTGGGAATGGCTTGGAGACACTCCGACACCAGGATTTACTTCTGACTTGACTCTGACCCCAGAGCCTCTGTTATGCAAGATTTCTCTATAGGCTTCCCAGGAGTGTGAAGGAAAGAAAAAAAAACCCAATATCTGTGAAGCATCTGTGCTGCCAGGAACATCTCATTGCAGAGTAATTCAAGTGCCTCCAATGAGCCACACAGAACAAAGGTGACTTGCCCAGATCACCCAGTGGGCCCATGGCCAAACTGGAGTGAGGATCCCAGCCTTCTAAGCCCCAGCCAGCTATATGTATCTCCCGCTAAAAGATTTCTGTGGGCAAGATGGATTTATGTAGGGTTCTTCAAACAGATTTTTGCCCCTGATTTATGCACAGTCCACCCTCACCCGTTTAGCAATGGAATCTGGCCCTTTTAGTCTCATTTCCATTGCAGATTAGCAAACATCTTAGAAAAGAGTCTGGTGTCAAGATGTTTGTTGGGGTTGGTGGTTTGGTCAGATGGGAATAAGGGAAGTTAATTCCCTAGGGGGGGATGTGTGTAGTCCTAATTCTTTCTTCTAACCATATGTCCGGCCAGACAAATCCACAAACATGCAAGATGGTAACAACTTCAGCCAACAAAATTGTTCCAATTATTTTTCTGTGCACCAGATCTACTGTTTCTGTACCTCAGATTCCATCCCAAGTGGGTTTAAGTTGATGGAAAGTTGATTGGCTGCAGTGGGCTCTGGGTCAGGGCCCTGGGACAAGAGGCTCCAGTGGTTCCATTGGCTTTAGAAATTCCACCCGTGAGAGCAACTCTTGTTGGAGGAGTTCCGTTCCCTCAACATGAAACAGCTCTTAGTGCTCTGGTTGTTCCAATCAGTGCTCCAGCTAGTGACACTTTGGATACATAAATAATTACCCTTTGGATTCTGGAGGCATCGCTGTCCCTGCCAGCCATCTCCTGCCTTCTTCTCTTGTGTCCAGCACTAGTCTATGGACCTTGTGTGAGCCTCAGGTGTGAAAAACAGGCCAGTTCCAAGGCCTGAAGTGGAAACTGGAAAACAAACCAAGCTAAATAAAATATCCAGGCCAGGCATTTTGTGCATATGTAGCAACATGTGCTGTTATCCAAAAAGTCTGAAGTCTCTCCCAGACTCTAGACAACGAGCATCTTTACTGATGATGGGAGTCGTTCAGGTCATTTTCTGTTACTGTACCCAGCACTGAAGAATGGGGATCAAACACAAAAGAACCACTTGATTTCCAACCCAGTCAATATTTATAACCTCTGTTTTCTTCGTAGTGCTGCATGTTTTTTTCTCCATTTTAGGACATGCCCTGGAAGGTGGTGAGTGTTGAGTTCTTGAAGAGGAGAAAGAAGTCTTTTAGCTACTGCAGTTTGATGAAACCAGCATTGCTGGAAGCTATGAGTAAGTCCAAGATGGATAGCTAATATCTGTCAAGATAGTCCAGGCAGCTCAGGGTGAGTCAACTCTTGTACTGGAACCAGTTGGCTGCAGGGGAGAAGGATGGGAGGGAGGGAGAGGTGGGGGCTGTGGTACTGGCAAGGGATGGGGGAACGTATCCCACACCAGCAGATGCTGTGCTGCAGCTGAAGATTTTCCTGCCCAACTTAGTACATTGGTGGTTGTGTTACTGCCAAGCTTCAGGCAGCCTAATTTACTTTGCTTAGATGCCGAAATGGTGATGCTGATCTCTGCTGGGTGCAGATGTAGCCTCAGACCTGAGTCCTGCCTGCATTTAATCTGGCTTCAGCCCAGGCAGGTGGCCCGAAGACTGCTTTGGGCTGCACTTGCCTTCAGCAAAGCAACAGGGAGGAAAGCAGATGGTGGTGGTATAGGTGGAAAGGAAGGGGTGCCCTGGCCAGCCTGGTTTAGGTCTAGGTGGCACCAGGGGACAGGTATCATCCACGTGTTGGGGAAAGAAATGACGTCTGAAAGCGGCCAGAGGGAAACGCGGACTCCAGCAAAGTAAATGGTAAAATTTCTAGTGACTGCACTGCATTTCATAAAAGTTTCACTGCATTTCATAAAGACTTCTCCCGTGGCTAACAGCCATGGTTATTAAAAGCCAGGTGTTCCGGTCATTTTGAATACAATGTGGCGGATATTTAAATTGATACAATTTGTTGCATTTATAGTATTAATAAAGCTAAAGCCTGTGAAAAGGAGGCATTTTGGGGAAATAAAATCCTTCTGAAAGTGTATTTAACACAGGACAGATGTTTCTTCTCCTACTGACAGTCAGCAGTTCATAATAATGGAATTTGCTCCTTTTTTAATTAAAAAGGCTAGTGTTTGTTGAAAGGTGAATAATAATAGATGTTTGGCAAAGGAATATTAAAGTATATATTTTTTTAAAGAGGTCTGTTCTATTTTCACACAGCTGCTCATAATTCTAAATCTCTGAACCAACTCTGCTGCTTTTGTAAGTAAATCTGATATATCCCCTTATCTTCTCACTCTGGAAATGGCTCGGCGTCGAACGCCCCCTTATGCAACTTCATCTGCTTGTGGATGGATAATAGGGGCTGGTTTGGGTTGGATTCACTTCACTTGCTGGAAAGCAACTGGAAACAATTTTCTATTCGAGTGCTACGCTTTGTCGTTTGACACCAGGCAGAATCGTGCCACTTTCCCTCCGAAACGTCATACGGCAAAATGAGACCGATGCTTTCCAGCTTCAGACTGAAAGAGCCTATTCAGTGCCCCCTTCCCAGAAGATCTGCCTCACGGGAAGGAGTCAAGGGAAGCTGCTCCTCAACGTGTGTGGTCACTTTTCTCATGCGCTGGAGCAGAAGGAGCATCTCAGAAGTTTGAAAAAAAGAGAAGCCAAGCCAGGCTTGGCCAGTGCCGGGGGAGAGGGGAGAAGATAAATCTCCCAAGCCCGTGTGAAAAGGCGTGGCTGGTGACTGGTGAGAAAACCAAGAGGGAACCAGTCCCTTGACAGAGAAGACAGGGGCCAAAAGGCTTGAGGAAGGGGCAGGCACTTGGCTGGGGACTGAGAGTCTGAATTATTGGTTGGATAAAGGAAAGAGATCCAGGGCTGATGGGCCTCCCATCGAGTTTTCCTGGAAAGGAAAAAAAATCTCTCCAGAAATCCTGTCCTGACCTCTCCCTGTGCTCCTGCACCCACCCGGAGCAGATCAGTCTCTTACCCAGGTCAGAAAGGGTTTTCCTTGGCTCCCAGGATTTGATCCCGTTAGTTTTTGTTTGGGTTTTTTTTTTAGACTTAGGGTTGGCTAGAAAACAGCATTGCGTTTAGTGAAAAAACAGAGGTTTCAAATTTATTTTCTTTCAGCTTAGAAATGAAATTGAAACTATTCAAGAAAATTAGCTCCCCCCAACTGACCCTAATAAATCTTCCAGCCAACTGGGTTTTCTTTGCTTGCTTGGGTTTTTTTAATAAAAAGCATAATCAAAACATTCTCAGTCTTTCTTCTTTTTTGGGGGTAGAGGGGAGAAGATGCTTTCAAACTTTTTTAGCCACTTCTAAAGAATTCAGAGGTCTGGAAGTTGACACATTTCCTTGGTGAGGGTCAGCTTTCACCCCAGCCGGAACCAGCTGTGACTGCAGTTAGAGACAGCAGATTGTGACAGAAATGCCCGTGACAGATGGCCCATATCTCTCTCCCCCTGTATGTATGTATGTATGTATGTATACATACTAACCCCTACGTTCATCCACCTTTGCAAAATGTTTTGTGACCCCCAGACGAATGCCGATGTTTTAAGAGCAAAATATTACTATTGCTTCGATGCAGCAGGAAAACAGCTTTCCATCTTGAGAACTTTCTTAGCTAATGTGGGGCAAAAATAATTTAAATTCCGCTTGCTAGAAACGTGGAAAATAATTACACTCAATTTCACCAAATACCTAGGGAAAAAATATTTGGATATTTTAACAGCTTTTAAATAAATGGATTGCCACCTGCAAACAGCTGAGCTCCAGAACAGAGGGCTTGGCTTACAGTGGGAACAAGCCCAGGGCTAACTGCTAATGTGCCTTTTACTGCTTTTTTTTCAGGTACGGCTGTCATCCAGGAAGATGATAAACTCTAACACCTTATAATTATTTCAGCAAAACCAACTTGGAACAGCGCATCTGAAATTAAAGGGTACTGAAAAGATGGAAAGTGTGGTGAACGTACTTTCAATACCTCTTTCTATTGTTCTTCGAGGATAAAATTCTCTCTTCTCTACAATTTAGATGAAGTGAGAGCAAATCTGGCAACTCCCACAACTAGTGGATGCCCCATGTGTCAGCAGTCACTTGGGCTGGGATGTGCAGAGCAGACTCTGAACTGTTTTTCTCCCAGGCTTATTGCTGGAGCTGGGATAGCTCTCCAAAAAAATATTCTATTTACACTTCAATCCTCAGCTGCACATCAGAGAGCCTCTCACAAGGTCTGGGGTGTACCAGCAACTGCAGTCCATCACTTGCATTTAACAATGAAAAAAAAAAAAAAAAGATAAGAAAAGCTGTAGACGAGATGCTGGGCTGGGTTTTGGGAGGCTTTGGTGCTGCTCCAGCACAGCCAGAGACTTGCCAGGCGGCGTGGGGAAGCTCTTCCCCTGCCCCACGCTCCCCTTCCACTCTTTGCTTCATGTGTTTAAGAGCACGAAGCCTTTGGGAAAGCAGCGTGTGTGCGAGGCCGAACGCAGTACGGACCGCTAAGCAGCTATGCTCCCACATTGAGCTTTTTAGGCACCAGTGAAATATCAACACGAATAAATTGGCTTAGACAGCAAGCCTCCCCTCCTCTTCATCGCCGCCAGCCATGTAGCAAATGCAACCTAAAATCTCCACAGCACCTTCCCAGACCCAAAAGTGTCCCCGAGCCGCCCTGAGCCCCGCGGGAGCTGGCTCTGGCAGAGGGTTCTGCAGCTGCGCCGGGAAGGTCAACAAATTCTGACATTTGTTCAAATAAAGGCTCCGATTCATTTGACTGCTGTGGTCTCTTACGGCTTCCTGAAATGGTGTCTGGGGCCATGTATGTGTGTGTGTGTGTGTTCATGAAAACATGCTGGTAAAAAGCCGGATAACATGCTTTCGTTGGGCAGAAGGGGTATTCAGCGTAAGTATTCTTCCTTGAGGGGCTGCCGTACTGCAGAGAGCAAGGGATTGAGAAAGAGGAATTTGAGAGATACCTCTATTCGTTTCTGAAAGAGGAAAGGAATTAAGGTACGAAATGAAAGCTGAAGGCAGGATTACGGCAGATGGAAATAAAGGGTAGGCATGTTGAATCAGATGCCTTATTCCTAAAATCTTCTCCAATATTTTTAAAGCAAAGTTAATGAAATTTTTTTCAGCCATAATTCTCTTCAGATCTGTTTTTGCTTTTCCCATGAGCTGTAGCGTGCCCCATGGCAGACCTTGTTATTTTTGAGAAATGTGAAGGCAAAGTGATGTATTAGGTACATTAGGAGCACTAAACCTCAAACCTTTACAGGACTTTTCTTGTAGCAGAACCTCAGAACATCTGTTTATTTTATCATGTCCAATTGCCATGGAGACGTGAACACCCTGTGTTATTCACAGGAAGATGACATAGCTATTCTTCTGCAAAACAGAAATTGCTTTTTAAGTATTTCCAATCATAAATCAGGAAAACACCCTAAAATCCCCGTTCCACCCATGGCCCGTACTAACACACCCTATTCTGTCAATTTAAAATAAATGCCTGTGATGACCCTAAATGCAATTTGGACGTGTCCTGCACTGAGAACGTCAGCAGGACAGCTTGCTTTCAGACCTCTGTTGCTGCCACAGTCTTTCTTGGAGTAAAGCAAGGCACGGGCAGCCCGGCCGCAGAAGCAACGCTCATCCTGGCAGAAAGCACTTCTGCCTGAAATACAGATATCGACCATTCACAGTGAATACACCAGAGCGACCCACCAGACCGTGACTCTTCTTGAACAGCCTGTCCGGGAGACAATTAATGCGTTTTAAGGAACACCATTATGATTGCTCTAATGGAACAAAATACATGCAGTCAGATGAGCCAGTGTCTAGGCTCTACCCTGCATTAAATCTTTCAAATCTGTCACCGATTGGTTATTTTAGCCATAATGTCATGTTAAATGCCAGAGGCCCGGGGATTTCAGCCCCAAAGTGTAGTCAAGGAGTCAACCCAGCGCAGACCTGCCTGTGCCCTGCCATCCTGTGGTTTCCCTTTCCTTTTCCATCTGCCCACCAGCATCTCTCTGTGTCTTCCCTCTGCCCTGTTGGCAGGAATACTGGTTCCTCTGACACCTGCGTGTCCATCCAACGGCAATAAACCTGGAAACCCTGCTGACAGGTGTGCTCTGCCTTCTCCTCTGGACTTCTATTCATAGAAGCATGAGAGGTGAAAGAAGGAAAACAGACACCATCAGCAAGTGACACATAAACCCTCAGATCACAAACTATTGGCTTTGTCCTTCTGGGAATGTAGCTTCTTCAAAATATATGGAAATTTGTCTAGAGATTGCAAGATCTTCTGCAGAAAACTCCTTTTTTTGGTTTCCTTTTGTACCCCACTCTTCGTTGTCTCAGCATGAGTTATATTTTCCTACCTGCGTTATCTAAATAAGTGGATGTCCCATTTTTATCTAAAAGCAACAAAATTATGCATCTCTCAGTGTGTCATTGAGGTACGAGATGATGTTGACTGAGGCACTCCCAGTGGTGGCTGCACACACAACAGCATCTGAGGGAACACCGACACACTGCTCTGAAGTGGCTTTGTGAGCTTTAGTGGGGGATGTATCACTGCTGGGTCCCCCGATCTATTTGGATAATTAGAACTCAGCTGTATTGGGAATTAATTCAACGCCTCCAGCTCTTGCAACATTACAAGGACAATTGCCAGGCACAAGGTTTTCCTTTGTAAAACATAGCTTTAGTCTCATAATCCCAGCCTGATATCTCACCCTCCGGCTATTTCCCACATTTTATGATTAAAGTAGGCTTTCAATTAACTTGTGTCATGGATCAGATGCCACCTGCAGATACAAATACAAACAGGCAAAACAGAAGGTTGCTCAGAGGCTAGAGAAAAATCCCACGCTTTATCACTTGTTTAAGCTCTGCCAGCCTGATAGAGGATGGAGGCTGTCACTGATGGCTCTGGAGGAGGTGATGTTTAGTTTTATGTTCTTCTACCATTTAGCACATCTTCCAGAAGCACTGGCACTGCTGACTTCTACGGTACTATGGAACACAAAAGGGATCATCCTACAGACTGTTTAATAGAAGAAGACTACAATCCTGTATGATTATTCATTCCAAAGATATTTTAATAAATAAGTTTGAGTCTCTTTCAGATTATTTTTCTGCAGGATCTTAGCAAGCATTGGCCTTCTTGTGCTCCCTTCTTGTACGTGTTAGCAGGTGAGATGGAACCCCACTCTCCTACACCTTCACGCCATTGGGAAAGCAACTGTTAAAGTCTAAAATTACTGGCTAATAATCTGAGAATAAAAACACACATAGCAGCAATTCCAGCTGATATGAATTCCAGCTGATGTGACATGAAGCTGACCTATCTCACTGCAATTTCCACTGGGAAGACTGCAGTGAGATACAGTGGAGTTTGCACAGCATTAGCTCTTCCTCTGGCAGATGTGGCCAGGGGCATTGCCAGCTGAGCTCATTAGAGCCTTCAGTGGTGATGCAGAAGAAGAATTGCATAAGTCCATGAGATAACTTATCTATTCTTCTGGGAGGGAGAGCAGGAAGGTTTTAGAGGCAATGTTAGTATTTTCTAGTGGAGTTCAATCAGCGGCTCACAAATTTTTAACACTGTATAGACTATTAAGTGGTCTGGATGTTGTAAACGTCTATATTCTCTTTTGTAACCTACATATGCAAAAATTGTATAATTAGGGAATCACTAAATTAAAAAGGGTTGAATCCCATCTCTCAGTGCCTTAACTGCCAGTTACCACCATAATGCAAAGGAGCACATGGATTTCAGCCCCTGTCTGTATCTATGCCATGTAACCTGCCATGAAAAGATGATTGCAGTCAAATGAGTGATCTTTGCGTGAGGGAGCATTTAAGGTCAATCGCAACGGGATACTCAAAGTGGAGAAATACCCTAATTACCCCAGAACTACCTTCACACACAAGGTTTCAAGCTATCTATAACATAGTTGAGCCTTTATTCTTGTAACTTTCTGGCAGAGACTGCAGGAGAGCATCAAGTAGTTTGCCTTCAAGACAAATGTGTGGACGATTTTCACACCTTGGCTTTGCTTTCCAAGATTCCCAAGGAGCAGGAGGAAGAAGATGAGCCCTCAGGGGCAGCTCAGCTTTGTCAAGCCCTGCACCATTCCAGCCGGACTGTTCCTGGTGCAGGAGATGGCCACCCTGGGACATCTCCAGGGCCACCAAGGGCTCTTCACCCACTCATGTCCACAGGGATCTGGGTGAAGCAAAGCCTCACACAGAAATGGGTTTGCAGGTGCCAGAGGCTGCCTGGCACCTCTAGTGGCACCACTGGGTCCCTGCAAAGCTTTTCTTGAATTAGTCCCAAGTTTAACCCAGCAAAATTTGGCCTTCTTGGCTCTGAAAGTTTTGTGCAGAAGCAGGTTTGGTGCCTGCCTGTCCCTGGGCAAGTCAGGGTCTCGCAGGACGTGGGGCAGGGAGGTGACAGCTGCCAGATAACCCAGTTACCTGTCTTAGAGTCACTTGTGTTGGCCGCTGCCTGCACGTGTACATTTTGGTTATTAACAGCGTATTCAGGCCCAGCAGTCCCAATTAGGATCAAATTAGGATCCTGCTGTGTTGAGTGTGTTTGTCTGGAGAGCTCTAAATTTATAAATGATGAGAACTGGGAGGATGGATAGCATACAGTATAATAATGTTTTTAAAACATCCAGCATTTATGGGGTGTTTTTTCCCCCAATTAATACTAACTCTCCTTCTTTGGCTTTTTGCTAACCAACCATTAACTAGTCAGTTAAGCGAGATTGCAGCAAAAATAAAAATTGGAATGGGATCTGAGGGTAAGGAGTCCTGGTCTTCTGAGTGAGGCCAGGGCAGGGGATCAAGGTACAAGAGTCAGGAGAGAGGCAGGGGAAGGATCTGCCACATTGATGAGAAAGGGCTGTACCACTTTTGGAGCAGGCACAGTGCAGGGGAGAGAATGGTGACAGAAGAGGGAGGTGCTGGTTTACAAAAGCCCTGGCAGATGAGTAGGTACATACATGAATCAAAACACCTCCAAAGATTTATTAAGAACCTAAGGAAAGACTTAGTTGAAAAGGAGGTGTTTACCCCCAAATCATCTTACTTTCAAACCAGATGGAAACAAAAGAAGAGTTTAGGAATAACTATTAAGTAATAAAATGCTTGTAACAGGATCATAAAAGTCACCCAGCTTGCCTACAAAGGCAGCTGTGATAACAGAGTCGCTTTTACTTTCCATTTCTTACATTTCTTTACTTTCCATTTACTTTACATTTCTTACAGCGACTGAATGACTGTAGAGAACCAAGTGCTCTGTGTAATGCTCCGCTTTGTGGTTGGCACAGGAGAGCTGAACTTTTAACGGAGCGTAATGTCCTCTGTGGGGAAGCTCTGCAGTGCCTCACCAGGGGAGCCAAACTGCAGGGCACACCAGCCGCCTTCCTGCTGGTGGTGGTTATTGGGAAGCAGACTCCAGTATGCTCAGGACAACGCAGGAAATATCACACTGGGCATCCGTCTTGTGCCAATTTGCAAAAGTCATGGGCAACGTGATTTCTAAAAGACAAACCGTTTGTTTTTAAATTGCTTGTTGTCTGATTTAACTTCTCCACTGTCTTCCAGGGATGAGCATCTGGGATACTTCCTCCTAGATGCTGGGAAGTGAGGAGTAGTCCCCTGGAGTGATTATAGCTGTCTCGGGGAGTGATGCCAAAGAGACACAGCACATTATAGTGCCCTTTCTAATATTGTTAAGTGCACAAGAACCACCTGTAACAGAGCTATCAGCATTTCAATCGATTGAAATGATACCGTGAGGGCAGCTATCGATTAGAGAGAAGAAACAGGTTTATATGAGCAAATGACAACTTTGAGTTGGCATTCAGTGAGGGTCTTTGTTCAGCTTAGACCACTACTGCCCCTGGGAGCACCCAGCACTCCTGCTTTCTGGGTGCAGTTATGCCTACTGAAGCTCAGGTATCTTTACTCCACAGCTGGCTGCTGGACTAGAACATCTGGGCTGATGCAGAAATCTCCTGATGAATTCTGTGGTTTGGGTTACAAAGCAGGCAAAAATGACAATTCCTTAGTTCCCTGTAACATTTTCAAATCAACTTTCTATATATTACTAAGCTACATATGAGGCAACCGATGGGTTCTGACTGGGAAAGGCTGGGGTTTGTGTGTTCAGCTGTTACTCGTGATGTAGGAAGGAAAACGTCTGCATCAGTTCAGACACCTCCATGAGCAACAGCTTAAATCAGACGCTATGGAGTGGGCAAAACTTGTATTAAAAATCTGAGGATTAGGTCATATCTTACACAACCTTCTTTATCTTTTAGTGCATTTAAAAATATGTAGCAATCCTTTTAATCATTAATCTCTTAGGAAAAAGAAAAAGCAACTCTTTTATATCTCCCTATACTGGTAATCAGTTGGAGCTAGAAACAGAAATGCCATTTTTTTTAGCAACTTGGTTATATGGAGCATATACAGAACATCACTTTTCCTGTGCATATCAGTACAGCAGATGAAAAACAAAGGTCTCTTATGGACAAGCTACAGGCCCTTCAAAATACTGTCAAACATTTCTCCTGTCAAACGAGAACAATTTTACACCATATAATACAGTGTAATACACCCAGCAAACACGCCCTATGACACATCAAGTAATACTGCGTCATTAACAAAGTTACTGGAACCGATGCTTATTTTAAAAATGTGCTTTTTCACCCTGCACTATCTGCTTTTTCAATCTGACCTGAAGAGGCGATCTGATAAATCTAATTTGAATTCAGCCAGCCCAGCACGAAAGAGGACTTTCTTTTTCAGAAGGACTTGAATGTTTCCATTAAATCACTTTTTTTCTTTCCTAGAGGCCCTTATAGCTGCACAAAGCACTCCAACACCTAATTTTAAGTACACAAGCACTTTCAATAAGATCAATGAAATTATTCACATCTATTGCGTAGCCACTGAAATGCTTTGTAGGGCCATGACAAGCAGCTACAAAGTAAGTACGAAGCAGATCCTTTGATCTGAACCTACACATCCTCACACTTGGAGAAAGCAGGATTGAGACTGCAGTCTGGCTTTCAGTGATAACTGACAGAATTCCTGAAATCTCCCATCAAAAAAGGGTATTTTTGCAGCTTGACTTTATTACTGCTGGGGTCTGGAGCAGATCTCCCCTCTGCATTCCTGCATGATAATCACCTCCGTTCCCCCTTGATGTCTGCAGCCTGGGCTGCTCCTCCTTCGCTTCCAATTCTTTCATGGTGTTGAGCCAGGAGGTTACTTCACCTGCTGCATTATATTATATTATGATTTTCTTCATTCAGTTCTGCGAAGATACAGTTTGCAGCAGGGCCAGTTGTGCTCCTTAGTGGCCTCTGTAGGGGAACCGGTAACAGAATCCTCTCAGAAAGGAAAACCTTTTTTCTTCTGGCTGGACCATACTAAACCCACAAATCTATAGTAAAAGCTCTAAATACATTTTCAGCTTGCCCTTGTTCAGATCCACTTGGGAACACAGCAGATTTACAGTTTCCTTAGGTTAAACGTTTTTCAGCTGAAACCTGCAGACATCAAAGGTCCGTTGATGGATTCTTATCAGGTTTAATGGAGTTTTCCATGGGAATCTCCCAGCAGGTTACTGTACCTCCACCATGTAGGGTAGAGTTGCTCTGTTTACTAATGTCCTCCTTAGCCCCCATCTACATCTAACAGCAGGACACTGTTTGTGAGATATTGGCTGCCTTGGCCAACAGCCAGAGAACTAACCCATGACATCGCCAGTGAGAAGCCAGAGCAGCAGGAGCCAGAGCTGATGTACAACTTTGCTAAGCAAGTGAAGGAGACAGCCTTTAACCTGCTCACCCATCAATCATGTTATGAGCACCGTGTTCTCTGCCAAAATTAAGTGAAGCATCCCTTTAGTCTCTAGGCATGCACGCTTTCTCACTTTGGCTAGAAAACAATGTCAAATGGCCATCAAGGGAGATGGTGAATTATTGCACAATGGGAACCACCAGGGAGGGGGGTTGAATGGCAGAGCTTCCCAAATCAGAGAAAAACATGTATGAGCTCAGCTGGACTTTTAGACTGAAGTGCCCCATTCCTGAATGAGGCTCTGGGACTTGTCACTGGGCAATATTTTTATTTTTATTTATTTTTCTTTAAAAGACACAGCTTACGAAAAAAGTTAAAATATTTTCTACCACAAAGCAAAACCAGAAAGATTGTCCCAGTCCCACCTTCACACCAGTGTTTATTCACAACTCGGGTTTGTCTTCTGCGAGCCATAAAAGACACCTTACAAGGGAAGGATTTTGTTTAGTGGACTCTGGTCCAGCCCCCAATGCCATCAGCCTCAAGCATGAGAAGACGGAGGGGAGATTCAGGTTTTAGGTCCTGTTTACAGAGCTGGGCACCATCCTGCACATCCACATCCCTTCTGCAATTAATAGCATGTTCCCTCTTGCACTGAAATGAAATAAGAAAGAGCTGACCAGCCTGTCGGAGGCATCTCTAATAGAGTGAGCCATCTGCACTCCTACAATGGGTGGTTCCACTCATGTCACCACAGTGAAGGCTACTGGCAGGACACCCAGTCTACATTAGGACTTGTTCTGAGAGCTTTCCTATCATCCTGTCCTGAAGGGAGTTCTACTTACAAGTACTGATATTTCTGCAAGCACCACCCTTCAGAAGCAGAATGTTGCAATTACACGTCAGAATCTGGCTAAGTTTGACCAATAACTTCATATCAGGTGCTACTTCTACATTCACTTACTTAAAAACAAATTAAGTCATTACTAGCAACCCCCCTTCTCCTCCACTTAAAATGTCTTTCACAGGATCACTTACTCTCTAGTAATTGTTTTTTCTGTAAACTTTAAAAAAAATAACTTTGAAACATGCAATCTCATTGAGGAACCATTCCTGCTATTGACAGTTACTGTGTGATTTACCAGCTGACTGGAACAGAAAATTAATATCCACTTTTCTGAAAAAGTTGGGGTTTGGCTCAACAACAACTCCGGAAAACAGGACGACTGCAGCTATAATTCATCCTCTAGATTATCCAGATGAGAATTAATGTGGTTTTACCGGTGAAAGTTTAATGAAAGAAAAGGTAATGTTACCACATACTGTAATAAGCACCTGCCTGAGACAGGTTTGCACTGAAAAACAGATGACACAGTGACTACAGAGTACCAAGAACTAATTTAAACTACATAGAACAAATTTCTGGAAGATTGGAAGTCCGGCTAGTTTCTTGGTGAATTCTTACTTTTTCTACATTTAAGTTGGGAACAGGATCCCAGCCTACTGCTGCAGAAGAAAAGTCCTGGCCTGTCAGAATCAAGACATAAAAACCTGAAACGCAATTTCATTACAATAGGCTTATAGTTCAATCCTGAAAAAAATCTAAACAGTTCAGAATAAGCAGAGTGAAATTGGATCACATATTCTTGTGACAGCATCCGTTTCCTATGGCATAAAATGCTGGCATTTCTGCTCTCCCAACTATAAGTAGATGCAGACAAATATAATATCTTTTACATGACCAGCCACACCTGAAAATACATGCCATGGAGCAGGGTTAAGCCTCCTGGTACATGGCAGCTGTGCTCTGGCCCAGGTCTGACGAGGAAAGAAGCCAGTCGTTATCCCAGTGGCCAAACTGCAGATGTTCTTGTCCAGATGTGGGCGCTTTTAAGGGCAGCCTGAAAGCAATTATAAACCCAGCCAAATGAGAAACCTGAGGTTAGAGCACCTTATTTTCATTTAAGACATTTCATTGAAGCTCTGCTTTTGAGGCCACAGCAGACTGTTATAACATGCAAGTTAATTATGAAAGTCCAGTTATTAAACAAAGAAAAAACAAGTTTGCACCTTTATTGGAGATGAAAAATTTCCAGTGAGCAGTAAACAAAGTGTCTGTACTAAATAAAATCACGGGATGAATGTATTATGGGCATATGAATGAACTGGGCTGAAAGCTTCAAAACCGTCTCTGCTTCTTTGTCCAGCCCCATGCAGACGTTCTCACCAGGCCAATACAATGCACCACCTCATCACAAAATTTACAGGAATGCTTGTCTGAAATAATTTGCATGGCTCTCGTTGGTGTGCAGCTCAGAGGGAAGAAGGCCCTGTGCATTGTACCTGCTGGTTGGCCGGCAGACTCAATCAAGGCTGTTTGAATCGCTGCCCTGGCTATCGGCACACCTTCTGGGGAGGATTTTGGCCTGAAAGAGACTTTCCTTCCAGCAGCATGCTGGCTCATGAAACTGGTTTAATTCGGCGTTCCTGGTCCAGTACACACACTGTCAAATCTCGCTGCTTTTCCCAGCCCGGTGTCCTGCTTGCTCAGCACGACCTGTGCTCCCACAGCAACATTATCCTGCACAGAATTACGGAGTCAAGCCAAGACAAGCTCCTTCAGTAGGAGGGCAAAGGAGCTCACGGAGAGGAGGTGTTCTCTAGAAATGTCAGCGTGGAAGGGGAGGGCTTTAGCTTTCGTGGAAAAACCGTACAACTTTGAAGCCAGCAGGTGCTCATCCTCTCTGGAAGCGATCTTCCCGCCCCCTGCACCTTTTTACAGAATAAGATGAAGCTTTGCAAAGCCTAATTCTTCAAAAAAAAATAATAATAAAAAAATATTTAAAAAGTAGTTAAATGAACGTGTGCTACCACCTGCTGACCGTTGTTTGGAAGAGCAGTCTCCTCAGCAGGCTCTGGGCCCAGGCAGTCTCCACAGCTCCAGGCCAGCTGTCCTGCTCCACACAGTCCCAGGCCCCATAGGGACAGGGAACAGCCACCCTCAGGAGAAAGGGGTCAAGGTTTTGTTGAGTGTGTTTAATAAAGAGCATAATCCAGGACAGAATTAGGAGACAAGGTGGAAGGGAAGGTCAAAAAGGTGGCCATAGTGGAGCAGTTTCATGCGAGTGTCAGCTCCATGGACACATGTAGAGGCACCAAGATGGAGAAGGCGGCTCCACAGACCCAGTCTTGGGCTCTCCTGGGGCCCACCACCACCCACCGGCACAGCACAGATGGCCTGCTGTCCCTGCAGTCAACCACTATGGCAAAAGAGCACCAAAGTTTCACTGAATACATGCAGGTTTAAATAAACACATTTCTGTACAGGTCACTTCACTCCCACACATCCCCACCAGGTCATCAACTCCAAACTCGCAACACGGATCTGAAGCAATAAATCACCTCAGGCTGGCAAGAATAACAGCCTGGAGCTCACAAATACAAAGAAGGTATTTAATCTTTTTTCCGTTGCTGTGGTGAACAAACAGAATGTGCCTGGCACATTAGGCAGCAAAGGTCCAGGCTCTTCTCGTGTTAACGTATTACTCATAATTATTTGTAAAATCAAATGGAGACCAGTGGAGTCTAGGTACTCAGCCATTCACCTCAGCCAAAGGGCTTGCAGGAATTGGTGTCCTCCCAAAGTCTTGAGGAATACAGAATGAAAGGAGGAAAAAAGATCTGCTCCAACTGATGTAACCAGAAGCACATATGTCCTGAACTTGTAGTTACATGTGCGATCTTACAGGAGAAAAAGAATGGAAAAAACTTCTGGACACATCAAAAATCCACCTTTATTCTCCTCAGCCTGTGCAGAGGCTTCTGTGTTTGTAAGGCCCCTGAGCATCAAAGTTACACATTCAAAGTCTTCGCATCTGCTTCTTTTGCAACGTGTCACACGTGCCACTGTGCCTCTTACCCAACACCCTCAAAACACCTCTACAACTAATTAATCAAGTACACTGTTTTATAAAGGTTAAACAAACCAATCCCTCACATACATCATTATATAGCTGAGCAGCAAACTTCAAACACCAACTCAGTGCAGAACACGTTACGGATTTGTCTTCAACAGCTGATGTGATCAGCTGTGCTGGCAGAGATCACACATTGAGTGTTTACGACCAAGAAACTGGGAAGGCTGTTGCATTTTCCAAGCACATGTATAAAAATAAAGTGTGGCTAAACTTAATTAATAAATTAATCAGATGTAATATTTTGATCAACTGCAACAGAAGGTTTGATTGCAGCAGAGGTTTCACCGGTAACTTCCCTGGCCTCCCCAAGCCTGTTGCAGTTTGCTCCAAAAGCAAACCTCCGCTAGATTGGTTTGGAAGTGATCATTTCTATAAACATGTTTACCCTAGTTTAATCTGAAACTGTTCCTGGTCAGCCAACGTGCTGGAACAGTAACTACCAAGGAATAAAAAGGCCAATCCAGCGTCAGTGTAAAGTAGACAGCCAAAAGGTCCACAGAGAAAAAGCAAAAAGGGGAATAAGGTAATGGCAATCCAGGCTTTACAAATACGTTTCAAGGGCTCTTCTCTTACTTTCCTTCTGCTGTAAAGAGAAGAAAGAAACAATCTACGATGAAATAAAAATGAGCAAAGGAAGAAAATAACATGTGTGCTAAACCCATTTTTTTGAAACCTCAATGGCATTTCCCTCCACAGCACTCCACATCTCTCCGAAGGCTTGAGCCAGCGAGCGGATGCTGGATTAATTCGCTCTCATAGCATGAACTCGTACTCCTTGCTATTCTCAATCTGTCACATTCAACAATCACATGCGAAAATGACTCAAGCTGCCAGTTGTCTGCGTGTTGTGCTCGTTGAGCATTTGCCAGTTCCTCAGGAGCAGGCTTGATATTGAAAGCCACACTTTTGGAAACGTGACTTACCCTGAGGCTGCTGCATTAGGCTCAAACATTTTTATTTTTATCCTACAACTTTTTGGGTTTTCTTTTAATCTTGCAGCCCAGTATTTCTGGATACAGAGGAAACAACGGTAGGTCAGATCGGTGGCTTGTTCGACCTGGCATTTCTCCCCAACTGAAGGCATTTATTCAAAGTACCTAATATTTTGAAAGGAGTGAAAAAACCGCTAATGCACCACACCAATCACCAGCTGTAAATGTTGGACAAATTTTCTTCCTGTCTCCTGCAGCAATCACCTGAGAAGCAGGCAATGGTTTCCATCTTTTTCTGAGCAAACATCGTTTCGTCGTGCAGCCTTTGAGCCAGCATGGCTACAGAGACTGAGCCAGCCCCCTCCCCTTTGCAGCAGTGAATACCCTGCGTCTGTTCAGCCCACCGAGGTCTCCCTGCCCTTGGAAACAAACTTCCCTTCATACTCTCAGCTCCACTGCCTGCCTTCAAAAAGGAATTACAACGCCAAGGATGCGTACGGTAGCCTCCCCTGACTATAGGGGCAGCCTACAGTGAGAAGCTCACAGATGTGTACTGCACAAGATGTGCCCACACTTATTTAGGTGAATCCCACCCCATGGTGCCCCAGAGCAACAGACCTGGCTCTGCAGCAGGGAAGTGATGTAATATGTTGCTCCATGAGAAGCTGCTGAGTTTTACTATTTAATTATTTTGGCTGTGTTCATGTTTCGCCCACTACTATGTTGTCCCCCCACTCTCCAAAGCTGGTGTCCTAAGGAAAGTATTTTGTTAATTCAGAGAATATGGAAATACCCACACAACTACTAGCTAAATTTATTCAATCATTCTGTATTTTTTTTAACTACCAAATAAATAATAAAAAAGAATATGAGCACCTGTAATAGCCTCATGTGTACTTTTAAATTCAGTGGAAAGTGAGGTTTTTCCCACACTAGAGACTGTTCTTAGCCAAAACTCTTCAGATAAATAACGATCTCCTGTACAAAACATTCAGCAATGAGAACACTTAACATCTTGGAAATGTGTAACAGGTAGCAAAAGGAAGGCTATGTACAACTGTAATTGGAAATTTTATGAAGTCATTTACTGTTATATAAGTACAATTTGTCCCTAAGGTTTGATGCAAGAAATAAGAAAACTACAAAGATTGATTCTAAAAGCTTCATGCAACCATTTTATTGTTATTCAAAGTAATTAAACTGAGTTACTAATTTACAAAAAGTAAACAATAAATCACTCATTCTGTCTCACAAATATCAAATATAAGTAAGGTCATGGGAATGATAAACACAGTTTGCAATGTCTTCCAATAACGTGGCAAATGGACTTTTTGTTCAAGAAGCCTCCAGAACTTCCCCCAATTACACAGATAGCTCTCTGAAAGCATACGGTTTGTGTAAAGCCTGCACATACCATATGCACATATCACTTCACTTGCCACTGAAACAGTTGTGTCATGGGTGGAATGTGGCAACTCTACCCACACACAGTAATGTGATACAACAGATGAAGATAGTGGAAAGCCGTGAAACTGCATGGAGAAATTTAAGTAGATTGAGTCCATCTCTACTTCAATGGGAATTAGATCAGAGCCCAAATGAGAATTTATGCATGACAGCTGGATTAACATATATATTTCCTCAAAGATAGTACCTTTATAAGCTGAAGAGCTCCATAGTGTCGCACTGGAGCATTAGTTCATTTTTTATTAAGAGAGAAACCATCATTTTGTAATTCATGGTAATTTCCTCCAGGACATAGGTCTCCTTAGCTGTCTCTTTTGAGTCCTGATCCTCCTTAATTTGCAAGGTATGAGACTGCAGCAGGGACAGGTTAGCATATATTTGAGTTATAGCCCCCACATATTCTGGTTCATGAGTAGGAAACCACATAAGCGCAAGAGACCCAATTAAGTTAAAAGTTCAGCAGTCTTCCATTTCAGTGAACTATCAGGCATCAAATGATTATATTATTATTGCATTTTTTACACATGAAAAACTGCACACCCTCCTTTTTTTTTCTTTTTTTTTTTCTTTTTTTTTTAAAGCCATGCCCAGGCAGCAGCACCCTGCCTGTCTGATCCGCAGTGTGAAATCCTGGCACTCCCGAAGGCTGGAGCTTCCGAGCCGTCGTACGAAACTACATCAGACATGCAGTGCCACGGCAGGGGGAAGCTTTACAACACAGGAGCACAGATGGGATCAGCTTGCAAGTAAATATGTTTCTGTTGCTAGAGAAAAGCGTAGAGAGCAACAATGAATAAAGATGAAAAATAAGATGCTGACAGAAGGGAAAAATCCCCCCCAAAAAGGGTACAAAGAGGATGTGGTAGAAAGGACCAAAAAACTAGACGGGTGGTTTGGGCAGCTGGCTTCGCGCTAATGAGAATCCTCCTGTCTTACATCAATAATACCATTATTTGGCATTTAACCTCTCGGTTGTGACTCCATAACTGGGCATTCAAGTATTTCATAGCAATTTTCACTGTTCACTCACATACATAAAAGCGCTTCCCATGAAAGGCAAAGCCTTGTGCTCCTTTTGCAATGCTTTGAATGCAGCCAGGAGCTCTGCCCGTGTAATGAATGCATGCAGGTCACACCTTTTACTTTTTCTTTCACATCATTAACTTATTTTTAATATGAAAAGAAGGTCATCTTCTTGGAGAAAGGTAGCCAAGTGTTGGAGAGGTGATTCTAGGGACAAAAATTTGTAAGAATCAGTCTGTACCTAAAAAATAACAATGAGGAAAACAACATCATGGTTCACCGTCTTAACAGGGTTCAGATTTTAGTATTTGATTAGGACAAGTAAGGATTATGGTATTCTTAGATCTGTTACTTCACTACTAAAGTATAGCACAAATGCACACACTGAAAAATATTAATGACTAAATGCTCCACAGACCTGCAAGCTTGAGGCAGAGAACAAGATTCAATACACATTTTAAACTATTATAATCCTGACAACAGATCGAATATCTAAATAATTATAACAGTCATCTAAACATGGCATACAAGCACCTCAGGTGGTGTCAGTGTTAAGTAGTAGTATGCATAACTGGCAAAAAGGAGATAAAATTCTCTTGCTATGGCAGTCTTCTTACTAAATGCAGATATTTCTGGAAAGAAAACTTTTGATAATATTCAACTTCTCCCTGCCCATGGCAGGGGGGTTGGAACTCGATGATCTTTAAGGTCCCTTTCGAACCCAAATGATTCTATGATTCTATGATTTTTTTTAAGTACTTAGACCATTTTTGTATAACAATGCATATTAAAGTAACGCTAAGGCTTCAAAGCCATCACCTATAAATTGTGCCATCCCAGGATTAAAATTCCTTAATTCAGCTCTGTTGTGGATATGCATAAGGGGAGTTTTCAATTATCTTTTTACATACAAGTCTTCTGGAAACCACTGAACTCCATTCCATGCAGAGGAAAGCAGGAATATTAATTGCCTCAATGCTTTTTGTATGAGGCTTTCACCGTAGCTTTAATGCTCAATAAACATCAAAGATTTATCTTTACTATCCAACTGTGACAGAAGATGCTCTTATATTCACTCAGTGGATGGAGAACAGGCCATAAAACTTAAGGCTGAAATCATTAAGCATGCAGTGATTTCAGATGTACAATAGCAGTGCTCCAAGTCCTCATTTTTCAGAGTACCTGTCATTTTTCAGAGTACTTGTCATTTTAGTAATATCCCATGTTCAGAGCAGTGATCCCACTGATCTCAATAGCCATGGAAGCCATCCTGCAGTTCAGATGCCCATCTTTCTACCTGGATAGATTAGAAACGTAGACTATAACTGAGCTCTGCCCCCCTATTTGGGATCCTCCTTGCAGTTACTCCCTTCTTTCCTCCCCATAATCTCCCTGCTTTCCCAAAGCTCTGCTCCCTTCCCTGGCTCTATTTCTTGCCTCCAGTTACATTGTTTTTTTCACATTTCCTGGGCACAGGAAGCAGGGGAGCCGTTTGCCTCTTCCGCAACCCCAGACACGAGAGCTTTCACAAGCCGTGACAGCTGTGTACCTGCTCTCCCTCAGGATGGGGAGATGTCTCTTCAGCTCCCCCATCACGTACGAGCCATGCAGGATGAGGGGATACATCTTTGACAAGAAAGAACTTAGAAGTCAAACAAGCCTCTACTGTACAACCGTATGTAGATATTTCAAAAGAGCACAGCTTCACCAAATTTGGCGATTTAAACGAAGCAAAAAGTGCCTCAGCTGAGCCACAAAGACAACTCTCTACCACAAGTTTCACATCCCTCTGTCAGTGCACAGAGGCAACAGGACCTCAAACCAGCTGTGAGCATTGGTAAGATGGACCAAGCAGCCTTCCCCAAATCCTCCCAGCTCCAGCCTGGGATGCCTCCATGAAGAGGGGAGAGGGCAGGGGTGCTACGAGTTTTTAAACTACTCACAACAAATATTTCTGGCTCTGGGTGTAAGGTCAGAAAAGTTGTATGGCATTCACCTTCATTTTGTGGGACACGTGGTTGTGTGTCACAAACAAGGTTTGGCCCAACTGGAGCCTCATTCCACAAATAGGTATTTTTGTTTAAGGGCTAGCGAATGAAAACTTAAGCTCAGAGTATGGTAAATTTAACATTGGGTGTTTAAAAAGTGACTAATTTCTGCTCTGATCTGCTTGTCTTTCACAGCACTACCGTCCCAAACTCAGGACAACGGCACTCCATGAGACACAGCAGCTCCCAAGGCGTATGGAAACTGCCACAGGCAGGTAAAAGATTAATGGGAAGGGCTCTCTTTTGACGGATGAATCTGTGACCTTGAGCAACGAGAGCGCTTGCACCAAGTGTATCTGCCATGCGAGACAGACAAAGTGAAGGAGGCTCGTTTTACACTCTCAGATCTCATTAAGGACCCAGACCAGAAACACCGATACTGGCACTGGCCATCTGCTCTGCTGTTTGCCTGGTTACAGGTTTGATAACACTTACAGGGAGCAAAAGTTAATCATACGTACAGACGAGCAACAGCACTTCTGCACAGGAAATCCAGTGAAGCATAACAGTTTCTTAAAAAAAAAACCACCCACATACCTGTTTTTTACTTCTCTCTGTTGTTTCAAACCACACAGGCAAGCTGGCAGTTCAAAGAAAAAATGTTGACACAAAGGGCCATAACTTTAGACTCTTCAAATATTGTTGGTTTTTTAATAAATAAACTGAAAAATTATCAGAAAGTTAATTAACTTGAAATCTGCCAAATTGCAGGGATGTCCTCTTAGTTTATATAACTGGCAACGGTATAGAATTATTTTTTAATTGCTTTTAAATTATTTCCTGTAATGCTCTTTTTTTTGGCTTATCTCAGTTATTTGAGAATTACTAGGATTTTCTGCCATTCATTTCTCCACCTGCAGCGATGAAGGCCCTCACCACGAGATCTTTCCAAGTCTGCTGTAATATTACCCCAGCATCCATCCCCCAGGAATGAAATTTCCCTGCGAGTGTCTTCCGAGAGACTTAGGATCAGCTGAATTTTCTTTGCTGAGCAGCAGTTCCTGGAAAATCTTGCAACGTATTTGAAGACTTTTCCTACCGCTTTTGGAGAATCGGCTCTGAGCAAAATGATATAGTCTATGGGGGCCATATCTGACCTAGAAAGTATTAACTGAAGAATGTGCGGGACAGCTGGCTATCGGAAAGAAAAGACACGCAGCTCCGGGGAGTGACATGGGGAGCTACTCGAGTTCGTCCTCAATGACTTGTCATCTCTCTAGTGCTGGCCAAGCCCGGGAAGCAGATACGGAGCCTCTGCCAGAGCCGTGCCGCATCCCGTAACGGAGCTGGCTCAGATATCTCTAGCACAGGTCTGCGCCATGCGGCGAGGAGATAGTTTATCATCTGAGAGCATTTCAGATACGCCATGTGATAAGGGTGAACAGAAATCTGAAGTATAGTAGGATTATTTCCAACAAAGTGCCACAGGGCTCAGCCTTTCAACGGAGGGCATTCTGTGATCAGCTTTGGTACACAGCGTGCCAGAGTCATCTTTTTCAAAACACTGCTCTTGATGGTCATTGCTGTTGATGTTCCTCAGAAGCACGACCACATGCCACCCTCCTTTAAATCATGTTAATTTACTGTGAGAGTGATAAGATACTGGCCCAGGTTGCCCAGGGAAGCTGTGGCTGCCCCATCTCTGGAGGGGTTCAAGGCCAGATTGGATGGGGCTTTGAGCGACCTGGTCTGGTGGGAGTTGTCCCTGCCCAGGGCAGGGGGTTAGGACTGGATGATCTTTAAGGTTCCTTCCAACCCGAACCATTCTGTGATTCTATGAAAACAGATTGCCTTGTTGCACAACACGGTGAGTGCCATTTATTTCCAGCTAAACATCCAGTTATACCTAAAGAGATGAAACTTCAACCCTTTCTCAGCTTTCCCAGTTCAGAAATTGGGTTGTGTATCCGGGATAACATCTTTTTCTTTACTACTCCTTTTGATGAGGTAGTACATACCAAGCACATTTGCTGCCGCATCACCAATGCTTGAACATTTTAACTCTGAAAATCAGAAGAAATCCTTCATTTGGAAGTCATTATTTACAATTTTGGCCAGTACCACACCACGGATGGCACCTCCTCACCATCATTTCACCTTACCATCTCTCATCTTACCAAGAAGTCTATATGATTCTTTATGATTCTATAGTCACAGGTGTCAGGACTAGAGGAAACGGCCTCAAGTTGCGCTAGGAGAGGTTGAGGTTGGATATTAGGAAAAATTTTTACACTGGAAGGGTTATCAAGCATTGGAATGGGCTGCCCAGGGAAGTGGTTGAGGCACCATCCCTGGAGGTGTTCAAAAGACGGGTTGACATGGTGCTGGGGGACGTGTTTTAATGATGGGTTTTTTTTTTGGTCAGTTACGTTGATGGTTGGACTAGATGATCTTGAAGGTCCCATCCAACCTAGACGATTCTATGATTCTAAGCCTTGTTTCACAAGGCCACAGGTTAACACCAGTTAACCGGAACCTCTGTTACTTCCCCAAACACCTTGGGACTCATCCATTCATTGGTTCAAGGGAGAAAAACGGTGTGAGCCGTAACCGGAGCTTCACAAAGGTGCTGATGGCAACGCTGGTGGCCATCCCACCAGAGTGTCACCCACTTCTCTGCCTTTCCCCTCACTCCATTCCCAAGGGGGGCACCGCCATTTGACACAACCAAGGCCTTCCCCACCCGCGGGTACCCCCCGACCCTCTCCCCTTCCTCCCGGCCAGGCCGCAGCCGCCGCCGCCGCCAGCGCCGCCATGATGCTTGTTTGCTTTCAATGAGTGTGAGGAGGAGGAGGCGGGGGGGAGCCGCTCTCCCGTCCGGCCCGCGGCAGGAAACAAAGAGCCAGGCAGGCGGCGGAGCGAGGGCGGCGGGGGGACGGGGATGCTGCAGCCACAGGTAGGAGCGGGGAGTTATTCGGGGGGAGGGTGGTGGAAGAGGAGGAAGGAGGGTGTCTCTTATTTTATATTTTTTTTTTGGGGGGGGGGGGGGGAGGAGTA
>JAOQGH010000051.1:44911667-44933275 GCA_025769975.1 Gallinago jamesoni
GGGGCAGCCAGGCCGCACCGTGTGGTTTGGGGGTGTCATGGAAGGAGGGAGGGAGGACAGGCCCCTCTGGGCGTGAGGGGGCTCTGTGGTGGAGGCGGGGGGGGGGGGCGGATGGAACGTTGGGCCCCGGGCGGTTGTTGCTGCGGGGACGCCCCCCAGAGGGGAAGGGGGGGGGGGCTCCGCCGCCCCGGGGAGGTTGAGGGGGGGGGGGAAATGTCTGGTATGAAGGCGGGGAAAGGTGGAGGGGGGGGCGGGGGGGTGCTCCTCCGCCCGAGGCCGGTAAACACCCACCCGGTGTGCGGGAGAGAGCCGGGCCGGGCGGCGCCGCGCAGGGAGCCCGGGCGCGTTTGCATCGGGAAGGCAATTAAGCTAAATTAGTATAATGGCATCTGGAAGCCTGAAGTTTTTTTGTTGTTGTTGGTTGTGTGGGGTTTTTTTTATTATTTTATTTTAATTATTTTTTATTTATTTTTTTCTTCACTCTGCAATCGAGTTTAAAATAATTAAACAAAGGCAGAGGAAAATGACATCAATCTGGTAATTGCCCGTCCAGCCTCAGCGCACGGCTTTCCCCCCCCCCCCGCCGCCGCCGCCGCCTCCTCCTCCCCGGAGGCCGCCGCGCTTGACGGAGCGCGCACCCAAGGCCGGCAGCGCTGCCTGTCAGCGGGAGCGCCCCTCCGGAGCCGCCGGGACCCGCCCGCCCCCCGCTCCGCTCCGCCCCCGCCGGCAGCGGCAGCCGCGGCCTCGTCAGCGCCGGGGCCCGGAGCGGCCCTGACTCGTTCCGGCGGAGGGAAACGGCGAGGCCGGAGCGGTGGGGAGGGAGAGGAGGGAGAGTGATTGGCAGCCCCGGCGGCCAATGGGGGAGCGCGGGGGGCGGGCCGCGCGCCGGCACGTGAGGCCGGGGGCCAAGCGCATGCAGGGATAAACAGAGGGGAATTGGGGCGGGCGGGCCCCGGGGGAGCGCTGAGAAACTCTGCCGTCCGAACAGCAATTACTCTTTAATTGAGCTGATTAGGAGGGGATTTCTTTTCTTGCGTGTGTTGGGCAGGTGTAGAAGGACTGAGCACCTGAGCTGAGTGCAGGACATGGTGTGGAGGGCGGGGGGGAAAGCTCTTGGACCCCACGGTCTGCCATCGACCCTGCAGGGCAGCTCCCCTCGACCACCTTTTCGTAGAGAATTTTAAGCCTGGGGTCGGGCAAGGCTTTAGGAAAGCACATATCTATACACCTGGCTGTGTCTCGGTATACAAGGATATTGCAAACGCGTATTTTATCAGCAATTTTCCCACCAACATTAAAAATTAATATGAAACCTACTTTGCTTTGTGTAATATAAAAAATATATTCAGAACAAATACAGTAATGCTTCGTGTAATATAAGAAATCTATTCAGAACAAATAAAACGGGGTTTTTGTGGTTCTATTTTTATTTTTTAAAAATTTTTAATACAAGTATTTGTATTCCCACAAATGCATAGAAAATTGTATCACTGAAAATGTAACTTCACAGACGAGTATTTGCTTTGTAACTAGAGTTGCAGATCTGCTGGTCTTTCGTTTTGATTTCTTGGGCTTATTTTCTTAATCTAGATTTCACCGCAATGGGTAACTAATTCAAAATTCAAGGGATTAAGAAATACCTGTGGTATTTGTCTGGCTTGAATACAAAGATGTGCAAGTGTTGACTGGTAATTGTATTGTATCTTGCATTTTTTTTTCATTCTAGAGCAGGTCTCGTAATTGGGAATTTATCAACATTTCCACTGGGGTAATTTTACAGGATTATCCGCCCTCTGTTCTTCCTGCTGGTTCATCTGGACTCTGTGGAGTTTGCTGCTAGCAATGAAGCCTTCTGTGGGGGTTTATTCATGCTATTACTGAAATGGAGCCCTTCGCATTTGGATTAACTCTTTGTTCACTTTTCACCTGAACCGCTTGGATCAGTCCATTTATAAAAAGGATACTACCATGCATCTCTTTTCTGTTTGCATTGTGAAGTTGAACTCTGAATACAGTCTTGATGTGTTCAGGCTGTTTACTTTGCTTGAATTTTAGAGGAAGAACTGAAATATAAAGATAGATGAGACTGTAATACTACATGGGCAGGTAAATATTTTTGACGTTTTATATATGGAGACTTGAAAGCATGTTATGAAGGGTCACAAATCAAACGAGCATGGTACCTTTCAAGGTAAAAAACCATTAAGGTCAGGCTCTACTAGATATTAGGAGGGCATTCTAAGGAAGTGTGGTGTTCATGATGGAAAACACTGCCTTTAAAATGGGGTAGAGTGCTCAAAAGATTAAGCAAACTACAAATTGTTTCCCAACTGACAAAAGCATTCCTTTTTTTTCTTTTAAAGCATGGCAGTGTAAATAAAAATGGTCCTGTTAATCGATCACCAGAAAGCTAAGTATTTTTGTTTGTGGTGCAGTGCGTCTAATTATTTGGATGACCACTGTGCCCAGGAGGCCGGGTGGTGAACCAGAATCCCTCCTTCCAGTTGCGCAGCACCTGCTGCAACAGGCAGTCCCTGCTGCAGAGGCCCTGGTTCTGTTTGCTAACAGAATATTGAGGTTTGAAATTATTCCCTTGCTTCTCCATGCAGATTTGGCTGTATACATGTACATGTGCAGTCTGTAATACTACATCCTTGGCCCAAGCAGGGCCACATTGAGTGACACAGTCTGGGGTTTTTTTTTTTGCATGAAGATGCCTTTAGAATTGACAGAATATACAAGAATTGTCACTTATTTCCATGAGACTTTTTGCTAGGAGAAACGTGTTTACACTTGTGTGTGATGAGTTTGGAAAACTACCACTGACCTTAAAACCCCACAAGAATAATCTCAACAGACTCTACCTCCAGATTTTAATCCTAATTGCAGGGGTGGAGGTTGACCCTTGCCCTGTTGCACACCATATATCTGGTTTGTTTTTTTCTGTCTGTATATTGACATTTTTGTATGTTTCCTGGTGCCAGAATACTTTACTGGTACATTACCGAATCCAGTCTAAATTTAGATGACTTCTTCATGGTGTAATTTTGAAAGCTTTACACATGAATTGCTCGAACTGAGTCACTGCAGGGTTTCATCTGTTTTGTATTCCCTCTTCAATGTTGCTGCTTCACACTTGGAAGTGTGATTATTGTACAATATCCTGCAAGATTATTAGCATTGTATTAAGTGACATAATTTATCCTGCTGCATTGAAATTGGGTTGTAGAAGTCCACTCGCCAGGGAAGCTTGGCATCAGCCTGGGGACCCGCACTCAAAATTTCTACATTGAGCAATTTCTGCAGTTGAGGTCTTGAAGAGTTTACAAATGCTTAGACAGGTCCTGTAGAAAAAAAGCTGTTTAAATGCTTAACATGTACTTTTGAGCTACTAATTACACTTCCAAGATGGTGCTTATTTAAAAAAAAAAAAATTGGCAACAACTCAGATTTTCTCTTTTGTAAGACTGCAACACAAATCCTTTTGTTAATGCCTCCGAGGGCTTTAAGTGAAGGAATCAAGGAGGGACTAGGAACAGAAAATATGTACGTGGTTGTTTACTTTAGAAGTAAAATACTTGCTCTTATTATTCCAATTTATGCTATAATGGAGCATTGCAGGAAGAGATTTATTTTTTTTTTTTTAGACTGGGAAAGCCATTAGGTGTGTTACTGAGGCTGCCATCAAGATGTTGTGATCAGAGCCCAGGTATTTTGATGGTCCAATTGAGCGTCTTAGTTCACATCCCTGATATGCAACTGTTGTTTTGCAATTTAAGCAGCTTCCTATGTTAAGCCTCTCCTAAAGATGTACCATTTTGTAATACCAGTATCTCCAAGGCCTCTGAGCTCCCCCCTTTCCTTAGCAAGGCAGCAGTTTCACTCTAGAGACTGGGGGTTTCTGGAACACGCTGAAGCAATCTGGGTGGTAGTTCATGCCATTAGGGGATGGCATCTTGCCACTGTTAGGAGAAGTATATACCATAATTTGTATACTGCGTATCAAAAATAACCTGTGCAGCTTTGCTGCTTGAGTTATTTTAGAGTATATTGACAAGTGAGGCATAAATGCTGGAAGTTGATCTGACTTAAATGGTGCTCCACAAAAGTACCTTTCTGAATACATCAGTTTGCAGAGTCAGGATCAGAAAATAAAAAACCAACAACTTTCAGCACTAGTTGAACTTTTTAGACAGATCCTGTCATGTGCTTTTTGGAACAAAACCTGCATTGAAACGACACCTACAAAGACAGGGAGGCTCAGAACTAAACTAAAACACAACTAGTCTCATGTGTCTCACCTGTTGGAACAGCAGCATCAAAATGGCTAAACAATAAGAAGTATTGTGATGTTTTATGCCAAACTTGACTATCAACACTTTTTAATGTTGTTTTAAGGAAATTTTAGCAGTTGTCCGCCCAAAGGAAGAGCTTTACCTGGCAAAGCAAAAGTCCTGTAGGCTCAGATTGAGGAGTTCCAGTGCTGCCTGTTAGTCTGCGAATAGAGGAGTACTTTCAGGGAGTTTTTAGGAACAAGTGATCTGTGTGAAGAATAATTAAAACTAGGAAGAAATCCTGGCTTTGCTGAGGATTGTCATCAGAGATCCACTTCTGGAGGTCTGAAAACCAGTTTTCTAGTAATTGTTGGTCATGGCATATATGCTTTCTGTGTAGGGAGCTTGGGGCTTGGTCACCCCATGGTTTATTCTGGTGAAGTCAGGATTTTTCTCCAGTGGCAGAACTTGGAAAGCTGCTACTTCGGTTGCTCATTAACTCCACATAATCTACGTCAGTACAACCGTTGCTGGAGTAATGCTGGAAACCAACCAGTGGATGTTGGCTGGAGTGGTGATACTTTTTTTTTTTTTCCAAACCATCAACAATAAACCCCAATTTTTTTATCTGGGTATCATTGTTGGGTTTCAGCAGTGTCTCACAAGCAGCTGCACCAAAACAAGGGAGGGGGATGATGAAGTGGAACATGGGGATAGGACAGAAATCTCTAATAGGCTTTGCTGTGCGAGAGCATGGCTGTGGAACAACATTCTCTGGCTTGTTGGTTTAATTTGAAGTAAAAACAACCTATGAATAATCTGGTTGCTTCTATCAGGATGTGGCTAGATGGGTAGAGCGGGAGCTGCATGAACAAGTTTAGTAACATCCTGAACTTCAGTTAGTTTAGCAACTCTAATATTAACAAGCATTTAAATATCTAGAAATTGGTGGGGTTTTTTTTTAGGAAGGCAAAGATTTTTGCATTGAGATACATCTGTTGTCAAGCTGTCTTTCAGCTCTGTAGCAGGAATGCTGAAAAAGAGCTCATGTCCAAGCTTCATTTAAAATAACTAGGTTGTCTCTTACTCTGAAGTTCTATTGCAAGGCTAAGAAAGAGAATAGTGTTTTGTGCGGTGACTTCATGTTTTCACCCACAAAACAGCAGAAACATGGTAATTATTCTGCAGATGCATGAGGGAAAATGCGATAAGGAAGATTGTGGTATACGTGCCAGTATCTAGAACAGCTTACCAAGTTGGACAAAGATAAGAAGTTGTGCAGTAGTTCCTCTAAACAAGAATTAATGCCCCACATATCATGAAGAATTATATCTAAATTGCTAAATATGACTGTTTGGACAGAACCAGTGTTGTAAGAGCTCCTATTGTATAAATGTTTTGGAGTGTAAGACCATTCTCATTACCTTTCTGAAGTCATTTTTAGGTGAAGCTTTTATGCCCTGATCTTACTGCCTATTTGTATTTTTAAATCTTGAAGCTAAATGTTTTAAGATGGAACTCTTCCTTTTAAAGTTGATCTTTTCAGTTCCATCTTATTTGTACAGTATATAATTATGCAATGCAACTAAGTTCTTAGAGTAATTAGTGAACCTGACTGATCTTTTAATGTATTGACATTTCAGAATACACTAAAATAGAAAATGCAAAAGTCTGAATGTTGTATAGTACTCATTAGTCAGAGTGTTTCTAGGGATACCAGTTAAAGGTCAGCCTTTGCTTTGCAATTTGGTTTTGTGTTAATGTTTGTTTTGCATACAGCAGCCTTCTACTATAGGCATAATTGCATACACTTGCTGATAATTAAGAACTATTCTAATCATCTGGACTACATCTGTGCCACACTGAGAACATTTGGACGTAGTATTTCTAATCATTAGATGTTGTGCAGGGTAAGGGGTGGGAATTTGAGTTCTTTGTCATGAGTGAGATAAAATAGATCTGCTTTGTAGGTCTTTCTAGGAGATGGGAGCCCTGTACTGAATTGTGCCTTTTGTATTCTAACCATTTTTGAGTTATCTTTTTAACCCAAATAGGTTTTTATAGCAACTGGACATGGAAATGAAAATAGCTTCTTTGCACTAGTGAAACTATGGTAAATAAGGTTTTTTATGTCTTCCAAGGTTTAGGGGGTTACATGTACATTGCATGTTAAAATATGGAGCTGCAGGTTGTTTGTTTGGTAGGAAAATGTGTTTGCAAGTGGAGTTGTGGGGTGTCAGGTTGGGCAGAAGGAGAAGAGGTCTGGAAAATAGCAACCTTTCTACTCCCACCAGCCAGTTTCTATTTCTATGAACAAGTAGTTAAGAAGGACAAAAGAAACCTTAAGTAAATTTGAAATACCTGCAGTCAAAACTTACTAATATGGTCGTGTTAAAAATGTGACTTGACTGATTTTTGGACTTAAAATACAAAGCCTGATCTAGTCCTATATGTAGCTCTATAACCTAATCAAGTCTTCCTGATTTGAAAACAGCAAATATATCCTTTGACATTTATGGCCCACTTGGTCTGAACCGGGATGCTTTGCATTTTTAAGTTTCAGGAGGGCCGTGTCTCATTTTAGTCAGCTTCAGCTAGATTAAGGGGTTTGCAGAAATTTACAGCTTTATAGATTTTTTGAAAGACTATTAAAGCATTTGTCATCTTCTGAGTTTTCTGTAGTAGAACTTATATGCAAAATCAAATAACTCATCTGATTTAGTCATATTCCAGATATACTCACTTGAACTAATGAGTATTGACTTAATCAGTATCTTGTATTTAGTATTACATTTAGTTGTAATGCATGTTCACATCCCTCTGCATTATCCAAGTCTGAAAAAGAGGAAGAGCAACTTGTGGTTTTGTATTGGCAGTCATGTAAAATTCTAGTTTTAGAAGCCCTCAAAATATGATGAAGAAGCATTACTTTCCTGATGAAGCCATTAAATCTTACTTAATACGCTAACAGCCACTAGAATGTGACCCTACCGAGTGAAAAAGCACTTGGAATGAGTCAATTGACTGTGTTGACTCAACAGCATTATTTTTTTTTTAATTCAGATTATTCTGACATTAAGCTATAAATTGAGTTAAAGGGGTCTTGATGCTTTCCTACACGTTCTAGTTGAGTCTTTTGGGGGTATTTCAGGAGTCAGTCCTGTGCTGCTCCAGTTCTGCCTGTGCACACAGCTGCTACGTGCCATCCCTCTCCACACTAGGGAAAAGGAAAGTTTTGATTCACAGCATGTATTCTGAAAAATTCAGGTGTTACCCTTTAGCTTATTCCCCAGTCAGATTTTTCTCAGTCTTGTTTTTTCAATACTATATACTTACTGTAAAAAAAAAATTATTTGAATAGCCTTTTAAAAATAAAATGCCAAGAGTGTTTGCACTAGTCAACAAATAATAGGTGTTTACACAACAGGCTTGATATTTACCTAAAAGTAGCATACTAGTAGGAAAAAAAAATAATATCTGTTTCCTTGCAATGCTGATGTTTTCTTTGTGTGTATTTCAATAGAGCAATCTTGTTCACTCCTACAAAGTTAAACATAAGGTTGTATTTCAGTAGCTAGGCAAGATATCAAATTTCTGTTTATTCACCATCAGAATATTTGTAATTTTAGTTCTAATGTGCTTTAGTATAGATTCCTCTAATTTCAGGATGCTTTAATTCCTTCAATTTTTTTTTAATTTTTTTTTTTTTACACCTGCATTTCTGAACTTTGGTTTATCTACTTGCGGAATTGTGCACTGTAGCAGAATTAGCCAGAAGCTGTATTTCATCACAGGATGCACATAGCCTTCCATATTATGGTGTATACCTGCCAGTAAGCTGGTGTATGTACACTGTAGGTGTATGGTAAGATTTATTTTTAAAAAACAAAGTTTCAAATTAGTATGTTTTGAATAAGACACTGATAGAAGTAAGACTGACATGGCATTTAGAAGGTTTTGTAGGTACAGTATCAGGCATACAGAAAAAAAAAAACACATTTCATTTGCTAGGTTAAGTTTTATGTTTTGTGGGTGGTGGTCATCCCAAATAAATTTAAGTAAGAGTTTAGCTGAAGTACAGAAATTTACTTCATGGCACACTTAGCTTTAGCTGGGAGGTGTTGGGTGCTTGCTCACTTCCTTTCCTCCTTGTGTTATCTTGCCTATGAATATTTTTTCCCACCATTTTTTCAGTATTAAGATCACTATCTAGTTTGCTCCATGTGCATGGTATATACTGAGGATAAATAGAGTCATTGACTCGGCTCATCAAGTGTGCGAATTCTGAAGGGACTGACCTCTCTCATAAGCCTGTTGAAGCTTCTGTTGCTTTTCTGTGAGGAGAAGGCAGATGTTGCACCCTGTCATCCCAGCCAGGGACAGTGTCTGTTTACACAGTGATGTTGCTTCGTTTGCCTGTACTTCAAGCTGAAGTGTAATTAAGTTCCCATAGAAGGTCATAACTGGCTGAATAAAGTGCCACCAGTGACAAGAAGGTGAGAGCAGTAATCTTGATTCATTTTGGAAAAAAAAATAATCACTTGTTTAAAGAATGGTTAGTAGGTCTGAGTGGGAATGACCCAATCTTAAGTTTTGTAGTAAAAACTGAAATATACCACTATGAAATTACCTTAAAGAATTTTTTTCCAAAGCATAGTAGTTGTCTTTTGGATGTATTCCTGTTCCCTTTGAAGAGGGCCACTGTTTGGAGTTTAAAGCAGCAATTTCTGTTCATTCTAATAAAGCCTAACAGTAGCTATTAACCCTTTAAATACAAGTTAACATTTCTGATTAGCCTATACATTGCTACAACTTTAAGTTATCTAAAAAGCAGTGTACTTTGCCTTCAGTTAGGATTTCAGACTTTGCTCAGTGTTACTATTTAACTGATGCAGGGGTGAGGGTAGTTGGAAGCAGGATTTTGCTTCTGCTGTGGGAGAAGAGATTTTGGGGAGGTGTGGTCAGAGACAATTAGATTGTTGTCCTGATTCCAATCCTGTGAAGAGCTGTGCTGCAAACCCACACGTACGTTACTGCTACTCAGGAAAAATAATACAGGAAGCTTGGCTTCCTCAAATATATTTTTTCCTCATTCCCCTTAGATATTGGGCAATTAATTCTCTTAACCATCTCCTTTTGTTACCAGACAACAGTCAGTGCTGGTGCAGGAGTGAAGTGGAAATACACAGTCCTGGAGAGGAAGGAACTGCAACAGGATCAGCTTCATGCCTTGTAAAACACCAGCAAGTGGTTGGTGTGAGGGGGATCCCAAATTAATTTTGATTTCAAGACATACCAGTTAATTTAAGGAACACTTATTTATGGGGAAGGTCACTGGAACCCATTTTCACATGAAACTTTGGGTTGCATGCAGGAGTATCAAGGTTAAAGGCACAAGGTTACTATTGAATGGTCTTAGATGAGCTTCCAATAGTAGGGTTTGGAGGGAGAAGAAAAGTCTTCTGTAAGTGCTACCACTTTCTTACAAAAAACTTTGAGCAACTTAATGGTTTATAATTAGTAGAAAGCACTGGAGATTGCATTCTAGCCTGCTATTTTTCTGCAGTGCAAGAGTCATTTGTTTGGCAATTAAAACTGTACCACATAGATAAGTGGAAAAGTACTTAAGTTATCTTGTTAAGGATTTGTGTAGTTTATTCACCATTTTTAATTAAAGAAGCAAGAAGTCTGAGTAATTCTGCACTTGATGGGGTGTGGTGCTACTTTGTTTACTTCCCCCTCCTGGCTTTAGATCTACATCAACTTATTAGTGATAAGTGACATCAAGTAAAGGGAGTAGGGGGAAAAAATGTCAAAAGAAGTCATCAATATGTATCAAGAAGTTTCAGAAGGGGCGTTGTAATGCTTCAAAGTCATCTTGAGATATTTCTAAAGATACTCATATGTTCATAAGTGGGATTTGTAGATGCTGCTTAGTAAGTATTGAAATAGTTATTTCAGAATAGTTGATTAGATCAGATTAAGTTGTATCTGAACATTAACCCATGCTGCACTTGTTCCTTGTTTGCTATGAAGCTTTAGAAGTTGCTTTTTCTTTGCCTAATTTAAGTTTTGATATAGGAGAAACTGATGTTTCCAGGAGAATTTTTATAGTAAGCTTTTATATTTAAACATAACTATAGTGTTGATGGTAAGCTTGGCCTACAGGAGTGGTCTAATGTACTTAGTTTTGAAATAGAATTAATTTACCTGTGGTGTTATAGAAAGTACTTCAGGAAATGAAGAACTGCTGTTTTTTCTGTTGATGTTTGGTTGGTTTTTAAAAAACAAAAAGCAAAAATGTTTATTGCTTACTCTCAAGAAAATGGCTTACCTATCTATTTTGGTTAAATCATTTTCCCCATCATCTTTCAGTTTCATAGGAGTGGCAGAAGAGGAACATAGGAAACAAGTCACTGTCTTTATCCTGCTCTGTCCCTCAAAGCACATTCCCCAGACTCACCTCTCTATTTGAGAGATATTATTTATTAGTAGTTCATATAGTCATCTGGAGCATTAACTGCCTCATAGCCTAGTGTCCACCTTCCACACACCTATAGCCCAAGTGACTTACCATTTCAGAAGTCTTGTTGGGGTAATGGGCTGACCTCTCTTTACCCTTCTCCAGCTGGTAGTAGAGCTAGAACACCTTGGCCTTTGGGCACCTCCTTCTCTTCTAGGTCACCAACTCCTTCTGACACCATCTCCTGAGTGGTGCTGGGCTATAAATGCTCCTTGGGAGGGGAGCAGCAGCTGATGGTAATCACAGCATCCCTTGTCCAGGACAGCTCTCTGAACACCTGGGCTCTCCACCTGGCTGCACTTATTGCTTTGATCTGGAGGGCCAGGCAGCAGTTAGTCCAGGTGCACCTCAACCTGGGAGCTTATGGCTTTGTCTCCAATGGTCCTGAGCAAAGCCAGAGCCAGTGCTCCATCATCCTCCTGCTGTAGGTGCTGTAACTAGCCACCTTTGTCAGCTCTTCTAACAGGTTGCCCTCCCTTGACTTTACAACCTTCCAGGGTTTTTTTTCTCCTCTTTCCAATCCTCATCATCCTTTCCCTGAAGGGCCTTGTGAGCCCTGTTCTCCCTTGCTCTGGCCTTTCCCTCAGTGCCAACAGGGGCTTAAAACCACATCTGCACTGCAGGCTCAGAGCTAATTCCCCATGTCAGACCCTTGGTGCTGTTGGCCCGGTTTAGCCCAGTTTCTTTGGGGTAAGGGGTGTTAATTCTGTGTTGGGACTAAGTGGTCAGTGGGACTTTCCACCATCTGTGTTGGCGTAACTGAAAATTACAGGTGGTGTAAGCTCTTCTGAAAATGATCGTCATGATAGCTTAAAAGCTGCTGTTATCAATGGCTTTGAGGTTGTTCAACACCATTTTATGGCTCTTACTTAAAATTGCTTTATTCTGACAAAACTATATCACTTAATCTGACGTTTGCCTCAGCTTTTGCAGTTAACTGTAGCATCTCAGCAGGCTCTAAATTTGGATCTGGGGAGATGAAGATAGGAGAGAAAATGATTCGTAAAAGACTGATTTTCTTGAACTACTCTGTGCTGTGAAATTTTGAAATGCAGTTCCAGGTATTGTGCTTGTGTTTTATGACGTCCTGTGAAATATGACCCAAATTTAGCCTTGCTGTCAGCTCCTGAGAAACCTTGAGCTGTACAAAACAGATGAAGGTGCACTATCGCTTCATGTGATGGTGTCCTTGGTGTTCTGGTTCGATGTCTGGGATGCTGCTGGGCAGCAGCAGCTCCTTCAACCAGGAGGCTCAAGAGCATTCACTGTTTTTTGTTTTTTGTTTTTTTCCCTCCTGATAATCCTGAACAGCAGAGAATCATCTACTGGAAAATGCAGGAGTGAGAAAGGGAAAAAACATCAGGAGAACATTAATGAGAGGGAGAGCAGTGTCATGGATGGACCGGGAGCATGGGGTCACCAGGATTCAGTGTTAAAACCTCCAGTTCTTAAATTTCTAATTGTTTTAACACACGTTAACAAAACCCACTGAAAAAGTGTGTCATCCTCCTCCGGTGGTGAGGAGCGATACGCTGCTGGTACCGGCAAGGCTGTTAATTAGTGCGTGTGATTGAATGTGCTCTGGGGAACGTTGGTGTTTCTGTGCTGAATGAAATTTCTGTCTCTAGTAATACCTGCTTCGTTTCTAGAGAAATTGGAATGTATTTATTAATTCAGGGAGCTGCAGGAAGGGAAAGCATCAAATGACCGAGGAAGGTAAATGTCTCCTGACAAATTGGAGCACTCCTACACGGTATCAGTCTTTGTGAATTATATATAATTACATACAGCAATTTCAGAAGAGATGCTCTATACGTTACCTTGCCCCATACATTATTGCACTTACTGCACAGCTATTGTAGGGAGAAGTTATGCTTTTACCTTTTGGGGGTTATAATCCAGTTTTATCCTTTAATTAGCTTAGTTTGAAGAAGAAAGTTACACTTGGTGATTCCAGTACCCTGGGCACTCAAGTGCCTTCATTCTTCAAGGAGCTCCACCCAGCTGCTATTTATAATTTCATCCTTTTTACCCACAATTCACTTTTTAAAGGGGAGTTGCTTTTCATTGCAGAAATCAGGTTTTGACCAGTAGTGGGAGTGGGAAAGGGAAGGAGGAGTGTGAATTAGTAAAAGAGCTGTTGTTTTAAAGTAAGCGTGTGGTGTCTAAAAGCTTTATTTTAATTTAGATGCATAATTAACTGAGAGTTAAGGGGGGGGGGGAGGAAGAGGAATTTTGGATTTTTTTAACACATGGAGTAAATGTTATCCAGTAAATTCAATAAACGGATAATGTTTTGTTGATAGTCTGTTTTAATACCAGTAGTTCCTTGTTTATTCCCTGTATAATTACAGCACTTTTCTTATGTATTTACTTTATCCAAAATATGAAAAAATTAGAAAGCCTTAAAAGACCTGATGGGTAGGTGTGCTTATGATTTTTACCAGTCTAGCGTCTTCTTTATTGAGTGTTTTTTAGGTATTATAATAGTATTGTTGTAACTTACTTTATATAACAATTCCATAACGTTGCTTGTAATCTGTTTGTAAATGTGATTTGAGCCAGCATGGTTTAATTTCTCTATTTCATATAAATAATTACATAGATAGTTGTTTGTGCCTTTTAGTATGGATTTTGGATGCAGCAGTCTAAGATGCTAAAATTTTTGCCTTAAAAGCTCTTACAAGCATGTAGGGCAATGCAAAAGCTTTAATCTTATTTGTGATAAATGCGATTTATATTGGAAGTCCTATATAACTTGAAAACACGGAGCTAATTTTTAAATTAATATAGTACTGATTTACTTATTTTAAATCCATATAAGCTGGTTTTCCTCCTAAACTGACTATAACCCAGATGTGTTTCTCCTGGGAGAGAGGAGAGCTGGCTCATAGTGCAGGGAGGGTTATGGCACAGGGCTTCAGGATAGAGCCAGGAATGTCTTTTTTCATTTTTCTTCCTCTTCTTTGTAGTGAAACAGAACAAGTATGTTGGTGTACAGGAAAGCTAGAAGGAGGGGTTTTTTGGAGAGGAATTTTTGCCGCTTTTTTCTCACAGTCCATAATTGGGTATGGTAAAGAGAAACGAGGAACCTAATAACGTTTCTTGTGAAGTTATTAGGATTGACCTGAGAGAGAGTGAGAGAAATGGATTAAATCTGTGTTAAGCACCTGGCTGAAGAAAGTGTACCTGAGGTAGACATTTCTATCAATGTTTTTCAATTGAAAAGAGTAGGATGAGGATTGGATTAAAAGCTGTAGCTTTGCAGCCTTAAAGAATTGAGGATCTTTTTGCAACTTTAATTGTCTTCTGGGATGCTGAATTGGGTGAAGGGTTGAGAATTGCAGTAAATCTGGAACTGATAGATAGTTAAGGTTATGAGGAGATGTTTTCTTTGTAGATTGTATGTGGGAGAATCAGGTGGTGGTGATTGTCGCGTTTTGGATTGTCATTGTTGAAGAACCCAGAGCCTCCAGTAGGATGGATTGATTTGAAGGACACAGTGACATACCCATGAAAGGTGGCAGGATGCGATGTTTATGCTGGTTTACAGATTTTGTTAAATTACTGGGTGGGGGTGTTAGGCTGTTGTCTGCCATTCTGGGAGCATGGTGAATCTATTCTATCTAGTTGTGTTCTTCTGTTTTATAGTAGTCTTTCCTATGCAGTGCAGTTTGTAAATGGGCATGAGTTATCTTTTTTTGAAGTCTTGAAAAGCATTTGCAGTGAACATCCAATACAAGATTTACCTGAAATGGAAATTACCTTTAAAGGAATTCTCAGTATATTATATCTTAATTAATTATTTGCCTTTTTTGTCTCAACAGGAATGCCCAAGGAAAAGTACGATCCACCTGATCCACGGAGGATGTACACAATTATGTCCTCAGAGGAAGCAGCCAACGGAAAAAAATCACACTGGGCAGAGTTGGAAATAAGTGGTAAGAAACTGAGGAATGGTCCAGAGTGATGAACTCTAATTTGTCAAAGAGAGGAGGGTGAAGGTGGGGATGATACATAGACATACGCTGTTACTTGAAGTATTGAACAATAATGTTGTACTAGTCCATGACAGTATAATTGCTACTGAAGCGGAAGTTTTCATTTTAAAAGCAGTTGTAAGTCTTCTCTGTTCTTGATAATTTTAAAAAAATAAAGATGAAAAAGTTTCTCTGAGACCTAGCTTTGAGATACTGTTTGACTTTTGGATCTCTTCTTGAAAATAAGGTAATGCTTAGAATTCATAAACATGAATTCCAGCTGGTGTGGGACCATTCTTTCTTGATTTGTAGAGTAAATTCTGATTTTGCTACACAAAGCTTGTTTATAAGGAAATTCAAATATTTTAAGAACTTAAAAATTATTTTGTGATGATGTAAATTTAGGCTGAAATTTTGCTTAAATATGGATGTTCTTTAAGAGACTGCTATGTGCTATTTCAAAATGACTGTCCAGTAGAGAAATCTATGGAAGGACGGATACAAAGAGAGTTCTTTGAATCATAAAAGAGTCTTTCCATCCAGATCATTGCATCTGTGTCTTGCTTCAAGTGCCACGTGCCCTAACATGTGAATAGCGTTCTTTACTTGAAGGTTACAGATGCAGAAACCTAGTTAAATGCTGCTCCAGGAATCAGCATTATACATCAGCATTAGGCTTGGATATCCACTTGGACATCTGCTGCCTCGGCGTAAGGAAGTGCATTAAGTGATGGCTCTTTGCTTTCATGCCTGGTAATCTCACTGTAGGCTGACGCCAGCCAAGAGAGGTGCAGGCAGCGAAGAGGATGGATCAGTGCTGTTGATTGGAAATCCTTTCAGCTACAAGGGGTTTTTTTGATCACAGTCACCTGTTTGCAGTTGGGGGGAAGGATAGGTGTTAATTAAATTTTAAAAATGCAAAGAACTATTGATTTCTATTTAAAACCTTTCAAAAGACTTCTTAATGAGCATTACAGTAGCATGAATCCTTGAAGAACTGTATGCATTTGCCTTGCAAAATAAAATGCGACAATGTTTTTGTTTTATTGATGTTCACGCTGTCTTTTCCTTGCAAAATACTTGGTCATTTAATACAGAAAGCCATAAATGTTTTAACTGCTCTCATTTAAATCCCTGAGCTTTTTCACTGCAGGCTGTTTTTTGCTGGTCACTTTCTAATAGCCCACTGGAAGGGATACCTGTATTAAACCTTTACTTACCAGGGACTGAGTCCCAGATACACGTGTATCAGTGTAGCTTTCCCCAAGCACTAAATATAACTTCTTTTATTTTGAAGAAAATAATTTCCAGAAAGGAATTATAATGTGTGTATGTTGGTATATTAACCAGACTGTTCTTAATATTGGTGAGTAGTGGTGGGTTTTCAAAGGCTGTCGCGAGTATCTTTTTGCCTTGGACAAACTGGTGTTGGTACTCTCCTTCTAACACTTTTGGTGCAATGAGATGACTTCTGTAAATAAAAAAGAAGCCGTTCCTGGTGGGGAAAAAATATCTTGGAGAGAAGAAATGTTTTGAGACCTTCTGATGATTATCTCACATTCCTTGCATGCGTCAATGTAAAAATCTTGATTCTGTCACACAAATCCATGTTTCCACCTTTCAGTTTATACAAAAATCATGCCGTTTTTTTAAATATCTGGCAGTAGTTTATGCAGCTTTTAGTTGAATGCCATATGGAAATCCATGTTCTCAACTAAGCATTTTAGTCACCCTAAATATAGTGCTTCTATCTGTTCTTGGCTGGATTAATGCCATAGAATAAAGATTTTTGGTTTGAAAGATGTTGTGCAGAAATAAGGGGCAAACCAAAGAAGCATCTTTCATTTCAAACATAAACTATAATTGAAAAAAACCTGTTTCTTATAGCTGTGCTAATTATTGAGTTTGTGGTCAATTAGTAAATATGTCTCATTTTTTATGGAACTTGAGAAAGGCAGGTGTTTAAACCTGAGTTACGGATTGATAAAAAACAATCTAAGTATCCCTGGCAATACCTTGCATTCTGTTATGCATTGCTGATTTTTTTTGATCTGTAGAATTGGCAATTAATGGAATTTGCATTGAGTAAAATAACAAAAAAACACAACATAAACCAACCAAAGCTCTCCCTCAATATCCCCCCTCACCTCTGCCCCATACATACTTACAAAATGTGTAATTATGGCTAAACCTCTCTTTTCTTTTGTACCTTCCTTCCACAGGGAAAGTGAGAAGCTTGAGTTCGTCATTGTGGACACTGACCCATTTGACAGCTTTGCATCTCAGTGACAATTCCTTATCCCGTATTCCTTCAGACATTGCCAAGCTTCACAATCTGGTATATCTGGACCTGTCCTCTAATAAAATTCGCAGTTTACCAGCAGAGCTCGGAAACATGGTGTCACTCAGGTATGTACATTTTAACAGGAGTTAAAATTGTTTTCTTATTATCTTTGTAACAACAGTTTAAATTTCAGCATAATTTTTATGTTGTAGTAAACAAAAAGCATAAATTAACTCCCGTTTCTTTACTTCTTTTTGTCTGTTTCCCTGAATGCTTGGTATAGTCTTGTGGACTTATAGCCATGCTGGATCTTCTGTGATCTCCTGTTCTGATGTATGACAGTACGGAATGAGCATCAAAACTGCCCAGTTTGATAGCGATCGCCCGTTTTAAATTTTCCCAAGTCAGGTTTCCTCTCTTATGCATCTCTTTTACAAACTTCTATGTGGTATTTTTCTCCAAGAAATACTGGTACACACAAAAATTGCTTTTAATACATAGTGAGGTAGGAAGGAGGTCAGAGTAAAGATTCATAATCATGCTCATGACAATTTTTTCCTCTTTATTCGTCTTAAGAACTATTGTTAAGAACATTACTAATATTGTTTATTGATAAAAACTGCGACTTGTCTCATACCATCTCTTTTCTACCTTTGCTATCATGTAACTGCATTCCTGTGCAAACCGGGGAGGAAAAAAATGTTCTAAAGGCACATTTTCCCCTCAATCAATGCCAAGATGTGCATGGAATGATACCTCATTTTGGAAGTGAAACGTGAATAGCGATGCCTATTTAGGTTATAATTATGACTGCAGTATTTCCCTTTATAAAAACAAGGTTATGTAAATATTTAAATGATTTCTATCATTTAAATATTTACAGGCAATGTTCTTTTGCCCTTGACCCAAAGGAAGAGCCTTATCTTAGACTTATTAGACAGTTACCAGTAATTGCCTTCATTGTTTTTAATTTTGAAGATATGTATAGACAGCTTTCTCAAATCCAGAAGACACTGAGTCTAAAAGTAACAAGAATATTATTAGAAGTACAGAAGGAGACAATAGAGGGATGGACTGCCAGCACAACTTTAATGAAACTGGAAGCAGAGCAAGTTTGCACATAGAAGAAAATGCAATGACTGATATTTCTACTTTAGAAAAGTCCACTCTGTTGGGGAGGATTAAACTAGCTGATTAAATGGGTACTAAAAGCTCAAATTCCAAAGCAGTTAAAGTCTCAACCTTGGAGGCTGAGCAGAGGGACCTTGCTTTTTAGAGCATAATTGGCAGCTCGGTTTTGTAGCGTGTTGCATGGTGGTTTTTTTTAAGCTGTGAAGTAATAACACAAAGCTTTCTTTAGAACAGACTATTTCAATTAAAAGCAGTTATTAGTAACAGGTTTCTGCCCTCCTTTATCCATTTCTCTGTATTGTGAGTTAGTAATCCTAAATTTACTGGAATATTCTCAAATTCATTTTTGTATTTCATTAGCATCATTTCATTTTCATCTGTCTTTTTAAAATATTGCTGTAAACTTAATACTAATCACATGGAGTTAGCTTAGCACTGTTAGTCATCAGTAGTGTCAAAAGATATTTTGCCTTCTTCCCAACACTTTTCACAATTTATTTGGGCTGATTCTATGAAGCTTCAGCTCTTCCAAGTCCTAAGTCTCTTCTGAGTAGAGAAGTCTAAACGTGGTGAATGTGAAATGTGTGGCTGAGGTGTAGGATCACACTAGTTTTCTGTTTGTGACTTAACACTTGAATCCAGATCTCTAGATGTGAAAAGCCGGTGCATTAATCCACTGCACACTCTCCATCCTCAGTAATTGCAGATGATCCCTCATTTCTTTTCACTGGGGTGAGAGGGAAGAAAAATCCCTAAGTGCATCCTACGTGATGGCGCTCTGTAGGTCTCAACTGTGCCGAGTTTTATGTTCTGGGCTGGTTCTTGCTGCAGATGCTTCCCAGAGCTTTTGGGAAGTTGTTCAAGCTGATGGTAATTCAACACTGGGCATTGCCAGTGTCCTGAGCCACGGAAATCATTTGTGCTCTCACACTTGAGGATTGATAACGAGTCTTCCAGCCCCCACGTCTGGAGCTCTGGGTTTGGTCGTGCAGCAAAACTCACCTAAGGCTGCCTGCATCTACCTTTTTACTGCAGATCCTTGAAGAAAGAGGTGTCAGAGCAGAGAGGAGTAAGATTTCTGATCTTTGTGGAAAGAGGAGGAAAAATAAACACTGTGCTGTGTTATTCTGGAAAGCTGAGATGTAAACCAGATTCTCTTGATAATGTTTGAAAGAGTTGGTGGGATTTGCTGTGATCCCCTTTGTAGAGGGGGGGGGTTCTGCAGAGGCAAGGATCATTACAGAAAATAATTCTTTCATCCAAGTGCAAAAGTGTAATGATACCTACTACTGTGCCGTTCTTTCTGCTTGATGTTTTTCTTCAAGAATAATTGGGTATATTTTTTTTTAATTCCTACCTAACTTTTTTAGATTTCAGCAGTGCTTTGAAAAACCCTTAGAGGAAAAAGTAGCTTCCTAAAGAATAAACTAGTAGTTTTATACTGTCATATAGAATATCATCCCTAAAAATAATAGCCTTTTGAATCTGAAATGTCTGTGCAAGTGCTGAGAACTAGTAGACATGTTGCCTTCTTTTTTTTTTTTTTTAAACTCCCCATCCTCTTTTTTACCTGCCTCACTCATATTTGCAAATCCTTGAAGGAAACACTGGGCTTCTGAGTTTCTTTCTAAAATAGGTGCTTTTGTCTATGGGATTTTATATTGAAAAAAAAAAAACCAAAAAAAACCCTGGATGTGTGGTGAGGACATAAGAATGTGGTGAGGAAAGTCTTCTCTGCTTAGATGGGAGTGTGTTTATGCAAGTGAAAAGCTCCTAAAAACTCTATTTTCTCTGCCCAGTTCATTGGGAAATCAGAATTCAGGACATGAATTCTGTTCCTGTCTGCATATTGGTTTTGTAAGTTAAAAAGCACATATTTTGTCTTAACACTGAAATTATGAAAACAAACAACAGAAAATTACTATTGTAAATTACTATTACGTGTTAATGTCATGTTCTTACTGTCCTGGTCCTGGATTTCTTGCTTATTTATTTTCTGGGATATAATTTCTGTTTATTTGGTCTTTCATCATAGCCAAACAGTTTCATAGTCTGGTTTGTCGGAGCTGTTACTGTTCATCACTTGCAGTTATTAAAGTATTTAATTATTGCTAATGTTTACAAAATGCCTCATCTTTTAAAGATGAACTCGCCAAACAGCTACTTGTATTTTGTCTGTGTGTTTATACATCTGAGTACAGCAGATTTCCATAACTATAGCTGCTTTATCTTTGAGATTTTTCAATATCATGCTTTGCTAATATATTGTTTCTCTTTAAAGTTAAACTTTTTGTATTACACTGCTGAAGACAAGTGCTGGTCTGTTTTCAGCCCTATATGATTCTTGCTCTGTCTACAGGGAACTACATTTAAATAACAACCTGTTACGAGTTTTACCTTTTGAGCTGGGAAAACTGTTCCAGTTACAGACTTTGGGTCTGAAAGGTATTACTGCTTTTTCTTGATATCTGTGCTTGATTAATGATCACTGCTTCTGAGATGTACTGGCTGTGGACTGCTAGTTCCTAAAATGTTACTGAATAGTAATCCCAGGTGTAGCTACTTACTCCACGTTTATAATTATCATTATTTAAAAAAAAAAAAAAAGGAGAAAGCCAGTTTGGCAAAGCACTTGACATAAAAAGTGGTTCACTTCTCTGTCTGCAGAGTGAGCGGGAGCTTTCTGTTCCTTGCACAGGGGTTGGATATGGTGATGCTTTAACTAAGAAATAGCCTGCAGTTAACTGTAGGTATTCGACCAAAAAGGGAACGTGCTTTACAAAGCTGCTGTAGGGTATTGTGCTCTTTATGCAAACATCTTTCCCGTTGCAAATTTTGCAAAAAAATTTATGCAAATATTTTTCCTGTTTTTTTTTTTAAGTGTATAGATTGTAGCTATAAAATTGCTGACCTTGGGGAAACTTGTACCACAATGTCAAGAGCACTGAGTGATGCAGTACCTCTAAACACTGTTAAGTCTCAAAACTCTGTTTTTCTCCCCCTTAAAAGCAATAATTGCAATGTGCATTGCCCATGAAAACTTCACAATCTGCTTATGCCTTTGGCAGATGTTGGGGGCTGTACTCAGGTGTGACCAGTAAATTGATGCTGGATCTTTCACTCGGGTTGAGCAAAGCGAGCAGAGGTGGCTGCTTTATTTCGTCTCAGCTGCTCTCATGGTGTTTATTGTACCAGTTCTTCCCTGCTGTCAGATCCAGCAACCGCCCTTGGGGTCCTCAGGCAGAAGACAGATGCAGGAGGAAATGGTTCACTTCACTAAAGCTATTTGTAGAATCACAGAACAGTTTGGAAGGGACCTTAAAGATCATCCAGTTCCAACCCCCTGCCACGGGCAGGGACACCTCCCACTAGACCAGGTTGCTCAAAGCCCCATCCAGCCTGGTCTTGAACACCTC
>JAOQGH010000051.1:44933375-44984262 GCA_025769975.1 Gallinago jamesoni
CATGGGCAGGGACACCTCCCACTAGACCAGGTTGCTCAAAGCCCCATCCAGCCTGGTCTTGAACACCTCCAGGGATGAGGATTCACACATCTAGTGTTTTGTGGGATGGAAGACAGGAAATCTGAAACCTCTCTCTCATAGTAGATGCAGTATCTTTTTTTAGAGATGCTGGCTTTAAACACTGATAGGTAAGTTCAGAATGGTTCTGTATATTTTATTTAGTATTTCTGTAAATCTGTTTGCAGGAAATCCACTTACACAGGATATTCTGAACCTTTATCAGGAACCAGATGGGACACGAAGGCTACTGAACTATTTGCTTGATAATTTGGCAGGTACTGCAAAAAGAAGTAAGTGATCATTCTTGAAACATTTATTTCTGCTGTGTAAAATAAATGTGATTATCACTTGTGTCTCTTGAATGTTCCCATAGTTTCAACAGAACAACCACCTCCAAGATCTTGGATTATGTTGCAAGAACCAGACCGTACAAGACCAACAGGTACTGTAACACTTCTCTTTATTTTGATATTTTCTTTTCCTGTTATAGAAGCAAAATTAAAAAATTTTGATGCTGAAATTAACCAGTGCTGACCTGCCAGCTAAAGTGGTTCTATCTCAATTGGAACACCTGTTCCAGATTTATCTATCTTTTACTATGAATTAATTTCTTTTTAATTAACGTCCTCCTCACAGGAATTGAAACTGTTGTCCACAATTTGGTTAAACAGATGAATTATAACAGGCTTAATTGAACATTTCTTGAAGAGTAAAAAAAAAAGGAAGAACATGAGCAGAATTTCCCCAAAATGTGGACATTTTTCCTTTTAAGTAACCTGTGTATCATCTTTGTCTCAGCACTTTTCTTGCTGTTGGGATTCCAGACATACTTAATTGTGTACTCATTTTTCCTGCATGAATGGTGTAAAATACAGCCTTTTCTATTTACCTGCACAACAAAAATCTTATCAATTACTGCAGTGTCCTTCCTTTTAGGACTGATGTACCTTACTTTCCCCTACTGATTTTGCTTCAGAGATCATGATGTTAATGCAGCTTGTCTTTTGCTGCCACCTATTTATTTTCAGATGATGGACTTTGACCCCCAACCAGCCCAATATTGTTGCCTCAGTTTGCTAAATCTTAAAACAATTGTCTTGTTTCTTTTTCCTGAGTTGTACTGCACATTTGAGAGGAGCTCCCAGTAAACTTCCAAGTATCTCATTACTGTACTGCAAATTCCTTAGTGTTTCTTAAAAACAAACAAAAAACCCCAGCAAAACAAATGCAAAGATCTGCTGGATTACCTGTCAAGTTGCCCCAAACTGTCTCATTATCACTCCAGTTCCAAATTAAAACAGAGAAGATGTTTCTTGTCTTTAGACATTTTGAGCTTTTAGAGGTGGAAACATTTGGGTTTTATTTTGCCTGTACTTTTTTGTTGTGCGAAGGGATCCTTATCCTGCCTGTGGATCTTTTACACTTGGCGCTGGTAATAGTTAAGGTAGATTTTAAATAATCTATTTTAAGAGTTTGCAAACCTCTGTATGGCTGGCAATGTAAGTGTTCAAATACACTTACTTTGGTTGAGGCTTTTCACAAATAGAGCACCACTTAGCATAAAGTACATCTGGCTGCTATTTACTGCATTAATCATTTAAAGAGGGAGAGTTTGGGTTCTGTTTTCTAACTGAATGCTAGGAAACGGTTGCCATAAGTCCATGCTTGTAATTGATCATCTTAGAAGGACTAAGATTTATTTTTTTTTTTTTAGTATAGATATATGTGCTGTGTTTTGGTTGAAGCAAATGAAGCATGAATTGATAAATTTGACAAATATGAAGAACAAAAATAAATATCTATGTTTATATGTATTTCCTGTTGAATATATTGGTATGTAAGAAAAATTATTGTTCTGCAGCCTTGTTCTCTGTCATGTGTTACAACGTACTCTGTGATAAATACGCAACCCGGCAGCTGTATGGCTATTGTCCGTCTTGGGCATTGAACTGGGAATACAGAAAAAAAGCCATTATGCAGGAAATCCTGAGCTGCAATGCTGACATCATAAGTCTTCAGGTAAAATATGTACTGTTCTTTCTTTTCCGTTTCTATTCCCGTGTGCTGGTTTCTCTAGATTAAACATATTTACAGTAAATGGTCTGTTTTCAAAACCTTCTGGAAACAAAAGGAAAAAAGAGGTGGCGTTTAGAACATTATTTGTTGCTTGACATCAAAAGAATGCTTTTCAGCCCACACAGTTGGAATGTGAACCAGCAGCTGCTGATCAAAGAAATGCATGTGGGGGTGTCTTTGTGCCTGTGTGTGTATGTGGGGCTATAATTGACACATTTTCAAATAAAAGGCTTGAGATAATCATAACTCTGGGGATTACAGAAATTCATTTATATTTTCTTAAAATAGGGATATTGCTCTCAAATTTGCATTCTCTGAGGTACTTAGTTCTTGAAATTTTTTTCCCTTAAATCTAATTTGAAAGTGATTTACACTTCTGAAGATTCTAAATAATATCAATCTTCTGTATTTTGCTAATAGTACATTCTTGCTATTTTGTCTTATAACTTTATAGGAGGTTGAAACGGAACAGTACTACAGTTTTTTCCTGGTAGAATTGAAAGAACGTGGCTACAATGGATTCTTCAGTCCAAAATCTAGAGCTAGGACAATGTCAGAACAGGAAAGAAAACATGTTGATGGTTGTGCAATATTTTTCAAAACAGAAAAGTAAGTGATTTGTTTTGGCCAAGCCTTCTGTTGTGTCTCACTCTCTTTCACATCATTTCTCAGGTCCATCCACAGCTCAGTTTGGCATTACTCACCCTTTTTGTAGCCATTCAGTATTTCTTAGAGAGCATTCCTATCATTAGGAAAAAATGGTCTGTACAAAAGAAATCATGCTTTGTGTAAGTAGTAATAGAAAATTTTATCCTGAAGTTTGAAGTTGGAATTTCATTCTGTTAGAGCAGTGCAGGTTAGGAGCTCACTAAATTACCCTTCAGTTGTTGAGTGTGTGTCCCCCAACCATTAACAATGAAAAATTAAGCAAATGTCTTATTTTCTTGCTTTTTTTTTTTTTTTGAGTGAAGGAATTGATAATCCCCAGAATTGCTGAAATAAGACCTTAGATGACACCGACTTTTTGATACATTAGTTTTCTGGTAAAGCAAAAGATAAGGTATTAAATATCACCACTTGCTTCTGAAAAATTGCCATTATTTAAGAGTTGCAGCACTTAAGTCATTGTGTCAAATTGTACTTGTACAACTGTTCAGATATGAGGGTAATAATTTCCCTTCCTCTTCTTTCTTCCAGTCCCTTGTGTTCACAAGGAAATGTAGGTGCCAGGTTTGATACCTTTTGGTTTAGAAAAATTATTTAGTCCCTCTCTTAAACCTGCATCTTTGAACTAGAAACAGATGCAGATTTAGAAATAAGCACTCCTTTTCTGTAGTTTCTCAATCTTTCTCTCTGGAAATAAAATGTTTTAAATGAAACTAAGGTAGCAGAAAATATATAAAAATTGGTGGGAAAAGTGTATTCTTTGATTTCAGTTTAGGATTTTATAAAATCATGTGATTGGCTGAGATTTTCACATTGTAAATGTATTTGAGCTTTAAAAAAAGGAGAATTATCTGTAACCCTTTTGTATCTGGCTGCTGAAAAAAATATGATGTTTCTCTTTCAGATTTACTTTGGTTCAAAAACATACTGTTGAGTTTAATCAACTAGCTATGGCAAACTCTGAAGGGTCAGAAGCGATGCTGAACAGAGTTATGACAAAAGATAACATTGGAGTTGCTGTATTGTTAGAACTGCGAAAGGAATTGATAGAAATGTCATGTAAGTCCTGTTTAGTTGAATTTTTTAATAGAGTGTATTTTGTAAATTAAAAAAAAGACTTTTGTTATAGCAAATCAGAGAAACTAGGTTCTGCAGGTGCTCAGAGAAGTTTATTTTCAAAGAGGATTTGGGTGGAAGTCATATTGCTCCTTATTGCTTGAGGATTTTTTTTTCTGCTGATGCTTTTTTGCTTAAAAAATACAAAGACTTGAGTTTGAGTGGTGGGTTTTTTTTCGCTTGAAGTTATGAACAGGTATCAAAGAATCAGTTGGTGGTGTGTGTTTCTGGATCGTGTATCTGCATCATTTTAGCTTGTTATTTCCTTCACTGTCATGCTTATACAACCTGTTTATTCTGCCCTGTCATTCTTAATTTAGCAAATCTAAATTGGCTTTATAAGTATCTCAGTGGGTACCTACTCAACCTGTGTTATATTTATCCAAATGATATTTTATTAATTCAGATTCTAACAAGCAAGCCTTTTAAGAAGCACTTCTAGCAAGACAGGTAACTTATAACGTGGATAACTTAAAATTCAGAGCTCGTTGCCTGATGAGATATGAACAGTGTCTGTTTACCATTGCAACCTCAGGAAAACTTCTAATTTTTTAGAACAACACTGCATGTAATTAGGATAATCTGTGTTAATTCACTGTATTCTTAAATACCTAAGCATTACCTATAACAAGGTGCCTGTCTGTTAATGTTCTTGAATGTGAAACACAATTTTTCCTAACGCTTTATATCAACTAAAATGCTTAGGAGACGTAAGAGGAATTGTATGACCCTCTTAAATTAAATGATATTAACCTTCTCCAAATTATACTGGTATTTTATTTTTTCGTTCCCTGAAACTTCTTGTTTAAAATTCAATAATAGTATTTTCTGTTGTTCATCATGTAAGGTAAATAATTGGTCTTAAATTTTAGCTGGAAAGCCACATCTTGGGATGGAAAAGCAGCTAGTTCTTGTAGCTAATGCACATATGCATTGGGACCCAGATTATTCTGATGTGAAGCTGGTTCAGACTATGATGTTCCTGTCCGAGGTAAAGAACATTATTGATAAAGCTTCTCGTAGTCTCAAACCTGGTGTTTCGGGAGAACTTGGAACCATTCCACTTGTACTATGTGCAGATCTCAATTCTCTACCAGATTCTGGTAAGAGTTCTTTTTATTTATTTATTTTGGACTGTTTCAAGTGTGTAACAATTTAAATTTTAAGGGCTCACTTAAAGGAGTTTTCAACTTAGAGAATGTGTTGCTTGTTATCGTAAACTCTAAAGGTACTAAGAAAATGGAAGTAAGACAGAGACAATATTTTCTTTAATGAGTGACTTTACTGCCTGTGCAGTAGTATAGCTATGTCTGGTCTTTCAGAAGCATTTTCGTTGTTACCTTACAATACAGGAATGGAAAGGAAGAAAATACGTTCCAAAAAATAACTGGAAACATGAGTATGTTGCTGATAATTGGGTTTTCTTAACTTTAAGTGTGAGAAGATGGTTCTTGTCTTTAATGTTGCCACCACATAATAATTTTCTGCATCTTCTGTTTTTGGACTTCAGAACAACTAGTTGCTCCTTTTACCTTCTGGGACCTTAACACAGCTATTCTGAAATTAAGAGGCATGGTCATAGTTTTCCAGGACACAAATCTTGTCAATTTGGCTTTGCAGACTCTTTAAAGTTAATTTTATCTGAAGTAGTGGTACAGAAGTTGGCTTTTTTAGCAACATTTTAGCTGAAGAACGTTGAAAGCCAAGACTTGAGCATAGAGGCGAGGAGAGGAGGAAGCTGCCTATGTAGCATCTATAGAATTTTACTTCCACTTTATTTATCTCTACCTTTCAGTCTATTCCTTACTAACATTCTCATTTTTTTTTCTAATCAAATCATGTCTCTTTGTTCTAGGTCACTTTGCTCTGGACATAAATATATATTGTCTTGCAATATTTTAAAAGAAATACTGCTGACTATATTTTATATGTGTTTAAGGTTTAGCTTATATAAGTGTAAAGTTGCACGTATGACTCAAAGTACCTACACACTCTTACTTGGTGAAGGCTTGTTAAAACCTTCTTGTTTGTATGTCTCCCCTAATAGGTGTTGTTGAGTACTTGAGCACTGGTGGAGTGGAAACAAACCACAAAGATTTTAAGGAACTGAGATACAATGAGAGTCTTACTAACTTCAGCTGTAATGGGAAAAATGGAACAACAAACGGAAGAATTACACATGGTTTCAAGTTGAAGAGTGCCTATGAGAATGGTCTCATGCCTTATACAAATTACACATTTGACTTCAAGGTAAGGACTTGGCTGGTATTTTGGAAACAGTGTTCCATTTTGAAGTTTAACGAATGTGATTTGCTGTATGAAGTTGTTTAACAAGGAAGTTAATCTGGGTAGCTAACAGTAAATTCACCCAGTTTATATATAACCATAGTAAACTAGAGCACAACACTTCAGTCTCCTAGAAACCAAATTTTCCTTTTTCTTGTTAGTAACTTGTAATAGATTTGTGAGAGTTGGGATGCTGTTAACCTCCCATGTAAATAAGAAAATTCTATATTTTAATACTCTGAGCTAAATGTAATAGTACAAGAGGGGCACTTTAACTGTCAACTGCAAGGAAATACCCCATGTTGCTACTCAAAACTTTCAGCGCTTCATTGCCCAGGGAAGCAAAGATGGTTCTTTTCCTCTTCAAAATGAGAGGAATGTGATTTGAAGCTTTGTAGGAGGTTGGAAATTACAGCCCACAAAAGCAGAGCAGAAGTGATGCTTTTTCTTTTGTTCTCCTAATCTATATTGAGCTACATATGGGATGTAGGAAGCAGAAGTCTCCTAAGTGGATGATGTGCTATGGGGAAGGAATGGTAGCCTTTCACTTACTTGTAATACTGAGCTCACCTTTTGTTTGGAACTTGAGTCAAGAATATATATTAATAACTTATTATTTTTTTCTCCCTTCTCTTCTTATTTTAGGGTATTATTGACTACATCTTCTACTCTAAACCTCAGCTAAACATACTTGGCATTCTTGGACCTTTGGATCATCATTGGTTAATAGAGAACAATATAAGTGGTTGTCCACATCCACTCATCCCTTCTGACCACTTCTCACTTTTTGCACAACTGGAGCTTTTGCTGCCTTTCCTGCCTCCTGTAAATGGAATCCATCTCCCTGGCAGGAGGTAGTCAGTACATTTTAGAGGGCAACCTCAATCTAACTTGTACAATTGTAAAATCTGAATATAGAGGAGTGAGGTATGGCCAACAGGGATTTTTTTTTTTCTTCTTAATAATCTTAATCTTAAATCTAATTGTTTGCTAAAGACATAGTAAAAGCCAGGTGCTATCAACAGACACAATTCTGAGCCCAATATACTTTGTATACTGTTCAACAGCGATTGGTGTGTTTGCACCTTTCTTTAATACGTTACGATTAACCTTCCTGTTTCTTTTATCCAACGTGACATTTTCATGCCTTGAAATAGGGAATTGTAATACAGTATATTCTCTTTGCACAGTTATCTGTAGCACTACTTTTTTGAGGCCAGTAGGAACATCCACAGAACATTCTTCCGTACTTCACTCTCTCCTTTTTCAGACTTGTTTGTAAAATATAGAATTTGAATTTAGCCTTTATTGATTGTATATGAACAACAGAAAACCTGATTTATGAGATTTTGTACTTTAAAAAAAAAAAAAAAAGAAAAATCAGATTTGGAAAATGATTGTATTGTAAACTAAGGCTAAATTTTTATCTGTTTTCATGTGTTATAAAGGCCAGCTTGTAAAAGAGGTTGTCACAGGCTTTCTCTGCTAATGATTTGCACTGTTAGGGTTTCGTTAGCCCTTTTGTACTACTTTTTATGTTCAATTGAGAACGTTGCTTATAAAATCTTAATATCTTACAGAGATAACTAAATACATTCTGTCTATTTCTGATTTATTAAAAAAAGAGAAAAGCATAGAGTTCTCGCAGAACAGATAAGCTAAGCAGTGAATATAAGTAGACCTGTATGGATTGGAAGTTATTGCTGATGTGTATACACTCAGATATTTTTCTCATCTCTAGCTTTTGAAGTAAAAATTTAGGGATGCTTGTGTATAGCTTCTCCATTTCTGTTTTAAATACTTGTCCTATCTCCACTGTGCCTGCTTAAATTTGTTCTCAACTAGCACTGCCTGTGCATGCAGAGAGATCCTGTGCATCCTCTTTTATTTTTTTAAATAATGTTAACACTTGTGAAAATTTTATGAAGATACTTTTGTATAAGCTGTGGCATCTTTTTTTTTTCCTTTGTGAAGCATTGAATATCACACTTTTGGAACATGTTCAGGTTATGGGTACACAGTTTCTAGCTTCTAATACCCATGCACTGCTTCTCTCAGTGTCATTGCACAGTGCTGTCTTTCCCACTAAGAATTACTATCATGTGAATTCTCTTTCATTTAAGTGTGTTCCTCAGTTTCAGAAAGTATACTTCCTTGAAGTAAAAAAAACCCCAACCCTACATTTTCTATTGATGAAGCAGTGTAAAAATAAATGCATTTTCAATACAGGTCCCAAAGACAATTCTTCAGATCATTTTTTTTTAAAGTGACCAAGTCTTTATTTTAAAGTGTCAAGCAAGACTAAATTTATAGTGTACCCTCAGTGCCATTTGTGTCATGGAGCCAAGTATGTAACAGCTTACAAATTTAACTTGTCTATTTGTATCCTAAAAGGGGAGAATTTATCTAATCTCCTTAAACTAATACAACTTGAATAATCAATGTAAAAAAAAAAAGTAAAAAATAAAAATGGAGCTAGAGAGCTTGGTCGTAAACAGCTTTTGTTTCAGCTGCGGGCAGGGAAGCAAAAGGACACTGAGCATTAAGAGAAAACTTTCTAAATATTGTGAAATTTTTATATATAAGAGAGCGGATTGGTAATAATGATTCAAAATTTTATTGAAAAATAGCCAGCACTTAAGCGTGCTCATACTGTTCTGTTTGTAAGCTGAAAGTAAAAACTGCAAACAGTTCGGTTATGTAAAATGTACATTTTAAAATTTCAATAGGAGGAACTTTGATCTTGAATCCTTGTCTGGGACCTGATCTCTTGGGGTTATTTTGTTTTGGTTTTAGTTGTGAAAACACCAAACATGTCCAGTTTATAATCAGTACATTGAAATGCTGGTAGTATTGCTGTAGTAGACTTAATGCGTAGTGTTACTTTTTTTCTGTTTGTTTTTTTGGGTTTTTTTGTAAAGTGTGAATAAAAGGTGTTTTACTCATGTTTCCTTAATGATGTCTTGGTAATGTACATCATGACAATTTCCAGTGGTGATGAGCCAATTTTGCTTGTCAAACTGAGCAAACTATTTTTTTCTTTTCTGATTATCTGGATGGTGTAATGAGTCCAGAAAGCTTTACAGAAGGGGAAGGGAAGCACTTACTCATTTTGTATTTCTTAGAGGGGGATAATTTACTTTAATAGATGCTGGAGCTTGAGTGCACTTGTTAGATTCTAAAGGTTTGAGCTTTATCCGATACGTGTTCTCCTGTATTGCTTAGTCTTAAAAAAAATATTTGAATTTGTGACAGCATGTTAAAATACGGCCCCTTGTGCTTCTGGAGACACAACTGTTCCTACTTAGTCACCTTTCAGTTTGAGGGTCCATTGAAATAACCGTTCCCTCCAGCTTTTATACTAGTCCATCAGGTCCCAATTGAAAACCCACTGAATAGGTTGACGACACTCCTTTGATTTCACTGGGTTTTAGCTCGACTGCAGCGATCACTCGGGGGCTGAAGGAAGGAGAAATATTTTGAGTATAGGGAAAGACCAGGTGGCACCAAAACAGAGCTGAGGTAAGCTTTGTCAAACAATCCTTCAAAGAAAATTTATTCCTGTGTCAAAAAAATCTAACTTGAAAGTCTCAGTTTCCAGCTATAACATAGAATAAGGCAATAAACTGTGTCTTCACAAAATCAAAATGTTTGCTTCATAGTTTTTAAACACAAAATGGTTATTTGCAATATTTTTATTCGAGGTGGTTTTGGGTGTTGCCATAACGTACCTTCAGTGTTCTTGTTGTAAAAGCACATATAGCAAAAGTCACAGGACATCCTTGGGGTTGAAAGGATTTATTTAGGTTAGACCAGGCTTTTTTCCACTTAAAGTACAGTCAGCCATATCTTGTCTAGTTTTATTTACATTTACCAAGAATTCTGGGTGTCAAAGTGTAAATTGAAATATACCTTTAACTGAAAGAATTGATTAGACTACAAGACTAATACCACAAGTTACTGCTTTTAACATAACACAAGTAGGGGGAGGGAAAGAGCATATAAGTCGGTGTGTGTTGTAATTATTTTGTCCTTTTAGCAGCTTTAAGAAAAAAAAAGGTAAATTTGGCCAGCATTTGACAAAACTCACTTTAAGAACATTGTATGTATGCGTCTTTGATGCAACTTTAGCAAATCTCCCAAGTTTTTTTTTTTAGAGCAGAGTTAAAAAAAAACTTACTGTTTGCTTTTTCGACCACACAAAACCTGTGTGAAAGACACAATAATTACAACACAATTGGGGAAAAAACCCCAACTAATTACACTGTAAAACTTTAAAAAATTCAGTTATCCGCTTAAGTAGCAAGCCTTTTTCATCCAGCCCAACACAGTATTTTTTTAGTATGTTAACTGCTATTCTTTTCTTTTGGTTGCATAAATTTGTAATACTTAAGTGTCTTGGTATGTTTAAGTAGTGTCTAAAATAGAATATCTTAGTCTTTATTCACAGTACTTCTGTATAATGTGTAATGCACTGGACTAACTCTTGTTTACCATTCATGTAACAAAAACCAGCACATTATCTGCACTAAGCTCAAAGAATGTTGCATTTGTCTATAGGCAGCTCTTCAATAAGATAAATGGGAAACTGAATATGGTCTGATGGTAAACAAGGGCTTTTACTGTTCTCTTCAGTGGAACTTTCTTCTTGGTCAAATTTTAACTAGTTAGTATTATATTTATATACAGGGTCTTCTTTTTCTTTACCAATGTATTTTCCTACTCATAGCTGACCAATAAATCCAATATCTGTTTCAAACCTTCTTGAAGTCTAATTCATATTTTAATTTAATTCCTGAAGCTTTTCCTGAGGAGTTGCCCATACATCCAGAGTGAGTGGAGTGTGTTAGGGGGAAGGTGGATGCACATAAGAAGCTTGATAAATCCTGGGAAAACTTTCCTGTAGTTACTCTAACTTTCTAGATCTGGGGACTCAACACTGGGGTTTGGATTGCGAAGTGAAGACGCAGTTAGAAATGCCTCTAGGATTTGTGGAAAACCTGTGTCCAAACCTACTCAGGTCTCAACCCCATGTCTTCCTGTCTGGCCATCTTCTCACCTTCCCAAGTTGATCAGTAAGGTTAGTCGTGCAGTGGAGGGCTCACAGGTTTGGTCTGTGAGAACCTGCTCCTTCCTTCTTCCCTCCCAACCTGAGAAAGCCCAAAGTAGACTTGGAATCTGGCAGTAGGAAGGGATTAAAAGATTTTATTAATTTATCATAGAAGGGGAACATAGTGAATATTTCTTGCATTTTTTTCTTTTTATTTTATTTTCTTTTTTGGAATGAGGTTCAGCTAACTCTTGTCCTCAGTCCGTTATAAAACCATGTTTTTTCTGGGGGTGCTCTTCTGTATCAAAGTGTGTGCGTAACAATACAGACTCTTCTGTTTTAGATGATGTTCCTATCACAAGCAGCAGAAAACATAAAACGTGTGAGCACACTTGCTGTGTGAAGTGCTGATGCACACAAGACATCTCGCTGGCACCCCAGTGTCTCTTCAGAGCTCGCGTTCGCTGCGTTGGCACCGCTTTGCTTTGAAATAAATGATCAAGCTCAGCGTTTCCATGAAAACCACCCACCACCCCAGAGCCTTCAGCTTGTTTGTAGCTTTAAAATTTGCTCTCTGGAAGCAGCTGGAAGTCCCCAATGGAGCGATGAGTCCGTTGCAGGCTTCAGCAATGATTTATTTCTCTTTGGTTCTGTCTCGGGGGTGAGATGTTCGTTCCCACCATCACAATCCTAGTCTTGCCACTAGATGGTGTGTGCAACACGGGCTTCCTGCGCAGAGAGTTGGAGTGAACGTGTCTGAGAGTGCCCTCCGGAAAGCTGGGCTTGTAGAATTATTCTTAAGAGTATTTGTGGGCATCCAGGCCCAGGAAAGAATCTTTTCCAGTGGCAGCAGTTGTTTTGGTAATGTCCAAGCCAATTAAATACTGGCTTTAGAAACCCAGCTGTCGTGATGGGCATGAAATGACCTACTTGGTCCTCAATGGTAAAATCATTCTAGGGCCTTTGCTTGCTGCATTTAATCTACTTAACGTTACATTTTAAAACCAGTACAGTTGTTGCATGATTCAAAAAGGTGGGGATTTTGAGCTCTTAAATAATATTTGCTAACCTGGCATGTAAGCATTGGGATATCTGTCTGTAGGGAAACTGCTGAAATTCATGAAGAGTCTGAATATATGGAAAACAGCATCTCTTGCTCAGAGACAAAGATGTGAGTTGAGTTTGTGCCCTGTGGTGCTAAGTCAGGTAGGATATGATTTGTCTTTCCTCAAGTTGCAGTAGAATAACTACAACTATTTTAATGTAATTGAATACAAAATCACTCTGGCCATACTCCCAGTTCCTATTCCTTCATGTCCCCGTGACCAGTGCCTCTTCAGTGAGAGTACAAAGTTGGGTCTGTGCCTTGTAGGGTGGGAATGTCCCAAATTGGTGCAGGTGACTCTGTGGCATTTCTTTTGTACTAACATGGGTGGAGCAGAAGAACCTTAAAACATCTGGAATTGAGTCCGAGGAGAGAGAAGGAGAAACAGAAAAAAGGTAAGTGGAAATGGCAAGATTATGCAAGGTACATCAGGTGACCTTTTGGGAGAAGCTGTACTTCATTAAAGGTGAGTGTTCTGGCTCCTTTCTTGCTTTTCATCTTCCCCTCCTAACCCAGAGGCACTAGTTGTTCGCTCTCTAAATGTTCACTTACTCTATTTGCATGGAAAGCAGTAAAGCTGATTAAGCTATAGGGACCTTTGGTGCATTTGAATATTTTCTTATTCTAAAATAAGCCTAGTATTCTCACAGATTATCAATTTTTAAAAGATAAGGTGTGTTCTGGTTAGATCTTCCTGGTGTGGGAGCGGACAGTGTTAATTTCTTTTAAAAATGCCAAATGTTTATTGCAAAAAATATGTGTTAGAGAAAATAAAATGATATATACACCTCTGCTGGGTTTTAATGACCACAAAGATTTAAGCTCCAGCTTATTGTTCATAGCACACTATTTTTTTTTCTAGTTAGTTTAGTTTTTCTAGCTGGTTTTTTTTCCTCTCTTTTTTTTCTCTCTTTTGTTTTTTTTTCCCTAGTTTTTCTATTCCAAGATACTAACTTCTCCCTTTGGGTGCCAATAGTGAATTTATAGCAGTTTTTCACTGTGGCTGTCGGTATTGATAGCTCTTCAAAGGCTGGATTTATTTCCCTTCATCCTTTTCAAAAACAGCATAGCAGTTAATATTCTGCTTTTTGGCAACTGCAGTGGGTAAGAAGTCTAGGTGCGTTGCCCGGTGGGAGAGAAGTTGGACAAACATGGTTATCCTTCAAAGTGCATTTTGATTTTCAGCTTCTCAGTTCATGAGTGTTTCCATTCTCTTTGCAGTGTTTTAAGACAGCGTGTGAAACAGCTGAAGGTTTATCCTTCCTTAGCTGCTCCCGGAGAGGCTGTGCCCCTCTATTAGCTGGGCTATTCCTGCAAACATTTGAACATGCTAAATTAGAAGTATTTCTGGTGTAATTTTAGGTAACAGGCTACAGGAAAGTCTGGGGTTACTCTGGGTAACAATTTCTCTCTTAAGTTTCTCTCTTAAGAATCTTTCATCCAAGGACCAGTGAGGGAGGAGGGAGCTGAACAAAAGGTAGAAATTTGGGTCTTGGCCCAAGATGGCCAAGAGGAAATTTTTCATTCACTCTGCTGGGCTTTCACTGGGAAAACAGATATTCCAGGAGTACGAAAAATGAAGTTACCAGGTGGGCATGCAGAACTGACTGTCCTCCCTGAGATGTATCCTAACCCCCCAGACCCCGCAGGCGGGGAGGGCGAGCGCCTGACCTGCAGCACCAGGCGCGGGAACCCACCGTCGGCTGAGCTGGGTCCAGTCCTGGCTCTGGTGCTTGTACAGTTCCATTAAGCTTCTGCATTTGACAGCGTGAAAACTCTGATTTCATCTAGTTACATCATCTTCAGTAAACAGGCAGCCTTGTCGTTACGTTGTCTTTGTGTTACTCATGTCCTGGAGGAACTACTGGAATGGACAGAGAGGAAACCCACCCGGTGCTGCAGCACGTGCTCCTCGTTTACTTCTGCAACTCTTTGCTGCTGTGAAAAATCCGTTTCTATACAATTATTTTTTTCTTACAAGTTTGGCTGATGTCACAAATCCTCCTCCTTCCCCTGAGTAAGAATGATTCCCATTCTACAGGATGCAAAAATAACTCCAAAAGCCAGTATCTTGCTGAAGGTCCTGGGTGTCCGGACTGTGGAGCAGATGACACCTGCGGTTCCCAGCTCAGGCTCCTCAGCCCTTTCTGCTCCTTTGTGTCCATCACCTCCTGGGAGCCCAAGTGTGTTTGGGGAGCATCACGAGGGTGCAATTGCTCTGCATTCAGGTAGATCAAAAGGCATGAGAAGGGCAGGTGGCCATGTCCTGCCTGGTGTACCTCTCGCAGCAGGTTGAACAATGTGCCTTCAGGTTCTCAGGTGGGTTTGTTCCTTCCTCTGTCCCCAGTGGGAGAAATGTGTGCAGTGGGGCTCTTCATTTTCATAGTGATTTTAAAAATACTCAGAGATTCTGAAAGCAGTGGCTCCTTAAATGTGTCTGCAAAGGCTCTGATCCGTAACGATGCACAAGTCTGTGTAGTCTGTTGTAGGAGCTGAAATAGCTTGGGAGCTTGTGTGGCTCAGGATGTAAGTGCTTGTGCCTGGAGCAGGAAAATCTTATAGTCCAACTGGTTTATTATGGTCCAAGCAAGAAAACTACTCTAGAAAACAAAATAAAAATACGTGTGACAAACTGCCATGTAAATGTAGCCTTTGAAAACGTAGCCCTTGATACTGTTCATGAGAGAAAAAGATTCTAATAAATCCTAATTAGAGAGTTCTGTCTGATAGCTGGGTCTTTGTGGTCCCACCATGTCTCACAGTCTGACAAAGCTGAGACGGATTGTACTAAGCTTTGCTATTCCTGGGGAGCAGGCAGTAAGGAAAATGGAAAATGCAATACGATTTTGCAAAACTGTTTGAGCTTCGTTTTGACCTGAAATTGCTAGAATTGACCAAAGGGCATTGGGTGCCACAGAATTTGGTGGGGAGGTTTGGGGCGGGTTTTGTTTCCTTGGCAATTTTGGCAGCAATTGTTTCCATCCTTATTTTCAAAAACCAAAAATTCCAAAGGCAATGGGCTTCTGAAATGTCTGCCATGCCCGATGGGATGATATTTAAAAGTTGATGTATTTTCCTTTCTGTCCCATACAATTTGCAATGGACTGTAGGAAGAAGGTTTTGCCTTTGGGCTCAGAATCCAAAGATTTGCACTGCTGGATTGAGTTTACCAGGTAATTTTCTGTTGCCAGCGTTAGGCTTAGTGAGATGTTTCTCTCAGAATCCTTTCGTTGAAGACAGTGAAATTTAATCAAGTGAACAGATGAGCTTGGAGTGGGTTTTAGTACCCTTGCTGTCACAGGCGGTGCTCCACGCCTTCTGGCATGTTGTGCCAGGAGCATTTTTACGGTGTCAGAAAAATATTCAAAGACAATAGATTTTTGTCAACATCTTTCTAATGAAAAAACCAGAAAGATTTTGGACGAGATTATACTGGGCACCCTAGCTGTAGCCCATGGTAGCTATCTCCATGGAGCTGCCAGTGTGTGTTTGCCCACCTGGAGAGTGACCTCCATGTTTCACTGGGGTTTTTGCTTTGCTTACCCGCAGCAAGAACCAACTTCTTTTCCTCTCTTTAGTGCTATAAACCATTGCTCCCCCAACACTTCCCTCTGATGCTGCTAGTATTGGCTTTTGGATTTAGCTGTTACCCCTGCATGGTTTTCTGGTTGATCCTATCATATTCTTAAATAATTAATTTTGTTAATTATGCTTAGAAAAGGGTTTCAGTGTGGAAGCCCAACCAGCTCATCTGCAGCCAGTTTATTCTCTTCTTGGAAAATGATTTGATCTGAAGCACAGAGGCAGCAGAGAAGTTAAAACTTCAATTTCCCATCTTTGAAACCACAAGGGGAGGGTCTCATCACACACCGTAGCATGGATCAGTCATCACTGTGGCTCTCGGGGACCTCCTGGGGCAGGCCATGCTTTATTGTTCTAAGAAAAGAGACTTTGCCATAGATCCTGCTTTTTGCTTGTTACTATAAAAAGACTGGGGAGGGGAGGTGGGGAGGAATGTGTTTTAAATCCAGCTGGTACCAGCTCAGCCCTTCAGGGAAGCACAACATTTAATTTCTCTTGTATTTCTTTGACCCAGTTAGCATTGCACAAATGTTCCTGATCACAGGACTGTCTAATCCTCTCTCGAATCCTGCTAAATTTTATCTTGTTGACATCCTGCAGCAATTAATTCCAGGAGCTGACCCTGCTTTCTCTCTTAATAGTCTACTTTAGATTTTCCATCCCTGTACCCTTGTTCCAACAAGCTGGTTTGGAGCAGAGGCAGCGTTGAGCGTGATCACAGCAACCGGCGTCTGAGGGGCAGGTTGTGCTACCATCCCTCAAGAGGGACACCTCATGGGCCTCACCTGCACGTCCACCGAGCAGCTTGGACATCATGGCATCTTGGCCATGCTGCCTGTCGCCTTGTAGTACCTCGCTGAAGTGGCTCTGGGATGTTCTGGTGAGTCCTGGGGCTGAACTGGGTCTGGGCACAGCACACAATTTGGTGCTAATTGCAGTGTCAGCTGTTCAGACATCCTTAAATTGGGGTCTTGAGTAGGCCCTGGGTGTTTCTGGGTTCTAAACTGGGTATGATCATGCCTGTGCTTCTATTTGCTTGCCCCAAAGACCAGGGATATTGTTGACTAATAGCGCTGGCTCTGCTCTGGGCAAGGACCATGCTCAGGTTCCTTTGCTCTTCGTGCAAATCAGCCTTAATCTGAAGCGCCTGGCTAATCTGGCTAATGAGGTTTGAATGGCTGATAGGCTCAGCAAGTCGTGGACGGCCGCTTGCCGTATGTTCAGCGCCCAGCTGACCAGGACCCAGGGAGCAGTTGGCTTTCCTAACCCACAAAAGCTATCTTTGAGCAGAAGTCACAATATTTTCTGTGCAGTTGGATGCTTCTATAGCATGAGCTGAGGGGGAATGTGAAGAGCATCTCAAGCAAAGTTGCTATTTCTCTTGTAATTGCTTTGGAGTCTGGACACTCACAGGATCACAACATCTTCATGGTTGGAAGGGACCTTTGAGATCATCGAGTCCAACCACAAGATCATGGAGTCCAACCACAAAATGTGTGGTTTTGATGTCCATGTGCTGTCCAACCACTCGAGACGTGGCATCTCCCTTTCCTGAAGCTGAGCCACGAGCCACTTTAGCTCCACCTGATGCTCCATCGAGTGAGTTGGAAAGGCATAAAACTTGCAGCCCAGCACGGCTGGTATAAACCAGAAGCCGTTTTTCTCTCCTGCATATTTGTGACCAAGGGAAAAATAACCAAACGTTCAGCTAAGCTCAACTGACTCGTAGCTGTCATCTTCCACCATCAGATGAGATGTGGCAGGCTCCCTGCTGGCTGCTTCTGCTTTCACCTTGCGTGACCACCCCGCTTCGCAGAACAGAGACTTGCTGATGGCAGAGGGGAAAAGTCACTGTGAGTTGTGTGAAGTGTGTGTGAAGTGTGTGAAGTGCAGGCAGACAAAATGTTGTGGTTAACACAGGGTTTTTGCTAAGCTCACAGCTGGCTGATGGGCTCTCAGATGGGCTAATTTAAAAGCAAAGACAAGAAACGGTTGACAAAATGCTAACACACACAAATAAGTAAACTAATAATTTTATTTCCCACATCATCTGCTATTAAAAATCTTTAAATACAGCAGAAAATTATTCCCATTACAGGTCCACTCCAAAGCACTTAGGGACTTTGATTTTAAATGGCATTTGGTCAAACATTATGTAGCAACTAGATGGCATTCCAAGAATGCCCAGTTTTCCTACAGCTCCTCACAACAATCCTCGGAATTGTTGCCTCCAGGAACACTAATTCCAGGAAAGCTGTGATTACCAGGAATGTTATATCCGTATTTACACAACATGTATTTTGCATCAGCTCTAGCTCCTGCCAGGCAAATTAATTTATTCTTGAGAGCCCCAGAGCACGGGAAAAGGCCACGAGCCCAAGATGTGGTGCTTCAGGAGTCACTGCTGCTGTCAACTGTGGCCCACAAAAGTGATGCCACCCTCAAAAACACGTGGGCTCTGGTGAGCAAGGCCAAGAGCTGTGCTTGAGTGATCTGACTCTTCAAAGACAAGCAGAGATCTTTCATTTCAGATCTCTCTTCTGCCTGTGGTCACAGCTGCAGAGACAAAGCACTTTGCCATTAATCGCGCTGCTGATGGGACAGGCGAGTTTTTCATTCAAAGCTAAGGGATTCCTGCTTCGCCACTAAATGCAGTTTAACTTCATTGTGCACCATTTATCATTACTCTCCACCTAGGAAGGCTCAAAGTTAATTAAAATATGCCCTCAACAAGCAATTAGGCCCAATTGCAGGCACTTCAGGGCACAGGGAAAGCCGGATGCACTATCCACAAAGCCTCTCCTTTAAGCAGAAGGACCCTGTGTTCTGCCTCGGGCTGGGGTCTGATCTCCTTAAAGTAGACACTGTGTCTTCTCTTGGAGCTTTTGGAGTTGGATTTTTTTCTTAAAACATAAATAGCTGCTTTTATCCGAACTTCAGAGCTCTCATTTAAAGACCTTTTTAAAAGCTGCTTTTCCTAACCTCGCTCACGCACCTCCTGCATCTCCCTGCTCTTGTGCAGCCCTTAAATCTGCTCCTGCTTGTCTCCAGTCATCACGTTCCCTCACTGGGAGAGACCGGCTCGTGACCCATCCCTGTCTGTGATCACGTTGCTGGCTCATATTTTAGCTTCTGATCAACATCTGTCTTGCCAGCTGTCCGTGTGGGCACGGAGAGGCCCCTCCTGCAGTGGGTGGGGGGTCTCCGTGTGCTGTGGCTGCTGGAAGAGTTTCTGAGCTGCTTCTGGGAGGGCTGGCCGACACTCCAGAGGGCTGTGCCACCATCCAGCAGGTCTTGAACAGGCTGGAGAGCTGGGCAGAGAAGAACCCAATGAGGTTCAACAAGGGCAAATGTTCCCTGTACCTGGGGAAGAACAACCCCAGGCATCAATATAGGTTAGGGGGGGGATCTTCTGGGAAGTACTACTGAGGAAAAGGATCTGGGAGTCCTGGTGGATAGTGGGCTCTCCATGAGCCAGCAATGTGCCCTTGTGGCCAAGAGGGCCAATGGGACCCTGGGCTGCATAGGGAAGAGTGTGGCCAGTAGGTCGAGGGAGGTCATTCTCCCCCTTTGCTCTGCACTGGTGAGGCCACAACTGGAATACTGCGTCCAGTTCTGGGCTCCCCAGTTCAAGAGGGACAGGGAACTGCTGGAGAGAGTCCAGCAGAGAGCAACCAAGATGATTAAGGGATTAGAGCACCTCCCCTGTGAGGAAAGGCTCAAAGAGCTGGGGATATTTAGCCTGGAGAAGACTGAGGGGAGACCTGATCTATGTTTAAAAGTTCCTAAAGGGTGGGTTGAAGGATGATGGACCCGGACTCTTTTCAGTGATTCCCAGTGACAGGATGAGGGCCAATGGGCACAAGCTGGAACATGGGAAGTTCCACTCAAATATGAGGAAGAACTTCTTTGGGGTGAGGGTGCCAGAACAGGCTGCCCAGGGAGGGTGTGGAGTCCCCTTCTCTGGAGGTCTTCAAGACCTGCCTGGATGCCGTCCTGAGTGATATGCGTGTGAAGTTGGACTAGATGATCTCTAGAAGGTCCCTTCCAACTCTGTCCAATCTGTGAATCCATGAATTCTGCATTGCACAGGGCTAATCATCAGAACCCATGAGTGAGCCACAGCTTCCTCCCTTCTGCTTTCAGCTCATCAGCATCTTCGCCATTTAAAAGACAAGCATTTGAGGAAAGAGCGGGACAGTTTTGTTTCTACCTCGCCCTCTCTGGTTTATAAATTCTGGTCATGATTTTTCTGTGCCCAGACGTATTTACTGTTTGCAGCAGTAAAAAGCTGCATGATCATGCGAGCGAAATCGCACGTTACCCAGTAGAAAGCGTGTGAGCTGGTTGCGAAGGCTGAGACCGAAAGCTGCCGGTGGGATTTGGATACCAATTCCCCATTCAAATTAATCCAAATCCCTTCAGCAGTTCTGATGATCTCAGTAAATGAGGTTTTTTCCTGCCAGTGACTTCAAATGCAGAGGCTGCCATGAGATGGGCCGTGGAAGCAGCGTGGCTTTTATCTCACTCTGTGACCTAAATTCCTAGATAAGGTATTGTCTGGGAGCACTTCTGAACAGGCTGTGACTTCTGGGGGTTTATCCCAGCTGGTGATTCCTCAACCACTCCTTGTAGGGGGGGAAAAGAGGGAGAGGACATCCGTGGGGACCTGCAGTCACGGAGGAGGGGGAGCAGGGAGAGGAGTGCTGTATAGCTGCGTGCCATGTCACCTCATCCTAATGCCTCCTGTTTATTCTCCTCTGGTAGGACCACAATGGGGGAGATGGTGATGGGGGAGAAGACGAGGGCTGTGCTTCTCCCAGCGGGATGTATCTGCTCTGGGGCCAGACTCTTTTTAGTGGTGCCCAGTGACAGGACAAGGGGCGATGGGCACAAACTGGAACACGGGAAATTTTGTCTCAACGTGAGGAAAAATTTCACTTTGGGGGTGGCAGAGCACTGGACCAGGCTGCCCAGAGAGGGTCTGGGGTCTCCTTCTCTGGAGCCATTCAAAACCCACCTGAATGTGTTCCTGTCCAACCCGCCCTGGCTGAACCTGCTTTGACAGGACTAGAATATCTCCAAAGGTCCCTTCCAGCCCCCACCATGCTGTGATTCCGTGACTGCCTGGGTCCTGGGCACAGAAAGCCTGACCCTGACAAGGCAGAAAAGCTTTGCAAGGCATGGAATGTGCGGGGAAAGAGCCTGGGAGCTGGCTCTGTCAGTGACCTGGTGGGGCAAGAGGGTGTTTGGGTGGTGTGTCATAAACTCACGTGCCGTGGACCAGCCCTGCACTGGAAATAATCACCTGTGGTTCTGCAGTAATGGAAACAGCAGCTCAGTGGAACGGTTTTATTGGTTTTCTCTGTCAAAAGCAGTGATACATGCAGTTGGCACAAGAACTTGCTAGGCATCAGTGTCATAAATACTCACACAGAAAGAAATTAAAATGTCAGCAGGGCAGCGAGGACAAGCATCTCTTAAATCCCAGCGTTAACCTCAGAAGGAAGGAAAAGATGCGGAGGAGGCAAAGCGGGCTGGCACCCCCCTATCCAGCTCTCTCCATCGGCTCTGCTAAAGGCTGGAGCCCCCTTCACTTTGGTTCTTGCTGTGTGGTTGGTTCAGAAACGGCGATGAGCAGCAGTTCAGTTCCATAGCTAATGAGTTTCAACAGGAGAAACAATATTTGAGGTAAGAGATGTGAGAATGAGAAGCTCGAACACGCTCACCTTTGGGTCCTCGAGCGTATTTGCGCTCCCGTTGGTGCTGAGCAGAAGTTGCCTTCTGACTTAATCTGCTCGAGGGTGGTTTAGAAATTGCTTGCGAGCGTTTCTGTAATTGCAGTTTCCAACGGCATTTCCCATCCTTGCTGCAGTTGAACAAACAGCCCGGTCCCTCTGCTCTCTCCTCTGTGCCAAAAAGATTTATTCCTAGTAGTAGGAATAATAATTATACTAGTATTGCTTTGCAGTTTTCTCACCTACTTCCCCTGGCCGGCTTGGGGAGTGCTGTACCCAAGGTGTGAGGTTCTCCTGACCGCAGCAGACAGTTTCTCTGGACGGAGGTGGGGGGTGACCATGGCCGTGTGCTCACCACACCACACCAGGATCTCACAGCAGTCCAGGAATCGTTCTCTTCCTACAGACATCCCACGCAGCACTAACAGCACCCGGGTTGCTTTATGTATGTGATGTGCTGGGTGGTTGTAACGTCCACATGTGGTTTTTCCCCTGTTTGGGTCTGACAGCCGCAGGGGAAGCACGGTCAGCAGCGTTAAGGTGGTCAGGTAGGTGAGAACACAGAAGCATAGACATGAAGGGAAACCCAGAAATGATTATTTTACACTCGGGTCCTGTGAAGGCCAGCCCAGCATCCCCAGGCTGCCCCTCAGCCAAAGCCTCTCCCCCTGTCGTGCCGCTGAGCCTGCAGAGCTCCTGTGAGATCCTGGGGCTCCTGCACCCCAACAGCAAACCCTGCGGGTGCCCACTGTCTGCAGCCTGGCTGCTGTGGGGGTGATCGGGCAGCCAGCAGCGTGATATCTGGGGTGTTTAGAGCTGGCATGGCAGGTTGTTACAGGCTCAGGACAGCCGCAGCACTGGCTCCTGTCCCTCCTCCTGCCGAGGGTAAATCACGGAGTAAAAGGGGACGGAGCTGTGCCAGGGTAAGTGAGAGGAAAATCCTGGCTCATAAGAGTTCTAATATTCTCCACCTTGCCCTCTAGCAAATCCTCATAAAAGACTTCTTAAACTTTTTAAAAGCTATTTCTTTATGGTTCTGCACTAACAGGTGACCTATCCGGTGGTCTTGATGGAATGATCTACAGCAGGTCTCCTGGTGAAGGTATATGTCAGAGAGAGCTCATTTAGTCCCATCCACACATCGGTCAAACTGTTCCTTTCAGAACAACTGTACCCAGGTGTGGGCAACATCTGGTTGTTTGGCATTTGCCAGAAAACACCAGTAGCTTGATGTTCCTGCAGATTTCTTCTCCTCCAGAACAGATGGGGTTTATGGTCTCCAGTTCTTCTCTGTGCTCAGGGGCAGCTCTGGGCAATAGGTGGGGGGAGATGCTTTATGAACTGTTGCCTTTCCAGACTGAGAATTACTTGCCATTTCCATAGTGGATGAGAGTCTGAACCGTCCCTTTGCCCACTGATGAGGGATATGATGGGTCACAAAACTGCCTGACTTGCATGCACATTTCAAGCCATGTTTTCTGTGTAAGGACTCCAGGGAGAGCTTCTAGAGCACAGGGTGGTTATTTCTTGTGAATAAAATTATTCTGAGCAGCTACTTCACACTTCAGCAATGGCTGGGAGCAAACAAGCTTTTACCTTTGCTTCTTTCCAGATGCATCTGTGCTCTGAAATCCAGTTATGAATCATGGCTTTTTTAGCTACCTGGAAGGACTCAGGGCATCTCTGCTTTGTGGTGACACCACCCACTACGTATTGGTCACATTGAGAAGTTTCTCTCCTTCCTTTTTCATCGGTGCCTGCTGTATTGAGCAAACAACCCTGCTTTCTTACAGAGCAGCTCAGGACCGGGTTTCCCAGCAGCTTCCCTCGGGCTGAGCACGGTGATGGCTCTTCGCCGGTAATGAACATGGAACCGTTTTCTTTCTGGCTCTGGTTACTCCCAAAAACTGCTCCCTCAGCTCTTCTGAGATACCTCAGCTCTGAGCAGACCCCTTCTTTCTGCACTGGTCTTGGGGAGGGAAGCCTTGGAAAACTGAGCACTCGTGGCAAATTGGGGTTTCCCGTGGCTTTTCCTTTCATGGTCGGGGGATGAACTTCACTGTTTGGGGAGGAGGAATCGCACTGTGAGTTACCAGTGCTGGAGCTTTTGCCGTACAACGAAGCCCTGGAGGAGCAGAGCTTTCCTGCATGGGTGTAAATCTGTGCCAGGGGGTCCTCTCTGGACCAGAAGTCAGCTTCTGCAGGTGTGACTTTTCCCAGCGGCACCACATTTGAGATGAAATTGGTCAATTTACATTTTGACATTTCCTGCTGTGATGGGGACCTGTCATCAAGGGTCTTAAGGGTTTTTCTGTCCTGAACCTTACGGATGCTTTCAGGAAGGCCTGGGAAGGTGGGTCTGGCGAGGTGGCAGATGGATTGAACATAATCATCACTGGAGTATGAGTCTGGGGTGGCTGCAGTGCTTCCAGCGCGCTTTGGGTTGCTGGTTGAATCTTCCATCGCTTCCTCATGGGTTTCACGTATGGTTGGGAGAGGCTTTGAAAGACTCAGTCTTATCCGGGGTGCCATGGCTGCAAAGAACAGACCAGACATGATCAGCATGTGAAAGCCAGGTAAAGAAATTCTGGGCTTGTTTCTGTAAAGACCGTGCTACCTGAGCCACCTCGTGTTTTCTTCTAGCAAACAGTGGCATTTACAGAAACTCCATTTTAAAAGTTTGCTGGCAGTACTTTTATACCTGTGGCTTCCTAAAGAGCCCATATATACATAAGAAGCCAAGTGATTAAACGCAGTAGAAAACAGAAGTTTCACTAAAGATACCAGCCATGGTGCTCCCTTCTGAAGCATGAGGCCAGCAGCTGGAGCAGTCTGGTGCAGGGACACTAGCTCGGTCAGTGTCTGGGCTGCAGCAACAAAGGACAAACTTCTCTCCTTATTTACTATTTCTCCATTGGTCTGTTCTCTCTAACAGGGCTCTGACTTCAGGCGGTGCCTGAACAGGCAAGAGCTGATCTCAACAGGAGAGCATGGGGAGCATCATCGCTTCTGGAAGCCACAGGTGACAATGTACAAACGTGTTCATTTTCATCTCCGCCAGCGGTTTATAAATGTGGTTATGGAGTGGAATATCCTTCCCTAAATGCTTATGTGGAGTCAAAGGGATTTAATTCACGTCCTTTATATTCAAAGAACTATCCTCAACTCTTTTTAGGATGGATTGCCAGCGAACTAGTCAGGTAAACCTTTTTTTACAAAAATTTCTTGTTGCAAACACTGTGAACTGTACTGATATTTTTTAATTATTTTTTTTTTCCCTCTCAAAATACTCTCCCCTGTGCTTTGCTTATCTCCCCTTCTGGCAGAAATGACCACATAGCCTGGATCCTAATTTTTTTTTTTTTTTTTTTTTACTATCCCCCTCCAATGGATTTTTATGTGAATAATCCGCCGACACAATATAGCTTTGTTGTGTGATTAATCACAGAAGTGCTTTGCTAGCTATTTTAATGCTTTGCTTGTCATTGCTGGAAATAAATCTGGCTTTGTTGAACCTGCCTGCGACGCTGTGGATCACATACCCAGCACAAGTGAGCAGCCCAGGGCAGAGCTCGCGGGGTGGCTGCTGGCTTTTACTGGTCTCCATCTCAGGTGCCATTGGTAAAGTCAGCCGGGCTGGGATTTGCTGGACTGAGAGCAGGAGATGCTTGTTTTCAAGCTCATGGCCTTTTTATTTCCCTTTCTTTATCCTGCCCACCCCTTTCTTCTGGTTTCTGTAGGCATTAGGGCTTGCTCCTCCGCCTTTCCTCCCACCCTTTGCCCGGGCTCAGCCCCTGGGCCTGCTCTGACCCCGGCATCGAGGAGGCAGCTGGATGCTTCAGATAATGTCATGTTGACTTACGATAGCGCTAATCGTTAACCAAGTCCCATTAATGTCCCCTTCCTCCGGAAGGAAATTAAATTACCTATTTACAGCAAAACTCTTCCGATGGGATGGACCGGTTCCAGCCCGGATGCCATCCCCTTCTCACCTAGCACCGTGCCGTGCCGAGGTCACCTTCCCACCCACCATCCTTCCCTCCCGGCCACGCCTGCAGCATCCTGGACCCCTCCTGCATCCTTCCCAGCAATATTTGGGATGCAGCCCCCACCCCGGACCCCAGCTTTTGCCCATGCCCTCCCCTTACCTGCGCTGCTGCCGGCTGCGGGGGCACAGGCGGCTTTCAGCTCCCGCGTCCCTTCCCTCCCTGTTTCGAGGACAGAATCTGTGCTCTTTAAAACTAACCCCAGCATCGGTCTCCCTGCCTCCAGTCAGCTGATTCGGCTGCCTGTTTTGTTGCTGTTGCTAAATATAGCCCACTGGCTGCCTGCCCTGCCGAGAGCCCGCATCTGGCAAACGCCGTGCGGTATCGGGGCAGCGAACGGGCACCCGGGGGAGGCAGGGGGGGAGCAGGACCATCCGGTCCCCCATGGGGGGGTTCACCCCAAATCCCTGCTGCTCCCCTGCCTTATTATATTTCCCCTGTATGAAGGGTGAATGTGGTGCCGTGGCTGTGCTGCTGCAGGAGGGGGGATGCTGATGCTCTGAGCTGGAGTGGTGAAAAAAAGGAGCTCTAGCACCATCATATTCCTTTGCTGAATGATGAATCCTTACATTTTGAGCTGCTTTTGCTCCTTTCCTGCCTTGTTCCATGAGCAAATTCATGCTGCTTTGCCAGGTTTGCCCAAGGGAGGGGTTAGGGGGGGGTGTGTGTGTGTGTGTGCTTGCAGCATCGTTATCACTGCTCCTAGTGTTGTGCTGAGCCTGCACCCACTGCGGAGACGCTGTGGCAGCAGCATCCCTGTGTCCCCCCACCCCCGCCAGGGTCTGCTCCCCTGTCCCCCCTCTCCCTGCTGCCCCTGGCATCGCCCCGGGGTGTTTGGCTGAGCTGGTGCCCACCGAGGCCGACCACCCAAGTGTTTTTTGGCTTTGCCAGGGGGAACGGGCAACCTCGCGGGTCTCTGGGCAGCAGGGATTTGTCTTTGCTTTCTGGCTTTATTAACATGCTGCAAACTGATTGCAATCCCCCGATAACGCCAGCATCCCTCCTGCAGCCTCTCCTGCAGCATCATGCTGGGTGGGGAGGGGAATCATTATTTTTGCAGCAGAATCTTTCTCCTGCTTTTATTTCCCGGTACTCGTCTCGGAGGGACCCTCCATAGCTGTTCGTTAGCGGGGAACAGCCATGCTGCACAGCATCCCTCTGTGACCACGGACAACAACGGGGACTGTATTTCTGACCCTTGTTGCTCCTCATCCTATCTGTCCTGAGCTGCTTGGAGGGATGGAGAGAAAGGCAAAATGCTAGATTTAAAATCGCTGCTTTTATTTTAATGCAAATATTCTTGTTGTTACCAGCGTTCAGGCTGGAACTGGCTTTGGCTGCTGATTTGGTCCCCCAAGCCCAAGCTTATCATCCAACTTCTTTCTCTCCAGTGGAAAGAAATAAGCAGCTCAAAAGACTTGTGCATCCCTTCAGGATATGGTTGAAAGCAGAGATTAATTGCTTTCTGGACATACCCATTTCTTGATTTTTAAATATAAAAGGTGTGCAAGCTTAAGCTGTTTGTCTGGACTTCTGATGCCAAACAGCTGAACTTGGCTGAAATGACCCTCAACCTTCACACATTAAATTTGCTAACAGCACCGATCAGCTGGGATCATGCAGTATTTTTACAATTTACAATTTACAGCTTAGATTTCTCCTTCTTGTTTCCAGGCACCATAATTATCATCAAATGGAAAATAAAACCTCGAACCCCCGCTACTCTAAGACGCTACAGTATAAAGTTTGGGAAGCTATTTCATGAGGAAAATCACTGACCTGGCAAAAGAAATTCCATATGTGAAGATGTGCATGGGTATGTTCTCTTTATAAAACTCTTTGAGATCGTTCCCTTCCCCTGGGAATTCCCTGCTTCCAACTGGAGACATCTCCTCAAAAGCCATGGGGTCTGATGGAACCAATAGAACCAGGGCCATGAAAGGTGCCAGGCTGGCCGTGGCCACCCCACCTCTGATGGCAGCAGCTCTGAGAACAGCAGAATTAGGAAAACATCATCTCCAGGGGAATTTCAGGCTTGGGTTGGGTTCTCAGCTGTCTAACAAGGTTGGAGCCTCTCCTAAAGCTTTTCCGTATCATCATCTCTCTGCATGGTTTTGGTGGTGTCACAGCAGCCTGTCCTGGGAAGATGGGGCTGACAAGATCTCACCCCCCTCCAAGAACCTCTGAAGTGATCAAGGTCCTCACAGAATGTGGTTGGGTAAGACGTTTCTTTATGAAATTACACTAAAAATCTGAGTTTGCCATAAAACCCACCTCTATCTATTGAAATTAATTTCTTCTAGAAATCTGGTGTTACTGGGGGAAAATCACACTTATTTGAATCATTGTTATTGGAATTACTCAGTAATTAACAGTATAAATTATTTGGGTTTTATCACCTTTTTTACATTGTTGTTAATGATACGAAGATTAAAATGTAAATTTAAAAGTACCAGATACCGCTTAGACGTAGCTATCATTAACCAAATATAAATTACAGTTCATCAAGTGTTTGCTCAAAAAATGTTAATTAAGAAAAAAAAAAAAGAAAAAAAAAGAAGGTGCACCTTTGAATGCTTGTTTGTCTCCTCACAAAGCTGCCGGAGGTTTCTTGCAAGCACTTCTGAGGATGGTTCTGGTTCAGTCATCCTGGTCTCCTGCACTTATACTGCCCCGAGAGAGCGCGGTGAACCAGCATTCCTGGGCGCAGGAAAACCGTGACCGAATGAGATTAATAGCAAAAGAAAACAGCAGCAGCAGCGGTGCCCGAGCTGCCAAGGAAAACACAAGTTACTAGTTCTTCAGGGCTTGGTTGAGTGTCTGAGATCTAACCGCTGTAGAGTTATTTTTTTGTTTGGTTTTCTGTTTGTTAGTTTGTTGTTTTGTTGGTTTGGTTTTTTTTTTTAATGTTTCCAGTTTGGGGGGAAGCCTTGTATCCAAACAGCTGAGCGGAGTTGCACAAGTGTAACAGGCAGGTCTCCTTTGGACATTTTTGGAGCTCGTTGATGCTGGGATAAACAAACCAATTAATCTTTGGGAGCCCTAAATAGATACTGAAGTCAATTCCCATTTTGAGTTTTCTTAGGAAAAATATTCTTAATACTCAATGGGGGCTCTGGGACGGAGTCAGCCAGAAGCCAGCATCCACCTGATGGGGCACGAGCGCTGCCAAGGCTGCTTCATAAATAATGTTTGCTTTGGAATATTGCAAGGAATATTTATTTGGGGGTGGCAGGGGGTGACGGGGAGTCACCTTATACTTTCCAAAGTAATGAATCTGTACAGAAAAGTTAAAAAAGTAAAAGCCCCTCCAAGCCTGATTCCCAAACCAGTACCCCTGAGGGAGCTGGGGGGCAGCCCTGTTGGCCTGGACTGGGGTCAGACCTGGTGGCACCGGTGTGACAGCTCAGAGATGTCACACTGCTGCTCTGCTCGTGCCTGCAGTGACACAGCTGAGCCCTGGGCTGTGGGCAGCAAAATCTCAGTTTGAAAGAAATCCCAGTTTTTGAGCTGGGGGGGGGGCAGTGCCTGCTGCCAAAACCGTGTCAAAAAGACACTAAATAGAAGGTCCCTTCCCTTCCCTTTCTGATCACGAGGTCTCCAAAGGGACTTTTAGGGTGCCAATTTCAAGTGTTCTCAGTAACCAGTAGAACTGTAAATTCACTTTTTTTTTTCTTTTCTTTTTATGAAACGGTTTTCAGCCTGGATGGAAGTTCTCTGCCTCTGCTCATCTCTGCCCAAAACCCTCCTCCCGGAGCAGCCTCAGCACCCAAAGGTACCAGCATCCCAAAGGGATGGCCACCAGCCTGCACACCCTGTCCTGCCACCCTCCAAAGGCTTTCATGTTAAAAAATAGTGAATACTGTGATTGGAAAAGGCTGCCACATCGCTCCCACGCTGGGAGACAGTATCTAAGCCCACATCAGAGTGTGCCAGGGAGCATTAGTGCTGGCCTTTGCTGTAGCATCAGCTCTTGCCAGGGGTGTGGGACGGGGTTAGCGTGGCCCTCAGCATCTCCACACCTCGGTGCAAGCGGGTCACTTCTCTCCTGCCTGTTTGTCATTAAAAGTCCAGGAGAGGAAAACAGTTTGACCCACTTTTCTGCCAGATTCCAGATGATTTGTGTCCTCTAATTATATCCCCCAGCCCGTTAACCTCCCGTGCATTACAGCGAGCAGCCGCCGCAGTACTGGGGGAAGATATTCCCGTGAAACATTAATGAGCTGTTTTCCTATTAACTAGACGGAGCTGGGTTAGAAGCGTCACACCCACAGCTGTTGCCTTGACTGCAGCTCACATGGTAACTGGTTTTTTACAAGCACCAGGACCTGGTTGCTGCGCAGACTGGAAACCCCAGTTTAGCACAAGGGTCGTTTGCAGGAGCCGAGCTCTCCATCCAGCTGGGAGCACTGGTGGAGTCCTCCGGAGAGGCTCAGACGACTCAGCTTCCTTGGGATTTCAATCAAGTTGTGAAAAGTGGCTCCAGGGAGCCTTGGCTGGGAGTGTCGAGGCCATGCTGGTGTCATGGATCTGCCAGCCTGGCTCTCATCGCTGGGTGCCCGTGGCCAGCAGAGCTTGGTCCCCGTGGGGAGGCTTCATTTTTAAAGTACTTTGGAGACTCAGAAAGTGGTTGGTGGCTTCTCTCTGGGGACTTCCCCTGGGAATCCAGCCCAGGATATTTATTTGAAATGATATAAATATTTTTATATTTCACAGAATCACAGAATCACAGAATCTTAGTGGTTGGAAGGGACCTTTGAGATCATCGAGTCCAACCACATTAAAAAAAAACAAAAAAAAACAAAAAACCACAACAACAAAACAAAAACAAACCACAAAACAACAAACAACAACAAACAACAACAAAAAAACCACACAAAAACAAACAAACAAACAAAAAAACCACCCACCAACTAAACCCCACACTCACAACCCCCCATTTAGACTGTTACTCTTCTGCACAAGGCTACACTGCACCTTTGTATGCCTGCGTTTTTCCATACATCACTTTAGATTATAGAACTGCCCATCTGGGCTCCAACCAAACTCCTGACCCCCCCCCAAAGGGCCTGAACATCGATGAAGATTCATCCCCTGTGGATGCCCCACAGAGGGGCTGAGAAGCGAGCGCTGGCTGCTGGGGCAAGGTTTGGTAAGGACACTGTGCTGCCATCACCTGAGAGTCTTCTCCTGCCTGGGGTCCCATGGAAACCCCCGTCCCACCAGCAGCCGGGGGGGGCCGAGTTGCTCTCAGACAGCGGAGCCTGGCAGGGTGGCCCAGGGATGACTGGTGGCCGGAAAATCTGGGGAATCTGTGCCAAGGGGAGCAGCGAGCCGTGCAAAGGCTGTGAAATATTACAAGCAACAAGCTGTTTCCTCTGGTCAGGCCTTGCAGAAAGAAGAATTGCACCTCACTTGAGTAGCACCTTTCCAAACCCCTGCAGGAAAAGGGTCTAAACACATGGAGTTACTGATCCACCCCTCCTCCTGCGGAAAATAAACCCCGAGGGACCAGGGCCAGAGTCCAACCATGCCATGAGGAGGGTTGGGTGGCTGCTCAGCTCCTGGGAAACCCACGTTTGCTTCCTTTTCTCTGAAGACCTCAACTGTGCACAAGTCCAGCTTTCATTCTCCAGGCCCTGGGATCTCCATCCTTTACATACAGAGATCAATTTTTGTTTGGAAGCTGTCCCAGCCAGTCCCAGACACCCCCGTGCCCCTGGCACAGCTCACAAAGGACCCCAAAAATTCAAATATACCTGCCATAAATGACTTCTGTGGCATGAGAGATTCTTTGATTCACAAAAAAAAAAAACCCCAACCAACCTGCAGGAACATCCCAGTCACTTGCAAATGGAAAATGGACCCCATTTTGCTAAATAAGTGATTTATTACAAACTGCTCAGCACTTGGCTGCTAATCCAAGCTGCGGCTCACCCAAGGCAGGTTCATCTGCCCGTAGCGGATGCATTTCTTTTATTAAAGAGCCTTGCCTGATTAAAAAAAAACCAAAACAAATTGCAAGCTCAGTTGGTGATAACCATCAATGGAAAACTCTGCACTGTTAATGGTCCTCTAAACTTTCGGTTATCGGCTGCATTGAGATGGCCTAAGCACTTCCATAAAATAACTTAAATCTTGAACTATTTTCTGTGGATTGGGTGGTGGGGCTGATTGTGGCTCTGTTTCTCTGCAGCTGATGTCTGTATTTCTCTCCTGCAGGCTTCTGGCTTCTTCTTCAGCCCCGGCTGCTGGTGAGGCAGGGACAGCAGCACAACAGCGTCTTCCAGTGCATCCACGCTCCATCCAGCCCTTCCTACCACCCCGGGATGCAGAGAGCCCTGATCACCGGATCAAGGGATTTTTCACCCTGGTACCAAAGTCCAGTGGCTGTTTCATAACCGTACTCCTTGTACCCTGCCACCATCTAGTGGTAACTCAACTAGAAACTCCGTGTCCGGAGAGGTGACGGAGCCTGAGCAGGTCCTCCTTTTTCCTGGCCTGATGGGAACCCAAGCTCTGCTCGGGGTTACAGGACACAAACCGCAATTTCATCGCGTAAGGCTGATCAAGCGTAAAAACCCCCAGATTAACTTGTTTCTCCCACGTGTGTCAGCCTGCTCTGCTTCTGGCTGTAATGATGTGGGTTTTAGAAGTGTCCTTGCACCTGATGTGGTGCCCTGGCTCCCTCGCTTCCATCCCTGCTCGGCTTTGGAAAGCTGGGAGCCAGGGAAGGATGGTAGAAGGGGTGGGGGGGGGGAGAAAGACCATGGGAGAGCAAAATATATACACACACACACACACACGCCTGGAATTACTCCTTGAACTGCTTTTATTATTTTTACTTTTTTTTTTTTTTCAGAGAGTGCTCAGCAGAGACAACAGTGAGATTTCCTCGACTGTTTGCTCATTTCTGCACCAGAAGCTGTAAGTCCTTCTCCCAAACCATGAATATTTGCCCAGAAAGGCCCTGATTTATCAGCACAGGCTCTTTGCTCTGCCCACGCTACTTCTCACCAATGTTAGTGGGATCACAAGCAGATTTGGGGAGGGTTCTGCTGGGAAACTCCATCCCTAGCCCATTCCTCCTGTCTTTGCTGAACCAACTGTGCTTCAGGTACCCCTGGCTGCCCGGGCACAAGCAAGGGATCCCCTGGCACAGGAGGATGGAGAGCATATGCACATCCCATGCCATACTCATGCCATGTGCATGGGTTTGGTATTTAGTTTGGTATTTAGCTTGCTGTCCACGTATCACACGTGGTGGGTCTGCTTTTGTGTGGATGCACGGGGCAGGAACAGGCAAAACACCAGTGTCTGGTGCTTGTGGATGCCGTGGGAGCAGGATACTGTATGGACAGTGTCTGTGTGAACAAGGACAGGGCAGTCCCCTTGCAACTTCTGTCTTTTAGGATAACGTTTCCGTTCCTTCCTCTGCCAGAGAGCTTCTGTTGTATTGCTCACACTGCACTGAGCCCGTGTCAGACGTGTTTTACCCCACCGTGGGTGTTTCTCATGTCTGGGTATGGATGGGAGACCCTTTCCCGTGGTGACTCTAAAAATCTCTAAATTTGGGGGTTGGGAAGGCAAGAGTCAATTAAATATAATCCTTATCACAGCTGTAAATTAGATACTACACGAATTGTCACAGTAAATGAAATCCAGGTTTTGGCTGCTCTGCTGTTTTATCAGGGCATTTAAGTAAGTAAATGTCTTTTCCATAGTGAAAATACTGAGGTGGTTCGTTAACTGATTAAAAGAACATGTTGGACTTGAGTGCACCGCATGGTTCTAACCGAATAATCAAGGTAAGCGGGGATCTTTCAAATCCTCAAGCAACAAAATTCAATTAGATGGGAGAGATTCAATTATGCTTTAAAGGGAACCTGGCCACTAGCGTGCAGGATATGGCAGGAAAATGTATGCAAAATAATTTCATGGAAAAGAGCAATTACTTTTTCAATAGGACATGCAAAGTGAAATTTGCTCATCAGTCCTGAATAGAAGCCCAAATAACTGAGCCTTTTAAGGAGATGATACATGGACCAGGATGGGTTTCAGCCAAAGATAAAGGCTGAGAGCATCAAGCAGGTTTGAGTGAGTTTGATTGATTTCTGTGCAGTTATCAACTGAGGCTTTGGTCCAGTGACTTCATATTTGGCCTTGGATAACGGCTGTTGTAACAAAGATGTAGGACTTTGGCAGCAAGTGTATCCCAATCCCTCTTCATTAAGATAAAGTTTTTAGAAATTGAATTGGTTTTGAGTCTGAAGATACTGGTTCTTCCTCCCCCAGCATCTCTGCATAATGTTACTTCAATGGAAAAAGTCCAGGGAAAAGTCAAACACTTTGCAAAAGAACACAGACATTTGAATTTAATAAATTATAAAATTAAAGATTCTAATTTGTATATACATTTTTAATATACAAGAAATGGCTATTTATTGCAATTTCTGTTAAGGCATATGTAAGTGAATGGAAGTTGCATATAGATATTCAGATGAACATAACTAATACTGTGCATTGTAGGTGAGTAAATAAGACATTAAATGCATTATGTAATAAAATAAAACATAAAACCCTTTGAGTACTGGTAAAGCACCATTTCTAGAATTCTCAAAATATCTGAAAGCATTCTATGGAGATGTTGTGAGACTCTAAATATTGAATGGATATATGAATATAAAAAGTGATGCATTCATAATAGATTACAGACATTTTTAAAGGAATGTTGGCGAAAAAAAATGGTAGCAGACTGGAGCCAAAGGAAGCAGAATTGGTTTGGGATGTTTGTGTTTGTTTTTTTTTTTCCTGAGGGGCTGTCGCTTGGATTTTAAGTTTAGACCACCAGAAAAAAGACAATTTAGAAAGCTGTGTACTTGCACAGTTAGATTCCTAAAAGCATTGATTGATGGGAGCACGTTGCTTTAGCTCTCAGACTGCTGAGTCGGTCTCTGCAGGAATATATTTACTTATAAATCTGCGTTAGTTTCTGAGGATTAGGTTACATTAAACTACCACTCTCTGCTCATTGTATCTCAAAATGCAGTACCTGGGCAACAGCAAAATGGTTACAGAAGACACACTACGATGATGCTCTTGCCCAATTACAGTATTGTAGAAAAGAGGAAAGAGTTGTCAGAGTTCAACCAATCAAAAAATGACCAAAATTTCCACTGCATGACAAGGAATGAAGACCAGCTGAAATCAAAACCCCATCTATTGCCTTGGGCTGCTTTTTCTTTATCAGTAGAGCTCTGCTCTGCGTTTTCCAGTAGAAGTGAGGTACATGTTCTTAGGAAACCACCATCATGGGGAACTGCTGAAAAAAAAAAACTTCTGAAAAACTGATGCCAGCTTGAAAAGAAGGCACCTTTCCTGGTCTGAAGAAACTTTTTCTTTCTCCCCTCATGCAGCAAGGCTGCAAAGAGAAGGCAGCTGGTGGCTCCGCTCCGTAAGGAGATGGACCAGACTGGATCCATCAGTGTCTGACTGTCTTGAGCAATCTAGGCTGAAGCTGAATCATTTCAGCATTCCCCAAGTAACAGCTAGAGAAATAGTAGAATTAAAGCCAGTGAGAAATAAATTAAACTAAATCTCCCAAAAGGTGAGACTGAGAAGGGAGCAAGCCCTTCCTAAACGCAGATGCCACTAGGCATCGCACCGGGTCCCGAATGAACACCAGACCTAGTGTAGCACCACACCAGCTTTCTGGGAGGCTGCTCCTGCCCCAAGGTGCAGCAGAAGTGTCCACCTTATCTGGAAAAAACGCTTTTGGTTTGTTTGATTGCAAAATGACTTACTCTGGAGAAAGAACAAAGCGTTTGAGTTTCTGAACTCCGAACTGGCTTTCCAGGTTCAGCCAGGGTGTCCATGCTCTGTGTGAGTGAGCAAACCCCTGCGACCAACCTTGCCCAGCCTGCAGCAGTCCTGCCCGCTGGAAATGTTCCAACACAGAACCGCCCAGTCCTTTCCAAACGTTGGGTCTTCTTCACACTGGAACGGGCTTTTCCTCGGGCTGTTTGAAGAAAGGTCACTGAAGTTGCACCAAATAAATTCCTGTCCCACTTGCTATTGGGACACAACTGAGAAGTCCTTTGGATATCAGTTCAAAGCCTTTGGAGGCTCTTTGTAAGACAGCATTTGAGCTGTGGGCACCTTTTCACATTCCCTCATTGACTAAGCCTATTCCTCATGCTAAGGAAGAAGAGAAGCTATTAGGTGAGTTATCTCAGGCTTCTGGAGGTCAGAGAAATGGGTCTCCACAAAGTCCCAGAGAATTAGGCTGGTACCATTCAGGCAGCAAACTTTGACCTCCCCACCCGCATAACGTCAAGCCCCAACCTCTCTCTATCCTCGGGTTTGTGAGGGTTATTCCTAAGTTTACCATAGGCTTGGACGTGCTTCTAGGCTATGAAAAACCCGGGGGTTGTGGTTTATTTTTTTATTGTCCACAGAGCTAAAAGCAGAATAATAACTTGAAGGGGAAAAGATGAGTTTTACACAAACCACGTCTGGGTAAAGGCAGCGTGGAAGGCAAGAAATACTCACTCTGTCCACAGGCTGGGAGCCCAGCTCCAGCTCGTGTCTCCCCTGGCACAGCAGCTGGGATGATGCTGATTTAGACATGTCTTCCTCACTTATAAGTAGCATAATGGGTTTTTTTTTTCCCCTTCAGTGCTCACTGCTAACAGCACAGACGTGACCTGACCCCGTGCTGTTACTAAAGCTCGTCCTGTCTTTAGGTGGCCACAAACCCCTTGGGATAAGGCTCCTGGGGCCATTGCTGGGCTTGCCCAGGGCTCTGTAATGGCAAGAAGGCCATGGTGTGGGGCTGGGGCAAGCGAAGGCTACCCTGTGGGCAACTCAAGACAAGCAACCTTTGACTGCAGGAAAATGCTCGGTGTCTCACAAGCGAGAGCCTGGGGCGAGACTCCTGCCGCTGCCCCCGCAGCTGCTGCTCAGCGCTGCCAAACTGCAGAGCTTTGGTTTTGTTTCTCAAAACCAGAACAGATTACTTCGTTGCTTGAGCTGGCTGCTGCTTTCACATCTGCAGCCACGTCTGCTTGGCCCAGGAGATGTTTCCTAGTGCCCTGGACCTTTACCAGGACTGCTATGTTTCCCAGTCTTCATGGTCTTCAGTGTAACTCCCACTCCTGTACCATCTGAGCTGGTCCTCAACACTCCCTCGAGTGTGTCACCTTGGTTCTCTGTAAAAAGGCATGCTTGATGCAATCACAGCAGCCAAAAATATTTCTTCTCTGCTTTGGCTAGTATCTCCATAAAGTATTTTTTCTTAAACCAGGTCTTGTCCTTCAAAAACTTCTGGCCACAATTGAGGTCAGAAGAGTTCAGCATCTCAGTGCTCCTGCAGGCTCTCGCCTCCTTTCCAGCAGGACCGGCTTGTTCTGAAGAGACTGGGCAGCTCATTGCACCGTGGTGGTGGAGGGCAGAAGGCAGGGTTGCAGGCAGCCACACGTGGTTCACCTTGCGATACCTTCTGAAGCTCTTTGCCAGCAGCCAGGCCACAGAAGAGCTTACACACTGCTGGAAACTCAGCACAATTCCCATCATTAGGTGACTGTATGCACAGGATTAACGACTGGCGCCGCTTCAAATTAAGGCCAGCTCAGGCTGGAGGATGAGATCTTATTCTCAGACTGGAAAATCTGAATTAGGAGCCATCAGACCTACCTACTGGTAAAAGGAGGAGTTCAGGGAAGCCCTGCTCTCTGCAGGGGGTTTACCAGCAAAGAGGAAACAAATGGAAGAGTCCAAGCCGGGAGACAGAAGGAAAACTGCTCAGATGCCACCAGCAGAAGGAACCAGTGCAGGCCAATATGTGGTGTCAGGGCCAAGCTGAACTCATCTTCTGATCGCCAACCAGGAACTCAAAATGAGCTATGGAAACCATGATGACCCTGAGGGGAAAGGAAGTACTCAAAGGGTTGTCAGGTTACACCTCCTAAAGTTTCTAGCAGACCTGGTACTGTGCGTACACATGTATGTGTGTGGATGTATGTGTCTATGGAAGGGCAATTGTTCACTTCTGCACCAAAAAAGCTGTCCTAAGGAAAGGAAAATAATACAAAATTATTTCCTCTGAAATAACCTCATCCTATGGGAGAAGGAAAAATAATGTTTTCTCGACAAAGCACCAAAGAAAAGACAACAAGAATCCAGTCATCTTTAAGTTAAACAGTATGTGGGTAGAAAAAAAAATCAGACCAACAAAAAAAAAGCACCAACCAATAAAGATCACTGAGGCTGTTGCATTACAGGAACTATCAAAAATATGGATAATTGTAAACAGAAAGACCAGGATGTTGTCAAGTCCAAGTTGGCTGGATCTACCCTACTAAATGTCTTGCAATTATTCCAAAGTTTTGGAGAATCCTTTGAAACTGTTCATGGAAATATGTAAACTACTGTTTGCCAGTTTTGTGTTGTTTTTTTGTTTTGTTTTGTTTTGTTTTTTTTAATTTAGACATAAATATACGGCTACAGAATTTTCTATATATGTTTTTTATGCAGTCCTGGTTAAGAAAGCTATGAAAGCACATGCCTGGCTGTGAGCCCAGGAGCAGCTCTGCTAAAACCAACGAGGCTCAGGCTGGCACGTCCTTAAGTACCTTCCTGAACCGGGGGCTGAGTTAGTGCCCGGGTTTATGCAACGCACAGAAACATCACAGGATCCGTGACCGCCTGCTTGTCGGTGTTAAAGGGATTTATTATGTCTTGGGACTGTTCTCCTCCATCCTAAGCGTAACTCCCATGACTGTTCCCAAGCCCAGAAGACTTTAAAGGGCCCATAAACAAGAAACCTGCTAACCTGGCCTAGGTGTTACGGTTTGTTTCGATGCAGTGAAACGCAGTAATGATATTGCACTAATACTCTGCCGTACCCTGTAAACCTAGCCGTCAAAGTGTTCAGATTAGCACTTGTGAAACAATCTGTCATTCCCATTTATAGTAGGCTTTAGAATTTGGCATCTCTGCCATAGCACCACTTTGATTTCCCCCCATTTTTAGTCTCTATGACATGGGCAATATTACGATGTTGGTAACATCTCTATAAGAGAAAAATGTTGTTTGTGCCGTATTTCCATTTTAGTTTATTTTCCTAAGAGTCTCTTTTTTTCTTTTCTCAGCAATCAACTCCTGAATTCTTTGATTCCTTGTCCTTTCATAAGGTATCCTCCTCCGTGTGATGATGTTGTGCTGTGACACTTCGTTATCCAGCCCATCGATTTTATAGGGAACATCCACCGCATTGATTTCTGGGTGCTCCTCGGTGGCATTAGAAGGAGGTGCACGCGTTTTGGGAACGGGAGGAGGGCTGGTGGCAGGCTGTGTGGTGGACACTCCCGTGGGAGGGCTGAGGGTCGTCAGGAGCTCCTCCTCAATGACATTATTCTTATTTACGTTAGAATCAGTCACATTGCCGTCCTCTGTTATGTTGCTGTACGTGTTACAGGACTTGCAACACAGCTTATTGTAACCCGGAATGGAGCAGTAACGGGAGAGAACCTCCATGCGACAAAACATTGACTTGTCTCCTTGACAATGATCTTCTGAAAGAGAAAAAGGGAACAGATAAATAAAGAGCATCTTCACATTAATCAGAAAAAGAAACACAGCTGAAGCTTTGGCAGTGGGCAGAGGGTTTGGTATTTAAAGTGAGATGGGAAACTGGGAAATGAGCCTTCTATAAGCAGAAGCAGGCTTAATATTAAACCTAAAACTCAACTCAGTCCAAGGGATGCAAAAGCTGATCTGAACTCTCTGCACCAGCCCCATCCATGCTATAGACCATAACGCTAATTTCTGGCTCCACATTCTGCAAGCAGTACCACAAAGACCATGACGTGTGGTCCTGCCACGGCTTAGGGTTCAAAACACATCAATAGTGCTTTCTTCTTGCTAAAGATACATTAAGGCCCCCCAAAAGTCATCAAGGTTTATATTGAGAAACCTTTTCCCCCTCCTCCCTCCTTTTAATGCTTTTCTGCAATCTAACAGCGACTAACCATGGTCAGGGGTAATTTATATTTATCTGAACCACCTCAAGAAGTCAAGCCTTATTTCTATGTGTGCCATGTAACTCTCAGAATTAATCCATCTCCCATTGGAGTGATTTTTTTTACCAGGTCCCTCTAATGCTGAAAGCAGCAGCATTGCCCAAGCACGTCCCTTGCCTGAGAGAAAAGCTGTGCAATTTTGCATGAGGCTTTTCTCCTCCTCTAAAAGGGAGCTGATATTTTTCAGGACAACAAACTCCATTGCGATGGAGCCAAGCCAGTCCAGTGATGACTGGGAGACCCAGCAACAAGTCCTGATCTTTGTGTCACTGACTGAAAAACTGTAACAAGAGAGAGGATGAAAACTGATGGGGTTTAAGCTGTCGATAGCTGTTAGGACGATCTGCACTACGATACAGGTGTTACGGCAGATCCTGATCTTCCTGAAATACAGGTGGCCAAAGGTAGGTTAAGGGGTTAAAGGGGAGCTGGTCAAACTGGTTTACGGTCTGAGAAACATTAACAGACCTGTGCTCAGAGATTACTCAAGCCCTGCTCAGAGGAGGTACAGGACCGGATGTATTGGCAGCGGATGGATGGATGGATGGATGGAGAAGGGCTAGCAAGCTTGGAGAGAGGGCTACCTGTCCTCCATCCTACATACACACTCTACAGCTCCTGTGGCTCCGGGCTGAAGTGATGGGGCCAGGAACTACCGGGAACTGCAGTGAAGGAAAAATCCCAACACAGCCCATGCTGAAAGACAGAGGAGTCAGAGGGCTTGCAGGAGAGGAGAGGGCGAGGAGAAAGGCTGCCTGACCAACACTTGGCATAATCGGTACCAAAATATTTTTCTCTGTGACCAGAGCGCTGAGACAGGGATGAAATCACTTCTGCCTCTCTCCTTGCTCTTACTACATTTCCACCTACTCTTACAGTAAAGGATGAGTAACTCCAATTACCGGCCTTTATTTAGCGCGCGCCCGATGGCAGAGAGCGTGCTCCAGTCAGCCTGTTCCTGGGGCTCATCCCGCTGCCAACACCGACTTACCCTGTCACCAACCTCACAGCAAAGGAGAGAACCAGAGCAGATTCAGAGATACCGAGTGAGCTCAGACAGCGTTGGTGTCGCCTCTCCACTCACCCTCAGTTAATAAAGTAGGGCATTAGAGGTGTTTAATTGGCAAACATATCAGTCTAAAATAAATGAATAACCACTGCTGCTGCTATAAAATGCTAGTGGTGGCTGAGGAAGGTGGAAACACCTTCCATACATTGTATTTATGCCCCAATTGTCACATTTGTTGCAGAAAAGCAAAATTCTGGTTCCTATTTTCAAATGCGTCATTTTCATATTTTTCAAATGCTAAACTGAGATGCTGCTGGAAAGAAAGAACAACTCCTGCCTTAGGGACCTAAGAATAGTGCCTTGGTTTTAAAGACGTTTTCAAACCAGTCTTAAAGAGCTGGAATTGTTCATATCTGCCTGCCCAACTCTATACAAAGGACTGCATGTGCCTACAGAGCCTTATATACTTTTTACATACCAGGTAGGGTCCCCTTTGAACAATTTGCCTGGTGTTGCATGACCCTAATGCAAGCTTCTCCAAATGGCTTGCAAAATAAAACCTAAAAGATACAGCATTTAAAGGTAGTTTAAACGAGGCAGATCTGTTCTTGGTTTTGTAAGAATCACTAAAAGCCCCTTTAGAAAAATGCCTTTTTTTTTTTTTCCTATCAAAAATATGTAAGCTTAAAAACACATGAAAATAAAACTGCATTATGTAATATGTTTGGTGACATCTGATAAGTTATATAAATAAACTCTCTAACTTACGAATGTCAGAATGAAATTCTTATCCTCTATCCAAGCCAAAATATCCAGATTTACTGAACTTTTATTTATTTTTACTTGCAGTATGCATGACAGACTGGAAGTATATCTTCAAAACATCAGTAAGAAAAAAATAAATCAGTTTCACAGTCACTTTGGTACACATTAGTCTCATAAAAAAATATTGAAAAGCAAACTGAATTGGCACATCTTTAATATTATGTTAAATACATACAAAACACTAATAAAATATCCCTGATAAACCAAAGTGCATATAGACATAGTGCACAATGCCCAGATACCTTATTGCACCATTCTCTATAGCCACCCATCTCTTGAAACATCACTAAACATTGTCTATTTAAAGGTAACAGTCATGAATATATTTATACAGTTAAACACCAATTATTTTACATAACAGTATTCAGTGCCAGATACGTGTCTTTGCTTTTTCACCTTGTCATGTAAATTGTTAACATGTCTCAGGAAATTATCATATTAACAGCAAAATTTAAATATGTGATCACATGATAATGACAAGTTTGAAGTGCTACACTGTTGAAGACCCAAAGATTCAAAAATGCCACTTTTCCAAAGAACATGATCAATGCAATAAGGTAGTAATTTGCTCCAAGACTGCGGCTTTAAAGTTGATAACGCTTCTACTATTAGTACTGACTGTCACAAACAGGTTTATGACTTCTGTATTCCAAATCTCCAACACAAACACAGAAGGTGAAGCAAGAATTCCAGTTAAATTTCAGTAGGTTAGGTCACAATCCTGTCTTGATGAAGATATGGATATGCACTGTGCAAATTAACCTCAGATTAAATTTACTGCCTTCCAATAGTTATCGTTCAAGTAAAAACACTCCATGTGAAGATTAACTCAAGGTACCAGTATACTGTTTATATTTAAAGCTGGATCTGGTAAATTAATGCCATTTACATTTCAACATTAAGGCATTTTTCTAAAATTCTTCTTCTAAGCAAAAAAAAAGCAATAAAAATTGAGGTAATTCTGTAGTAATTCACACTGTTATGTTTGCCAGTTGACACATCTATAGAGCATACACACACACGCACACATACAACCCTACCAGTCAAGTCAGACATGCACATGGTGAAAAAAGACCAAAGATGTAATGAGTATAAACAGCTCCGTACTGAGCAGCTGGAGACACCGTAGTCGATGAAAACATCGTATTGCCTCCGCCAGGTTAAGAAAAACACCACCACGCAACCCTCATGGACCACGCCTGTTCTGCTTCGGTTTTGTTTTCTAAAGCGAACGTTCGCAAAACTGGCAGAAAAATTGTGCAACGGGACAAACAAATGCAGCTTTTCGCAAGGAAAAAAAGATTTCAAACCACCGCCAGGAGTTTGGTGAGAGCAGACGGCATCATAGCAGCATGGAAAGTACCAGCAGAAATTGAGCTTCCGCTTCCCAGTGAGCCCTCCGCGGGTTAAAAACATAAATGCGAGGGTCAGGAATAAAAAAATGAGCAGCAAGGGTGAGGAAAGCAATGGCACCGCAAAGGAAAATGGAATGGAAAAATTGTTTCACTCATCAGACTACCCTGTCGGCGAACCGAAACTAGAGAGTTATGAGATTTAGGGCTTTTAGATAAAGGAGAACTTTAGCACTACAAGGTGTCATTATTGTGATGTGATCACATTCACAATAAGTTCTCAGTTTTGCTATCAAACTGAACATCGTGAACCAGTAAGAGCCTTTTTTCACCATCACCAAGCAACAAGCAAACCGATCCCAGCTCCCTTTCGGAGGACTGCAACATACTGTGGAGATCCAACTTCACACATCCAACACTTCAAGACCTCCACCGCCAGTGCTACGCAAGCTCCAGAGAAGAAAGACACCGAGCACCAAGTGCCTGGTGTGAAAAAAAGGATTCAGCCCAAGATTTAAACTTGGCAAAGTCAAGGGAACTTTCCGCATAGAGAGAAGAAGAGAGCAAAAGGCAAAGTCCACATTCGATGTGGCATGCATTTAAGGGCAAAGGCAGAGTTATAAATGGGTCTTTTACTTGAAGATATTTTCTGGATGGGGTAGTCTGGATCAGGTCTTGACAGCCATTGTATCATGTAGGTTTTCTTCGAAGGATCAGAAACGTTTCCTTGAATAGAGGAAAAAAAAAAAAAAAAAGATGTAACACAACATTTATTAGCAGCAAATAGTTGCCCTGTCAGAAGAGGACAAGCCGAGAGAGTGAGTGGGTTCTGATGGCGAAGGAGCTGGGAAGGATTATGACCAGGCCGTGCAGTTTTGGGGCAGAGGGTGCTGTTTTGCCAGTTTACTATAACTCGTGCCTCAGACTTGAAAGCCAACACTGAAGACAGCCCGAAGGCCAATTTTCCAGCAGTATTTCTCACAGCAGCGTTAAGTATGACCTAAGATACATCCTGTCTAGTTTAGTTATAATGCCTCTAAAAAACCTTTGTATTGGGGACTATAATTAACAGCTCGGTTCTAAATAATTAGGAATCAAAGGCTACCCTGAGAAATACATCTGGAATAAAAGAAAAATATGAATTACTTAGTAATGGAAATATGTAAAATGATCTCACAAGTATCATTTAAACGGCTGAAAAGCTAACAAGGATAAAGGCATTAGTGTCCTGGATTAACTAGGGACAAATTTATTATAGCTTAAAAAAATTGTTAGATAACCCCTGAAGATAACTTGTGCTTGACAGAATGGAAAAGAAGCCCGGGACTGTCGCTGGAGGTGGGGAAAGCAAAAAGGCATCTCTAACATGATAGCATTGATGAGCCACAACCCACCAGCCTCCTGCCGAGCCCAGCACATGGCAGGGGCACAGGGTCAGACTCAGGCATCTGAGTTGTCATCTGCTGGCAGGATACAGCCACCACCACTGGGCTGAGGTCTGCCCCAGCTTCTCACGTTGCCCTGGGGCAAGTGGTGCTCCCCACCACGAGAAGAGAACACCCACATGCCCAAGAAGCCCATCAGCCACACAACAGCTCTAACACCTGGAAAGTCTGCTCCCAACCAGGGCTGGGGAGAACTGCCACCCCAGGCAGATGTAGCACACAAGTATGAATTCAATGAAGGCATTTCAAATAAAGGCAATAAATATATATAAGTAATATATGCTAGAGAAGACAAGCACTTACTTGGACATGGAGGTAGTCTGCAAATCCTTACAGTCTCTGGTTTATTGTCCTTACAAAGGCCAATAGCATTGTCCCTGGTCCGGCACAGGACTGGGCGATCCTGCGTCCCATTGCCACAGCTGACAGAGCACTGAAAGGAGATGCACCAGTCAGAACCCAGTCACCACTTGGAAACAATGGAGTAGAAATTACATTTTAAATTTTAAACCGCTGGCCTTGATTCAAGCTGACACGGTACATTATTTAAACCACCGCAGTACCTATGGTAACGAACTAAGAAGGAGCACCACTGCTTTTGGGGGGTTGAACTAGATCTCCAGAGCTCCCTTCCAACCCCATGTGATTCTGTGATTCTGCTTTTTTGATATATCAGTAATTCCAAGAAAGAGTTTACAATCTGAGCTGTAGAGAAACAATTGCAAATGTGAGGTATTAGTTCACAGTGTGCACCAAGGGGGGCCTTGACATCGAAGATGCTCACACCTTTGAATCTCCACGAGTGTTGGTACCTAACTTCCTTATTGCCCTTAATCACAGTGTCTGAATACTTTAAAGTCTTCTTTACTTGAAAGAAAATAAAAGTGATCAAAAGAATTAATTGCTCTTCTCTCAAGCTTAAGTCAATGATTGTGAGCAGAATAAAGAGCAGGTAGAATTCAGCTTTCCTGATGCTGCCACCTCAGATGGGTGGCTCTCAGTGTCTGGATCACCCAGCATCACTGCAGGATGGCCTTACTGGCTCTTTCACCACCACCATCTCTCCATGGAACTCACTTTCTGTGGCATTAGAAGCAGTGGAAGCAGTATACCCCCCTGTGTAGGTACTAGTTTAGCGCATCAATTCATTTGAATAGAAAGCACAGAACAATTGCCAAGATTTTCTCCCTTGAATTATAAGATATTAGTTGCTTGAGACCTCCAGCAAGGGACCGACCTGTGACCAGGGTCCTATTCTCCACTGCGCTGGGCAAAGCTCCCGGTTGCAAGGCCTCCTGCCTTCTGGTCGGTCATTGTTGCAGTACTTGGTATGAACAGAGCGATTCGTATTGTCGTGTAGGGGCTGGATGCACCGGACAGATCGTACTTGATATCCTGTTTTCCCACAACTTTTGCTGCAGGGCTCCCATTCTCCTGTAACCCATCTGGGGTAGTGAAAAGAGAAAAAGTTGAGTAAAATGGTCTCTCTCCTAAATTAGGTGAGTTCAGACCGTCTGTTGAACTGTAACTCTTAAACAAAGGTACAACAGGACGTTAATATTAGTTCCGATACGGAAAATAGAAAAGATATGAAAACCCACAAGCAGTTTAGTGAGGGGGTTTTGACCACGTCCTGTTTCTCATTATCTGTGAGATTAGCATTATTCTTATTTTGCTTCATTTGCTTTGATTTTAAGCTGGCCCTTCCAAAACTGCACATAAAAATACAGTAGCTTTTATGTCAAAAGCAGCCACCCAAGGGTGCTGCCGAGCTTCCCAGGTCTTGGTGCATGAGCTGTGCCTTGTCTCACAATGTAGGGAGATGTGAGCTACAGCTGGCTCCCACAGCAGTGAATCCAAAACACCTGGGCTAGAAATGGAGCTCTAGCCTGGCCCGTATATGGATACTCCATGGACCACATGGCTGGCCGTGCTGTCCACCATCTGCTGAAGCCCTGGGAAACCCAGCTATGCCATCGGTGCTGTGTGTCCTGAGCTTGGGAAAATTGGGCTCCTCAGTGTCATAAATGTTTAGCCCTGGGGAAAGCAACACCCCACTGAAAATCATGGACTCAGACCTTCTAAGGTGTAAATCAGTTTGGCCACTGAAAAGCGAAACCCATGGCTTGTAATGTGGTATAGTTGAAAACTTTGTTGATCATCCAAACTGGCTCAAGAATTACAGCTGCTAATTGTAAGGAGCTTTGAGAAGAGGAACAAGGACAGGCAGGACCAAAAGAAATTTGAAATTTCTTTTCAAAGAAAAGAAAAAGAAATTTATGCTGAAACCTTGGTTATAATCAAGTAAGTGAAGATATGCAGCAGTCTGTAAATATTTGCATAATGCAGAGATCTGCAAGAAGGAAATATTGTTCAATGTAAATAGTATTATAGGATAAACTTTAACAAAAAGTATATATATAGTCTGAAGAAATATCCCGAGTTTGAAGCAATTGTACTAAAGTACTGATAAAATCTTGGGTTTAGAAACAGTCAAAGCACAAGGCAATGCACTAAATGTTCGAGTTAAATAAAAAGTGAAGTGGCAATTGCACCCAACTTTCTCTTTGTAGCCTATTGAAACTACACAGCTGCGGAGGAAGGCGAGTGCTGGGGAGCACAAAGCCATGAATCCCAAGGTGATTTCTGAGACAAATACAATTTCTTTCCCAACAGTGAAGAAGTAGCATATTAGTGTAGTGGGTGTCACAGAGCTTCATAAAATCTCTTAAATAATTGCCTCTCCTCTCTACAAGTGCAAAACGCTCCAATGCCATTCTCTGGAAACAGAGGTGACTGGAACATTCAGGAATCCAAGTACAATTTAGGATCCTATTGAGTCTTTGTGGTACCTGGGTCCAATTATATCTGCAGCAGAAAGAAGAATACAGTCCTTTCCAGAGAGCCTGAGATACAGTTAGGTCATTACTTCACTCTTCCAATAAATAAATGTTAAACCCTAACCCATGCTGAGTTTATGGGGCACAGCTTCTTGACTTTATTTCAATGTTTTTCTGTAAGGAAGTTAGGAAATATTGTGTGGTATGTTCTACTTATTTGCTGCGCTTCCTGGAATCTCAACTTGGTCCCCAGAGACAAAAGCTGGGATCAAAATACTCCTTCCCTGTTGCAGCAGCAACATGAGGAATATATGAGTCCCACATGTGGCAGGAGTAACCTGCTGCCAGTCAAAAAAAGCACCTGTAAAATGTGAATTTAAATATTTATAACACTTGACTGGATAGCACAGGAACAACAGGCCTACCATGCTGTACAAGGGCAGCCAGAGAAATCTAACAGGTCAAATTTATTTCCCTGTGTTTAAACATCAAAAAATACGCAGCGAATTTTAGGAGGATTTGTATTTGAGAGGCTGTATGATATTGGTTTCCGTACGTAGCACACTATAAATTTGTTCTTACATGGTTAATTCACACTGTGTAAAATCAACTGGCATAAATTGAATTTATGTCTATTTTTTTATTACCTCAAGATGTCCTGAACACAAATGTCTGGATCAAGGCAGCACTCTTTTTTCCAATACAACTTATTTCAGAAGTAATAGGAACCAGCAGCCCTAGAAATAGTATTTCTACAAGCGGAATACAGCATCGCACCCTCACAGCCCTGCCCCTCTAACGATGGATGGAGGTGAAGCTTAAGCCACCTTCCTTCAGGTGACAAGTGCTAGCTGGGTGTAGTGCCTGCTGCTGCCCAGTACTGCTGGTGGGAGCGATGCTTACATGGGCTGGGAGCACTCCTGGAGGTTGCACACCCTGCGGATGGGCTTCGGCTTTTGGATCAACTCGCAGTAACTCCGATGAACCATCTTGTGGTCAGCCTTCCTCCGGCAGCCGTATTTCGTGAATTGATAGCCTGGAGAAAGAGACTCCTCTTATTTTCAGTACTGGTAGATCTTACACAGGACTCGGATCTCAAACAAACTGCAAAGGTTGCAGTTGGAAGTACAGCTTAACACTCTACAAGAGGAACTGTAAATCGCACCGAATAAACACTTACTCATGTTGATTTAGCACCCAGAATTGCTCATACCCTTTATATTTCACTACAGGCTATAATGAGAAAAACAACAACATCCAGCATTTAAAAAACCCTCTGCAAACCTGCACAGCCCCACTCACCAGCTGCAGCTCAACCCTCAGCGTGGTGAACAGCACCAGGGTCTACATGTGGCCCCCAAAGCAGGGGGCTCACCCTGCAAGGTCCACACCATGGGGTGCAGATTTACTAAGGGCTGCCCCGCGGCACTTTGAGGTTTGGCACCCTCACAGCTCAGAGACCCTCATCCAAATCTTGCACATTTGTACAATTTTTCAGTTTCATAAACTTAAATAAAAAATGAGCCACCCTAGATCTCCCTCCAAAACCATTTAAGTCCTATTTTAAACTCCATTTGCTATTTATTTATCTATTTCTTAACCTAAATAATAGCCTCTCATAATCCTGGTCTCCCTAATGTCCTGTGGCAATGAATTCCACACGCGGTGTTCATTCTTTCAGTTTTCTCTTAACCAATTTTGAATGCTCTGGGGTTTTGTTTTTACCTCCTCCACAAGGTTTTGAACATTGGGACCACTTCTTCAAAGCCCATTCATATGACACCGAGTCCTCTTCCAAGACATTATTGTTATCGACATTCAAGGAATCTTCATGGATCATGTACTTGTAAGTCAGAGATATTTTGGCACCACCATGAGGGATCACCTGGTAAGCAAAACAGATGTAAGGAAGAAAGATGTGAAAGACTGATATCAGAAGCTATGTGAGAAGACGTGAAATAGCAATCATCATGGCTCAGAAATAAAAACATCCCCGGAGGGATTTAAACCTTTTAGCTGCACTCAACACATTTTTTTTCCCTGATGAAAAAGTATCTCTGTCCTTATGACACAGAGTTTCTAAACTGCATATTAAGAAAGACTGTTGTTGATTTAGACTGATTTTTGCCAGCGTTGGACTGACTTCACGCTACTAAATTTTTTCCATATCCCATCATAAAGGAAGGAAATGTTGTACTAAAATGAAAATGGATAGTTCCACTAAAAGACAAGGCAAATTCAAATGCACAGATAGCTGAAAGCAGTGAAGAAAATTGCTTATGTTTCTGATAAAACACGAATATTCTTATGACAATCCTGGGAATTCTGTGAAGCTTGTTGCTTGATCCTGACAGTATAAACTATTTAGAAAGAGTTTTTGCTATCACACTGCACTAAGACAAATGCACAAAACCAGAACTCAATTTGAGTAAAGTGCAAATTATTGGTCCTTTGAAAACATAATATTTACTCCTCTTTTGACGTTCAGCTGGTGTAGACCAACATGTTACAGCTGCTTTCAGAGGAATTCCAAATCAACATACCCCTACTCATTGCAGTCTCCCGGTTGCTGGCTTGCAATGAAAAAAGAATATAGTTGGGTGGGTTTGGGAAATGCAGAACTGGCTGTGCCCTAACAAAGTCAGCCCGGAAACACAAGAATCCTGGGTCTGCCTTTGCAGGATACATTTTCAAAACGTGGACGGGAGGAGGAGCTATTAGATCTATCTGATACAAAATATTTTGGCCTTTGGTTAACTAATGCTCACGTGTCAGATACGATTAGTGAGCTGGAGAGTCTCTACACGGTGGCCACTTGCTAGGCCATCCACAGGAAACAATCAGGAGAGCTGGTCCCTCAACACCTAACCCTGAGTTGTAACAGCTCTTGTACAGAGCGATGAATTAGGAGATGGGAATTAATATACATCTTCTATTGTCTTTTAATTTAAGCAGATGTCTTCTTTGTAACTCACAAGAGGAATCTAAACTATTTTATAGCACATTATGGCTCTGTACCCCTGACATTATGTTCTGGGGAAGATGGTTTTCATTTGACTTACCAGAATAACTATTCCATGACGCAGTGGCCCCATGGTCTGCACGGTCTCTCTATCATCGTCATTCCGATATTCCCACTCCACACCCATGTCAATAAATACTTTAGAGTCTGGCACATAGTTGTCTTCGCTTAGAATGTACTTCCCTGTTTCACGATTTTTAATTGCTAGGAACAACACAAGAAAAGTGAATACAAGAAATTCGTTTTTCATCTCCAGTTTCGTTCTGCTCTCGTCCCACTGGAAGAAGCAGGAAAGGCCAGTGTGCGCTCTCCCTCTGTTCCCTCACAGGTTTGCAAAGACTTTTTCAGGTGTTTCACTGAACTGCCAATGCTTTCCTGCTCAGCTCCTGGAACATCAAATCGCCCTTTTTTTTTTTTTTTTTTCCTCTTTTTCATAGCCTGCCTTGCCAGAGAAATGAGGCCAGCGCGACTGCACCGCGTGTGTCCGTCTGCTGCTCCCGTCTAACAACTTCTGAATCCACTGGCCAAATCCAAGCCAATTTGACAGCCAGCGGGGGGGGGGGGGCACAGCTACTCAGCTCTTCCACA
>JAOQGH010000051.1:44984362-45003667 GCA_025769975.1 Gallinago jamesoni
CCCCCCCCCCCCCCCCCCCCCCCCCCCCCCCCCCCCCCCCCCCCCCCCCCCCCCCCCCCCCCCCCCCCCCCCACAGCTACTCAGCTCTTCCACACGTTGTAGGGCAGCTCAGGGGGCTGTTACTGCTCCGGGAGAGAAAGGCTACTGGGCTAACCCCCAGCGGGTCCCCACAGCCAGAGCGAGACGCCAGACACTCTATTAATTCTGCTGCTCAGACCCAGCCCCGACACTGACGCAGCCCTGCTTCAGCTCCCGAGGCGCCTGATTCCTCTGGTTCAGGTACCTTCAGTGCCCCGTCCTTCACCTGGAGAGCCTTCAGCCACCTTTCTATCACGACTCTTGGTTTTCTCCCCAGATGGAAAAATTTGCTCTTCTCGTTAGAAGAAGCAGGCAGTGTTTATTTACCACCAGATTTTAACTCCCTCCTCTCTCTAGCAGCTTCCCAAGCATCCTGCTCCCTTCAGCGCTGGCCTCAACAGAGCAAGGTGTCCATGTCCCCCCCATGTCTCGCTCTGCCCACACCAATAGAAGAACCTCCTCTGAATTGGAGAGCGATGGCTCTCCCCATCCCTGGGGCCAGGCTGCACTGAGCAGCCAGGGAAGCCTTCACTGGTGAGAAGTTGGGAGGACTTAACGATACAATTAGCAGGCTGTTTGCCGTGAATCTATTTCCAATTAATAGCAGCCTAGCAGACACTGCTTCGCATTGATTAGTGGGCACTGCAAGGAGCAGATTTCAATTACTTTCTAAGCTGGGGGATTGATCCGGCAGCCCTGTGTCAATCCTGATAGCAAAGGGGCAGAATCTGAAATGGATTGGAATGTAGCTGGGAAAGGAGTGAGGATGGGAAGCACCTTACGAGAGATGCTCGTGAGGATAATGCATTGCACCCTGTAATGTAATTCAGCTCCTCTTCCAGAGCTCTCACACACGCGTATGCGGGGATCTTCTGGCTAGGACACCAGGGAATACAGCACAGGGAAATCAAACTGCCAAACATGTTTCCTAATTTAACACACTTAAAGGGAGGTAACGTGGTGTGGGAGGACAATGGGTAAACAAATGCATAAACACATTGTCAGGCTCCAGAGACAAAAATAGAGAGTAGGAAAAAAAATATTCTGACTGAAAATTTTCCTTCTTGTTACATACTTACCAAGATTATGACTGGTGGCGTCTGTTTCCTGTATAAGTAAATGTCTTGCACCAACAGGAATTTCAAACATCTTAATGTGCCCTTTATTGTAGTATTTGAAAAGATAGTAACTGGTTAGTATGCATAAACAGGAAGAGTTTGTCTTCGTTTTTAAATAAATCTCATTTTCTAAAAGCAGGGTGTATTACAGCAAGCTGAACCTGATCCAGCATCATTCCCATCCCTATTTCTGTGCCAGGTGATGGAAAATAACAGGACAAAGGGCTTTGGATCAGAAGAAAAATGCCTTAAGTATCATCAACAGACTTTGTTTCAGACTAAAATGGGCTTTGAGTGCCATTATGCACCCACAGAGCCCCTGTCTGACAGTGAGAGATGATGACATTTTATTGCAGCGCTCCAGTGGCTCGGAGGGAGCAGCTGAGTGACATCAGTGGCACAAATAAGCTCCAAGAAGGAGCACTGAAGCCCTCCTTGATGCACGCACAGGCCCTGAGATCAGCAGACTTAACTGACCACAGGACAAAAAGCCTTATTTTCAAACTCTAGACACATCTCAAAGTTAAGTCCAGAGAGTTTACTGGAATTAGGGATGCTGTAAATGATTTGTGATTGCTCTGGTACTTTCCATGAAACAGAAAAGATCAAACAAAAATACCCTGAATTCCCCAGAACAGCCCACCGCAAGCACTGACCTTGTTTCTTTGGTACTCTTGAAAATGTTCCTTTCACCACTTTGCAGTGGGAATTATCTCCTCCACAAACACCACACTTGTCTTCCTGCTTCGTGGAACCTATGACCCTGTCACACCCAACTTTCTGTGCACAAAAGAGAAAAACAGTCATTCTTATTTATCCCCACTTCAAGTCAAATGAGCCTTCACTTTGGATATCAAACACCAGACTTCTGCTTCAGCAAAGAAGCAGAAATAGTAGGTTTTTTTCCTGGAAGATCAACAGCTAAACTGATTTTAAAACTTCTAGTTCCTATAATAGCTGACAATCAGGTGATTATATTCTTATATTATGTTTCACAGTGGTCCTCTTACTGGAGGAGAGCAGCAGAGTTAAGGAAAAGCTCTTAAGCCTCAGCTTATCTCAAAGCAGATGCTTAAATTCCAGGAGAATCAAGGCGTCTGTGTGAGGATAAGCACCTCCACCAGTGCTTTGCTAAGTCAGAGCCTCTAATTCTGCTGAAAGATGACCTGTGGCAGATCCCAACTTGGAGGAACTGTCATTGATTTTTTTAAAAATAGCACCAGCAAATACAGAGAGAACACACATCAGCCATATATTAACACTGCTTTCCTTGAAAGCTGCTGCGGATCCCTGTTTCATTGTATGTTCCACCCCCACTAAACCTCAGCAGGAAAAGCTTTCATTGAAACCTAATTGTAATGGCTCATCTTAAAATACTGCATTAAATATTACTTGTGTAGGTAGGCGCTGTTGGAATTGAGTCACATGCAATGTGATGGCAACTGTGAATATCACACATAATATTGTGACAATAATCCTAATGAAATCTCCTCATTGCCCAAAGCGTTATTATACTTAAATAGTTGTTCTTGGACTTGAGCTACCATTTGAAGTGTTTTCACAATACTAAACCCTGAAACAAGCCACCAGAAGCTTACCAAGCAGTCTCCCCGCACGCAGATGCTGTAAGCATCTTTGTAGGAGCAGCGGGTCCCATCGTGCACCATCCTTTTCATGTACACCACATCTCCTGTCTCCTTTGATTCGCAATACAGGTGGCACCTTTCCTTGGCTGAAAAATAAAATAACCCAAATTGTGCGTGTTCAGCTCTAAGGGTAGTTGCTGACTTTGTGAACAGCACTTTCAACAGCGTTAGCAACCTCTTCTTCCTTGCATACATCAGAGAACGCAATACAGCACCCCATAAATCATCAATGCTTCTCCCCTTTCAAAGGCTACGTGATCATCTGGAACCTGCTGAATCATAAAGCACCTGTGTGTCATCATTAGCAGACAGTCTGAAAAATAACAGATCATTTACTTTGATTGGGAGGAGCTTCTATTTAATCCTTTGTTGGATGATGCAATCTGGCAGAGGTTCCCGCAATCTGCTGCATCTACCTGGGAGAGATGCAGGTTTCTGCATCGGTTTCTCCTGTGCTGCATTTACATCTGAAAAAAGCAAAAGTCCTTTTGCCACTAAAAGCTGCTGTTTGACACCAAGTGAATCTGGCATCCAAAATGTCTTCAGCCAGGCCACACCATTTCCACCTACACATGAAGTTAATTCTCCCTCATTGTTGTATTTATAACAGTTTACATCATTAAACAAGATGAGATGTCAAAGAGATTCAGGAAAAAAAATGGTTTTTTACTACTAACACATGCACAAACAGCCAGACAGGGGTGCCTCTTTCTCCCAACCTGTTCCAAAGAGCTAAGAACAAAAAATAAAGCTGAAATGACCAGTCAGTGGCTGAACAAAGTTGTATTCCACCAGTGCATTTCATTTTACCCACATCTCGTGCTATCCCCAGCCCCATAATAGGATTCACTATGCTTTCCTTGGCAGTGAAGAACAGATGGCTGTTGTTAGATGAAACAAATAAAGATTCTGCTATTTTAACATGATTAAAAGTTGGGACACTTTTCCCACCGTTTAAAACAAAAAAGACCTTTCTGTTATTGCAGTTGAATTAAAATAAATCTTCACAGGCCCTCTGCGTTCTTGCCCAATCCCCCCCATGGCCTCTGCCCTCTTTTAATAAAGTCCTTGTTGTGGCTGTTGATGTCCTCATGGCCACCGGGTATTGGTACATCAGAGGTTACTGCTCCTGAACACCGCAGAGATGGCATGCCAAAGACGTAGGGCCTAAATACTAAAAACAGGTACTTTTCTTCTTTTGTGCAGATTCTTAATAGGGTACTATTAAGATCGTAATAACCACAGAGCTAATGTATTTGCATATATTAGAAATATTTAGCTCTGCACAAGACAAAGACATGTACACACACACCCCCGGGTATGTACCCACACCCCCACCCCACACATACCATACATTCACCGCACGCGATTAAAGGAGCGTATCAGAAAGTCTGACTGGGTGCCAACAACTCTGTGCAGAGCTTTATTTTAGAGAGGGCTCTTTTCCTATTGCCTCATGGGAACAGTAAATGTGCAAGCGCTGTTAATTTGAATCCTGTTAATTGCAAAGAATAATCTTCTTTCTATTCACTGCTGCTGGGCACAGTAGAGGTACAGGAGGGTGGACATGACCATGTCGATTCCCTGCTTCCCATAGGTTTCCTTCTCATTCATCTGAGGCTGGGAGCTAGCAGCCAGTGTCACTCTCCCCAGCCCTGGCAGACACATGGCACAGGGGTACCCGAGCCCCGTGCCTGGGAGATGGGGTGTTCAGGGGGCTTGGAGCAGGAGAGGGGTCATGGCACGATGTGGCACCGGGGCGCTCAAATAACCCAGCTCGGTGCCTTTTCTCTGGCCACGGGATGAGACGCTCCTCCCTGTCCCCATCAGACACACAACGTGTCAGACACGTCCAGCTGAGCCGAGTGTAGGGCTTTATGTCACCTTTGAGCCACGACCGCGTTATCGGCACAAAGCGTGTCACTGATATGCCTTATCTTGACAAAAGGGAATTTCACATACACTAGAGCTCAAGCATAAGCCACCCTCTGACTTCGATTTCACACAAAAGCTGTTCTCCCCAATAACCCTGCCCAGGTGAAGGTCCCTCTCACAAAGGAGGCTGCGGTTATACCATAGTGACATGGGACACCAGCGGTGCCCAGCGATCGGTGCTCAGACATCAGAGAGCTGGTTTCTGACCCAGAAGCCATTGAATTTAATGGAAAAATCAATCTGATTAGTTTCAGCGGTCTTTGCAGCAGACTGCTCCAAAGGCTACAGCCGGAGCAAAGGTCCTGTGGGCCACAGTGTTCATCTCCTCTGCCTTGTGCCAGCAAAGCTATTTCATTAAATTAAGCTGTGAGGCTGTGGCTGCGCCTCTGGAAATCCCAGATTGCACAAGAAGACGTGAAAAGAATGAGGGAACCCTGAGAACTGTTTGGGAAGAAAGTCGGGGAAATTAATTACATGGAATTTGCCATTAACTTCTGGCAAAGTATCCTTTCCCTGTAATGCAAAATGTTCACCCAAAGTGACCCTTCTCCTCCCAGCGATGGGTGCCCGACTGGGGACAGCTCGGGTACTTGCTCCTCTCCAGGCCAACCCTGTCCTGAAGAATTTGTCATTCAAACGACGTGACCAGGTGTAAAAAGGGTGAGCAGCCCACACTCCTCATCAACTGTTGCCCTCCACCTTTTTATTTGCTAAAACCCCTTCTCGGCACAGTTTCATGCAATAGCACGGCAACGGCCTTCATGGCCCAAATCGACCAGCTGCTCTTTCACTGCCAGTTAAGCAGAGGCGTTCACTGGAATAAGAACATTTTTGTTCTGAGAAGCAATCTCTGCTGAGATCCCAGAACATCCAACGGACCCCACCGGTTCAGACCAACCCAACACCTGTCTCCCACAGCAGCATTTGCAGGGAGATGAGAGAACAAACCTGATACTTTTCTCAGAAATATTCCCCAAACTTTCTGGTAAACTGCAGCTTGGGGACTTCCTAAATTATGGCTGAAGCTTGGTGTTTCGTAGCTCTTAAGGGATTATGGAACTTGCAAGAATTTTTCTAAATCACTTTTAAATCTTTCTGGCACCTGCAGTTTCCTGTGAATTCCAGTTTAATTATATGCTGTGTAGAAACGTACTTCCTCTTATTTGCTTTAAATCTGCCACCTGATAATTTTATTTGATGTTCCCAGTCTTGTGTTATGAGAAACAGTGAATAACCATTCCGTGTTCAGTCTCTTCATGCCACTCATAATTCTGTAACTCTATCTTTTTAATCTAAATCATCACTTTTTCATGGTGAAAAGTCCTCGTTTATCTAAACTCTCCCTAACCAGAAATCACCACTTATGTTTGCTTTATTCGAGCATTTCTGAATTCAACCACGGTATTTTGGCAGTGGGGGCTGCAGAGAGATGGGCGCAACTTGAGTTACATTGGCGGAGTATTTAAAATGCAGAGGCATCATGCAGAGGCAGAGCAGTGCTCTCCATCCCTTTCTCCACACTCCTTGAACAGACTTTTTCCTACAGCTATTCCCAACTCCCACACCCTTCTCTTCAGAGCCCACCTTGTGCACAGACCCATACACACCTACCGTGGTTTACCCCCATATCCATTATTGACATTTATTAATGCCAAACTCCATTAGCCACATTCAGTCACATGGAGTCACAAGGTCCTTCTGCAGCTCTCACCGTGGGATTTCTTATTCTAATTAGCCTGAATAACATGCCTGTCACCTCCTTTGCTCCCTTTCCCAGCTCACTGCCACACAATGCTCCCAGCACCCGTCCTGATGGGACGTGCCCCCCCAGGCAAAACCATTCCCTTTTATCTCATGATAATTCAGTTTAAGAGCAGTTATCGGGGAACAGGGTCCAAAGCTTTTTGAAAATCCAAGTACATTATGTGAATCAGATGACTCATACACCGATCACTCCAATCAACCCGTAACAGATATGAGAAGCATCGTTTCCCCAGCAATAGTGTTATCCCTCCTCATATAATTTTTTCCTCATGTTAGCAACCGGTTTTACTTGTCACAGGAAAAAGGGTCCTCTCACCATCGACGTGTTCATAGGGGAGCCAGTGGTGTTTCGTGTTCTGGTACTCGAAGTAGGGGTCCCACTGCCGGCACTGCTCCTCTCTGAAATCTTCAAAGTCCTTGGGACAGTCCTGAGTGTTGCACAGCTGGAACTCGTAGCTCGGCCCCACGCACGTGCGGCCTCCGTTGGCAGGACTGTGGGGAGGAGAGAAACCCACGGTCAGTTCTGCCATTTAATGCAGGAATCAAGCGTTTGTCAAATCCCTTGAAGTGTAATTAAATTCCTGTATCAGTAGGCATTTGATGAAGCCAGCGATGCGTTTCTGGTACGGAAAATACGCATTTCCTTTAAAAACCTGCTGTTACTATTTAGCTCTTAAAAAGCAATTTCTGCATGTAGAGCCTCAAACCACTTGATAAAGGCAAAAAAAAAGCCATTTTCTTGGTGCAGCCCAGGAAAAGCAAATGAAGCAGCTCATTCCTGTTCACCCCCTAAGCCAGTGGCAAATCCAGAAACAGAGCCCAGCTCCGGCTGCATCCCCCGCAGACATCCATCAGCTCTGCTCGGATCCGGCCACACAGCACAGCTCCGGAGCCCTAGCTGGGTGTTCGACCTCTTCCAGGAACACAGAAAACATTTTAAACAGTACATTAGGCCTTTCCTATGTGAAAATAGATTTTACAACTGAAACCGTGCTCACAATTATAAAGATCACTTTCATGTTGCCAATGTAATAAAGGCTGAAATGAGAACTTTTTCTTAATGGAACAATTTCCACTAGAAGATGCTGCTTCAGAAAAGTTGAGCGTTTTTTTTTTCTCATTCAATGATGATTTTTAATACTAGTCAAGTTCAATCACTTTATCAGCAAAAACTGAGAAACTTGATGTTAAAAATACCATGTCTGGTAAAATAATTTAATTCTGACAATTGTTTCAGTTCTTGCTGTTAGGATCTTGACATTTTATGATATCACAATAAGGTAGCAATAATTTTACATTTCATATCATTTGTACATACCAATCTATGTTAAATATATTATACTCCCAGTATTACTGAAATTAACTCATTCTACATTATGGAGATGAGCCATATATAAGTTATCATAGCAAAGCAATTCAATATCACTAAAATTAACTTTGGGGAAGGTTCTGATCTCTGGAGCTTTGTTCCAACTTGAATTGAAAATATTTTAAGACCACCTTTTTGAAATATCAAAAAAGACGAATTAAACAAAAAATTTGAAAAGGTATATGAGTTAAAGGAAATCCAGGAAATCATTGCTATTATTGCATACTCGCATATTAAAACAAGACATAAGTAGGGCCCTGAACTTTTATTTATGTTTATGCAATAGTGTAATAGCACTTTCAAGATCCTTGTAGCTACAATAACAGCTTAATGGATGGATAAACTGAGAAATAAAGAGGATTCATGACTTGCTAAGGGCCAAAAGCAGAATTCCTGACAACATGTACTACATTTAATGAGCACCACTCAACATCCTTTAGTGTATTACCCCACTAGTAATTTAGTAAGGATTCTCAGCCCATGTTTGCCCCAGAAAAACACATGTACACTCACTGTGGGTTGTCACACTGCCGCGTCCTGTACTTCACCCCGGTGCCACAGGTGCGAGAACAAGAGCCAAATTTACTCCATGCCCCCCAGTGTCCATCCTGCTTCAGGATGTCCGGCGTTAGCCAGATGCAGTGACCTTTAAAGCAATGCTAAAAGAGAAAATCAGATGTCAAAACGACTAGATGATTAAACTGTATCATACGAGAAGCTGGGGTACAACAGATTTCATTTTAGGCACACATTCTGGCTATTTATTTTTTTTTTTTTTTCATCAGGAGAAAGTAGTGGGATCCACCGTCAGATCGTGGCCACGATCCCTAACTCGGATTTTATGAACTTACACGTTAAATATGCACGTACATCCTTGCAGGATTCAAGCCTACCACATTCGTTAAGCCGCCCTCGGTATTACTTGCCTTCACCACGTGTCTGCAGGGGTGATTTCAACACAACTAAATCTCAGAGACTAAAGGTAAAGGTAAAATTCTGCCTCCATCCCCGTTCGGAGCCACTTTGGGCAGCCTTGGTGAGAGCAGCACCCTCCTTCCTGCAGCTCCGAACTCGGCACACATATTCCTGCGATAAATGTGACCAGTGAAACGGCATGAAATTAAAGCCAGCTCACATTTATTAAATGTGAAGGACTATTCCTATTAAATGAAGAACTCTTGCAGTCTCCCTGGAGATCTCATGGTCAAACTGACCAACACACCAGAGAGCAGCCCTGGATGGTCCCACTTCTGCGCAATTAATCATGCCTTACTAGGCTTCCTCTTTTCTTTTACCTGATTTTTAATACAGTCGTTCCAGAGAGGTTGAAACCCACAATTTGCTACATTCCCCAAACCTATAAGGTATTTACACATTTTTTAAAGGGCCTTCATAGCTTCAGTACTGATACTCTTTACTGTCTCCTCTCGCTAAAGAAACCCACCAATGCCTTTCCACCCATTTCTTCATTCCCTAACCAAGGCATTTTTTCTTAGCTGAATTCAGGATGAATTTTTCTCAAGGATCACAGATTCTGGCTCTTCCTGGTGCTATTTTAGCTTTCATAAAAGCCTGCTGATGAAGTGTGGGTGCTGGGAAATATCCCCAGCCCAGCGAAGGACTCTGCGTTAGACTGTCGCAGTTTGTCTGCGTTAAGGGTGACTGCCGGGACAGGAGCTCTGGCTCAGGCACACAGATGGCTATAACAACAAGTGCAATCAGTCACTTACTTTCCTTAACATTCAAGTCAACAACAACATTTTACCCAGCTTAACAAGCCCTGGAACGCAGGAATTTGGCAGGCGGCACAAACTGAGCATATGGCTAACTGCAGGCTGCCAGCAAAAACAAAATCAGAAGATATATAACAGGAGAGCGTTCTTAAGCACAGAGCGATTAGCGATCTGGAAGACAAATTTAAAAGTGATGGCTAATCATTAATAATGCTGAATTTAAAGAGAGAATCATTAGTAAAACGGTGACAAGACACAGCTTACTGATTCGCTAATCTGCTCAATGACTGGCGCTTTATTCATGTAATTTATTTTGGTGCTGATCTGGTTGGACAAGGAGTAGAAGAGAGAGGAGAAATTAGGTTTCAACTATTCGTTCTTCCTCATGACTTCAAATATTCGAAGTCAAAACCTATGAAATAGATGAGTTACTACAAAGCAAATTATTACCAATCCTGCTCCGGAGCTGTAATGGGCAGATTTTTCCTAGCTGTTTGACAGAACAAGAGATAATTCTGTAAAGCATGAAAGAAATGCAAAATACTAATATTTCCTTTGCTTTCTTCAGTTTGGAAGCTCAGTGCTGTACCCTTCAGGGACTGTTCACTTATGGCTTTAGAGAGGTGGGTTGGAGCGAACAGTTGGAGTGGTCGGGTCCTGTGTGGCAACGGGACCGTTCGGAGGCGCAGGGGAAGCTGGCAGTGCATCAGCTTCTCAATACAAATTTCAGCTGGGCTTGGAAGCAGATGAGGTGTGACAGCTCCTGATCTGTTCTTGCTTAAACATCCTTTTATCAGGGTTCTGCATCCCTCAGGTGAGAGTTCCACAGCAATCACTGAATCTGTTTCAAGAGCCACGTAGCGTATGTTCATTATGGGATGATCCAGCACTTGGACTCCACTTGGAGGAGAAGGAGAGACATACGATGTTGTGTTTTCCAATCTCCTTTCCCTGCCCTAGCCAGGATGTGGGTTTGCAACAACCACAAATAAACCACCTATCTGACACTGTGACTGGTCCCTGAACTGGAAGGCCAACATGGAGAAGTGTTATTGACTTTGCTCTGTAAGGAAAGAGCAGTGCTGACTTTTACTGGGGAAGCTGGTCGTACGCCGATTGCCGGGAAGCTGGGGCAGAGCTATTAGGAGACAAGCATTTGTGTAAAATGAGTCATCCCCAGCTCTGCCTTTTTGTTTGTGAATGAAAAGAAAGGAGCCTACATAAAACAAAATGATTCACAACCGAGTCTTACCCTGCGCGGCCCCGTGCAAGGAAAGGAGCGAGAAGGTAAGATCAGAGATGGAACAATCTCCAGCGTAATAAAGGCAGCTACAGCCAACCCTTCCTATTGCTACTACATTAACTACATAATGAGGTGGAAAAGAGCCAATTTCAACCACTATTCCCTTCATAAACATTTAAAGAGTGAAGCATATTAAAGCAAATTTTTTTTTTTTAAAATGAGAAAAAAAAGCTGTGGGTAAATGCAAATTGTTTTCTTAGTGGAAGACAAGATGACTTCTAGCAGTCTTGCTTATTTTTCTGGCAAACAGGACAGTCCAAAACAAGTGCAATTTCCAGGAGAGGAAGCTTAAATCTCTTGCAGTAAAACATTCCACTGCTGTTTTCAGCAGTTCTTTGAAACAACTGCTGCGGACGCCAAAAAAAAGAGGCAGTGTGTTCCTGTGGGCTTAGCGCATCTGCAAGTTAATTTTTCAAGAAAAGACTTGCAGAGATTCCGTGGGTACCTCCACCTATGTTTTATCAGCCAGCAACTGGCAACTCTCTTATCTCCTCACTTGACACCCCCGGTACCTGCCGGCAGCCCCTCGCCCCGCATCGCAGCCGGTGGCCCTCGGCTCTCCCCACTCTCCTGAGCTGGTACCAGGAGAGAGTTACTTCTTTGTTTGTATTTCCTATCACACGCAGCCTGGCCCACTCGGCTCCATCTGTTTCAGAAGAATTAGTTGCAAGGGATAAACTCAAAGCTCTAACACTAAAGTCTACCCCGAGCCAGTAAAAGTTTCTTCAGGGGAGAATCAAGTATTCTCACTGTTTCTGTGGTGACTAACACAGCGTACACTTACCCATCTGTCTCCTGTCTCCCAGAGAAGCTGAGGTCAGCTTTCTCAGTGGGAAATTATCTGGATTGCTTTGAGTACACATTAATGCTTTCAGAAACCTTTTTTCTCAGTCCATTTTTCTTCTCAATAATACCTATTTATTTCAATATTTAATCATTCCCTTCCTTTCCTGACGGGCTAAAAAAAAAAATAAAATCATTCCGAGTTTGACTCGGATCATCTCATTAGCATGGTGCAAGTGAAGAGAAGACCTGCTAGGTTTGTGCTGGCTCCCTGGCACATCAGCCAAATCCAAGAGCAACATCAGCTTGGCTGGCAGGGGCAGGCACCGGGCTCTTACCTCTCTCCAAGAGAATAAAGGAAGGAGGCTCAGGTGGTGCAGACCTTTGTGTTAGTCACTGCAGCAAGCAGATGGACTCCAGCACGCAATCTCCTTGCATGAATGACTTTGGGTTTTATTTCTACTCTGTGGAGAGCAGTTAGCTACTTCAGCCAATATAAACGTCTCCCCAGAAGAGTAATAGTTTAAAAAAATGGAGCAACAAAAACGGAGGAAATATTTCTGAAGGGTGCACGGCTGCAGAAGCCTGAGGCTAACGGTGGAGCCTACAGAATTGTATATAAGTAAACAGATTATCAGCTGAAAGCATATGGGTTTTTTTAACCCGCAGAATGCCATGCAGAGTTAAGCTTTGCACAGTTGTGCCTCGTCTGCGTGGTCTCCTACAGCAATTTATGGAGTGGTTTTGACTTCATATTAGAGCTCTGACCCTCCATGTGCTTAACTTTACACGCTGGAGTTATTTCATACAAGTTAATGTGACCATTCAGATGCAGTAATTCCAAACGAAGCTTCACAAAACTGACAGAATCTTCCCTCTTGCTGTTGAAAACTAAATCTAGTTTAAAAAAAAAATCTGTCTGGGAGCAATAAAAAATATTCTATTTCCTTTAGGATTCTATAAAAATAGCAGTTTGCTTCTCTGGCTGGGAAGCTCCAGAAGGATATTTTATTTTTCTACCCCTAAACCCAGCAAATGATTAGTTTGCTGCCAATTAACATAATGGTTGTTCAGTGTCTCCATTTGCACAAGGAGACTTATTAAAAAGTTTCTGAAATGGCAGAGCCTCAGTCTTTTGGCAACTTATTTCAAATAACCACATGCACAGAAGAGCTTACATACATTTACATATATTTACTTAAATATACATCTATATGTCTGCATACATACACACATATAGAAGCATTTGAAAGTCTAATCTTCGTTCCATTTCTGCGGGTCAGTGCCTAGGTCCAAGGCACAGCCTGGCCGTGCAGAGACACAACCCTTATCAGAGTCCTTGCTGAAAATGTGCTACGGATCTCATGTCTCCCACTGGTGTCCTTGCCCTTTGATCATCAGTTAGGATGGAGGCAGCTGGACAGGATTCTCCTCAATCGCATCTGCTCAGTTCGGGAAGGCAGAAAGCCCCGTTATCAGTTAGGTGAACACCAGACTTTGGTGAGAACATCCCCACACCACACGCCTCGTTGGTCTCCTGAACATCCCTTTCGTTTCTGGCACTCGGTTCCCTCAGCTGCTGCAAAGCCAGGATGTTTCTTTGACACATCAGCAGTGTTGTGATTGGTTTGAGCTTAAAATAGGCCCTGGGAATTAGTGGTATGAAACCATGAAAACTGCAAGTCTCTGAAGTGGGAAACAAATGGATCTTTCTGAATCAACATCTTTAATTGCTTATGTTTCTGTTCTTTCCCTTTTTTTTGGCTTTATTCCAAAGAAAATAGTGGATCCAGTTTGAAGTTACTTTCCTCTTCCTCATGTGTTGATGAGGTGTCATGGGGGATGTATCTTAAAGGAAGCTGCCACACTGCAACTGAGTCCCAGCTTTGGGCAATATGTATATTTGTATATTTTACAGTCCCTGTCCTTTCAGGTGAGAGTTTCTGGTATTGTCCAAACCGCAGAAAGTGAACAGGGAGAGGCCAAATCAAAGGCAGGGACGGAAAGGAAAGAAACAGATGGAAAAGGACTGATCTAATGTGCCTGTATGAAAACCACCAACAACTAATAAATACACGGGTCAAATGCTGAGCTCAGATATACAAAGTCAGTTGTATAACCTTCATAACTCATGCTACTTTAAAAAAACCTGTTAGCTCAGACTGCTGAGCCCTATCTAACAAAAGGGTTTTCATTTTATATCATTTTCTCAGGTTCTCCTGGAAGATTGCAATAAGTTTATTTATCAAAAAAACTGGGACAGCTCCTCTGGGAATAAAACAGTCATAGTCCTATCATCTACTGAAACTTCAGAATGTGCGCATACTCCCTTGCATCTCCACTGAACTACAAAACCTGGCTGTCTGCACAGTTTGCTGAAGCCTTGGATCCCAAGTTCCAGTCCAGAGAAAATTTTTACAGCTGAGTTGCATAATATCCTGACAAACTGTTTATAATGGAAGCACTGACAGATCCTTAACTGTAGGGTTACAAGTTCTTTTTATTTTTTTCTTGTCCTTTCTGTTCAAATACTAATAGGAATGAATGGCTTGGGGGAAGAGGATGATGCAACAAGCTGGGATATAGGCATTTAATGAATATTTCTAACACAAAAATCAAGATATAGAAAAGTGAATCCAAAGAAACTGTCTAAGATTTTTGATTGTAATTTAAAAATAGATACATTTTTAAAACAAGAAATAAAGCTGTTTTAACAGGAATAATCTAAAGAACAGAAAACCAGAAGGGAGTAGTTTATCTAGAGCGTGACTTGCTAGGGAATTAATTTAGCATTACATTATGTTTTTCATAAAAAAGACACTTAAAACCATAACAGCAGCTGCTAATATGGTTCATTTATCGTATAAATGATGTCATCCATCGGGTTTTACAAAACCTCTTTCCAAGTAGTGATACCTTCCTCTCCCACTCAGCCACTGCATCCAAACCCCGGGGCAGCCAGACTTTTTTGGGAGACTTCAAAGGACTTGGAGTTCAGATCCACTATGAGCACAGCATGACCTCCACCTCCACAGAAGGATGACTGAGACCTGGAGCAGGTACAGCATGGTGGCTGAGGGGTCAGAACTGTCTGAGTCCTTGCCACCTCACACCTTCCCTCTGCGGTCCCTTGTGCCTCCCTTGAATCTCACCAAGCCAACAAATCCACCTCCGCAGATCTGCCCTTCTCTCCTCACAATCCCTCTCTGCCATCACGTTGGCTCTCTCGAGTTGCTACTCCACTCCCACATCCATCCTTTCCCTTGTGGCAGCCACAGCAGCCTTGGCTTGGCTGTCATCTCCAGGACCTCACTGGTCTCTGCACCCCCAGTGCCAGGGAGGTCAGCCAGCATCACTATAACATCACTGATGCAAACACAACCACCCTCACACAAGTCATGGGCAAGTGGAAATTGCCCCATCTTTGGCTCTATCACAAAGATTTGCCAAGAAGCACAGGGCCATCTGCAGATACTTCTATAACTCACATGAGTACAGGGTTGGATGGTCATAGAGCTGCCATGCAGGACACACCAGCCCTGGCCCCTGCCTCCTCCCCTCAAGTTGGCTCAACAGCCTTACTTGCATTCATGAGTTTGCTCCACATCTTAGCAGATTTCAAGTCCTCCAGACTGGTTCTTCTCTTGTTCCCCTCGATTTTAAGGAGAACACCCCCAACTGCACACAAACACACGTGAACACAGGTGAGAGTGCACACACACGCAGAACCTGCTCTTACCTTTCCTGGTGCACACATGGTCCCGTCCAGCGGAGGCCCTTTCTTTGTTTTGCAGAAGTAGGGGTTCTCGGGGTGGCTACACCACAGCTGCTTGCAGGGATCAAACGTACGGAACTGAAACACAAGGAAAAGCAAGAGTGGATAATGCTCTGAGAGGGCTCCCACTGGAAACTGCAATAGGAGCTGCAGCAGGGTGGGTTTTTTCCTTTCCTGGCTGTAAAAAGCCAGCTGTTATGACTGATTTCTGAGGAACACCATGGTGTCTGTGGATTGAGCACATCTGAGCTTCCATGCAAAATCATCGGTGCCTCTACAGTGAGATCCCACCTCCATTTGATGGAAAAGGGTTGGGTGAAAATAGCTTTACACTAGCGACCGAAGGCAGACTGGGCAAGGGGGAAACCAGTTCCTGTAGATGTTAAGACACAGACTGCCTTTTCTTACAGCTTCTCCAAATGGCACTGCTTCATTTGGAATGCAAAACAAAAAATCCTTGAGTACTCCTGGGAGAGGGAAACAAACTGCTCAGACTGTGGCTCAGCTGTGGCAATCACCTTCGCAGGAGAATGCAAATTTGAGCTCTGGACCCTGATCCAATGAACAAATGGGCATTTTACCTACAATGCAAGAGCTTGTACAGGAGAGGATGAGAACCACCCTCTAGACAGTATACTAAGACATGATGTCTGGACATGCTTTTGGCTATTCTGAATGAAGAAGAATAGAAAACCTCCATCTCGCAGGCTCCAGAGAGCGGCTCTAAGACCCTCTTTGGCTGGGACATTCTTCCAAGGCAGCATCAGTGGGAATTGTGTCAAGACACAATACGACAGCTGATGCTTTAAAGGTTCTCATCCATTATCTAGAGACACCACTCGGCACACATATTCCAGAGATGGGAATCAAAGCAGAAATGTTATGGTCTAGCAGCTGCCACACCAGCTGAAAAGGTCTCTTTCCATTTATTATTTGTCCTACTTTGTTTCACTTACTATATTTTGTCCTACTTGAGGAGCTGGAGGTGGGAGGCACAACCCTGCTGCAGAAGACTCTGTTTTCTGAGGCCAATCCACAGAGAACTGCACAAATCTTGCCTTGCCTTAAATTTAGTCTTTATCTCTTGTTTTCCTGGTACAAGAGTGCCAGCCATGTCATCACGAGTTGCTCTACTCTCTGTCATGGTTATTTTGTCACACTAGGCATCAAAATGCATCACACTTTCCATAGAGTTGGATCATAAAAACACGCTGCCCCATGTTAGCACTACAAGATGTGCCACCAAATCCATCTTCTTCACATCTGGGTGGGAGTTTTGTAGCAGAATAAGCAGCTGCCAGCAACGGGATGCTCAGTAATGCAGCAAGTTTGTTTGCTTGAAGTCTATAGCTATTTATGAAACTACAGAATAATTATTTCTGTAACTGCAGTTTTAAAAAAATAAGACAGAGATACTTAACATATTTGTCAACATTCAGTTGTTATTCCTTGCTTACAGTTAAGTGGCACGACATCTTTCCTTCCTCTCCGCTGTCCCTATTAAGGACATTTCAGAGACACTTACAACACTCCTCAATGAGAAATAGCAGAAGCCAAGCTTAAGTACTCACAGCTGTGCACATCATGTAGCCCAAACCAAAATCAAAACGGCACTGCTCATTCATGGAGTAGTGAATTCCTGGCAGCTGGGGAAGGGAAGGCCAGTCGTGTTCGAAGGGATCATCACGCAGACAATCATAGGAACTGCAACAGGCAAAAATTACAGTAACAGATGGGGCTGTGAGACTTGCACAGGGTTTGTGGTTCCAGTGCCTTTTTGTTCCAAACAAAACAGAGCCTACAATTTCTCAGGCGCTGGTCGTGAAGAGCAGCTAATATTGCAATTACTCTCACATGAATTTTATCATGTTGTATCCACCTTTAATGGGTTCTCTATATATTTTTTCTGAAGCCCTCCCATTGTAATTTCCATTTAGCTCGCAGGTAAATTCCTATCAGTCTCCAGGCTCCCTATGTGAAAGGAATCAAAGGAAGAATCCACATGAGACCAAGAAGAAAAGAAAGTTTAATTAATTTTCCATTTGTGGAATTTCTTGCTGCCTGCAACTGTCTTTCAAGTGAAGTTTTAGAAGCAGAAGCCAGGGTAACCATCCAAGATTACATCTAGGCTTGCAGTTTTCCTGGGTCCTTGTTGAGAAGCAGCAACTCATTTACAAGCATGCGTGGTTTCCTGCCTGCGTTAAACGCTCAGGTTTGTTCCCTCTCTAGTTCTCCTGATAGTTCTCAGCTCCATCTGTAATTTGTACGAAGTCTGTGTGATGAACACAGGGGTTTCTCCTCCTGTCCTAAATCGTGAGGACAGCCTGTAACGTACCAGAATCATGCCTGACTAAGTCATGTGGAGAACAGAGGACCGATGCTACTATCACTGAATGGTTAACATGGTCTAATCGTTGGTTGATTCATCAGACCAACCTGACCAACAGCATCTCTGAAATGTCTCAGTTATTTAACAGACATGAGGACACCATACACGAGTCTGTTCTGGCAATCAGTCAGGTTGCCTTGAAGATACCAAGAGTTGAAAGCAGGATTTTGAGGTTAGATTTACTTCAAAGCAAACCACCATTCTGCTTTGTTGTAAGATATTTAAAAATAGCTGTATTTAAAAGAATGTAAAGCAGCCTTCTAGGCCAGATGATTTTTATTTAATGGCTAAAGCTCTAAAGGATGTTACTAATTGAAACAATCACACATTTTCATTCCTTATTGCCATACCTAAGATAATAAAAATATTGACAAAAAGACTGTCTCATGTTTACTTCATGTAGTTTGCTGCATTTTTTTCCTGCTCATTTCCAGTTTTTGCTAGTATCCTAGTAGTTTATCCATATTTTTCCATACAACTTGCACATTACAACAATGAGAAGTTTGTTTTTTTCAATATAAGGAGCAAAAACATGGTCATAAACATGCAAAATTTGTCAGGGAACTCCAGCATGGTTAGTAATGGTGTCTTCTCCTAACCCCTGAGAGGACAGCATATACACTATCAATGTGCAGAAAACAGAAAGATGCAAATTAAACGAACTGAATAGAACCACTCAAAATGGACTGAAATGAAATTAATTGAGAACTTGCATTATTATTTGCAACTGATGGGAAAACATCTCATTCCCAATAGGATGGGGAGGATTCTTTGTTTTATTCAACCCCATTTGAGTAACTAACATCAGGAGAAAGCAGAAATGCTAGATGCGGGATTGTTCTCGCATGCTTCCTACTCAAAGGAGAGAGGCTACTTAACAGCTACTCACTGGAGATAGCGGTTCAGCTCTTGCTGGCTGCAACGAGACCAGTGGAAGCGATGAAACGCGGCTTGCACGAGGGGGGCCATGATGCTCCCCAGGCGGACTTCGTCCCCGCATCTGTTCCCTTGGCCATCATGCTCCATGCCTAAACTGCCCCGCACAGGAGAGAGCCAGCACAGTTACATGGCAGGTGAACTCCGAGAGCCCAAGTGCTTCCCACATCCCAGATGTCACCAGTGGTTGACTGCAACAAGGTTCTCAAGTCCCATGAGCAAGGTCATGAGAAATAAAAGAGGGCGAGACTGAAACTAAACAGCTAGTCTATAGTAGCTGCAACTTAGAACCATTGACCCTTGAGAGTACTTTCATGTGATCAGCTTAATCCACTTTCAAAATAGGCTAAAAAAGGCTTCTTTGGACTTCTGCACACATCCACATTTGTGAATTACAGAATCACAGAATCACAGAATCACAGAATTGTAGTGGTTGGAAGGGACCTCAGAGATCATCGAGTCCAACCACAAAAAAA
>JAOQGH010000051.1:45003767-45075353 GCA_025769975.1 Gallinago jamesoni
CAAAAACCAACAAACCATCACCCACCCACACAGCAGCCCACGACAAACCAATAATCTTGGGCACTAGAGCATGCCCTAATGAATCCATTTCTGGATTAAGGATCTAGTCCTCCCCCTCTCCAGAGTATTAACAGAAATTTATTCATACTCCAATCTGGAGTTAGATTATCTAACTTTTAAAAAACTTACACCTTAGCTTACTCTGAAGTAATTTGCAATTGTAGACAAGTCCTTTGCGTGACAAAAAAACAAAAGAAGCCACACTGCAAGCCAGTTTAGACTGGCTGCTGCCATTGCCCAGTAGCAATCCCATATTGCTTCAATGTGAAAAAGCCTGGAAAGCGTTGTCTGATTTCTAGAAAATTACCCCAAGTTACACGTATTTTAAAATTTAGTTTTGGCTTTATTATGAATATTTTTCTCCTTCTTTTTGTTAGGATCTTATACTGCATTTTTTAATGAGCACTGTTTGACTAACATAGGCAATATCTGTCCATAGTTTAAACCAAATTAACAGATGGGGGCTGAATATGATTGAGGGATTACAAACATTCTTCAGTGGTATCTCTTTTAAGGCTCACTGTGTACTCTTTTTAATCATAATGCAAAAATTCTGGAATCAAATATCATATGGGTATCAATTATATGTCCCTGTCTAATTAAGATACGTTTACAGCGAGATTCAATAAACTTGGGCAATTTTTTCTTTTAATAATTTCTGCTGCAACAAAGAAGAAAGGGCCTGCAGACTTTCTTAGGGAAAACAGAATAGATTGAAACTGTTCAGAAAAAGCCTTCTGGGAACTGTTGTTCTACCAAAGAGAAAATGGGAATCAGTGGGTGTTCTCTGAGAACAGGGAAACTGAAATGCTTTGGGAGAAACCACAGCTCTGACAACTGCTGCCTGGTTGGTCATTGGTTCTAATCACATCATTAAAGTAAAATGATTGCGCTTTTTATATTAAATATATAGAACAGTTGTAATCTCAAGTGCTTGGCACCTTGTTTTGATACATTATTGTATTCTTTACCAGCAGTAACATATAAAGACGATGTGCTTATTCAATAAAGATTGCTTTCAAGAATCATGTACTTCACTGACTCAGTTAATTCATATTTCACCATTATAAGTACTTTACATTTCCACCAGGACACTGTAATACATCATTCAATCTACTCTCACAGCAGCCCTGGAAGGTATTTTGGTATTAGTTCCTTTTTCCATTTCAAAGTATCAAAAAATAAAGCTTACTTAAGATCATAAAGAAAGCCCTGAGAGAGCTGAGACCCAAAGCCACGACTAACCCTGAATATTGCTTCTTAAAAGAAATCACATCTTTCCAATAACATCGGTATTTGCCAGTACCACAGACACTAGGATGTAGGACACAGGATGTCTACAGGTCTACTTACACATGTCCAGTTTCATGAGCCACCACAAACGCAGATGAAAATCCATCTTCATGGTTGAGAGTGCAGCTTCGAACAGGATGACACATTCCAGTGACTGGAGCATAGCCTGTGAGAAATACCACGTGTTCCAGAAAGTGAACAAGTATGGGAAGGCAATGTGGAGAGAATCTCTAGGAAAAACATCTGTCTTCTATTTTGACACATATACAGTTGAACAGGTCCTCTCAAGAGACTTCCGCCCCCCAATATTCAATTGTGTGCTCCATCATCTACAAAACAGATGGAACCAGCTTGCTGAACAAATTAAAAGATATATTCCTAGCTCACCAAGAAACTGTTGCACCTCTAGGACCATCCTGCAAATGCCTTCTCCAAGTGCATGAAGCAAGAGGGGAAGAGGACACCAATGCTGCTGCGTGATAGCTCACGAGGAGCTCGGTGTAGTTCCTCAGGGAACACGTGAGCAAAGCCCCAGTCCTGTGCTGACAACCCTGATCTCACCAACCCAAAAGGAATGGGAAAGCTCTGAGATTTATCCCCTCCAGAGAACAAAACTGATCTCACAGGAGGCAGAGCCCTGAAAAAGGGAGAAAGTGGACAGCACCTGGCCCTACTGTTCCAGACCTCTCTGAAACAATATTTCTTGGCAATCCTGCTGGAACATGGCAAGAGCTTTGGAGACTTTTTAAACACACAATCTATTCTTTAATCTCTGGGCATTTTTCAGGACTGTTTATATAGGGATCTCATTTGCTTGGCTTCAGTAAGAGCGAAGAAATAATCCAATAAATTATCCCACCAGTAAGAAAAGATAAAATAGCAAGTGAAACAGTTCCAATTGAAAACGGCCACATGCAGAGCTCCTGGGGAAAGAAAAGGTTGACCAAAACTAAGCAAAAGGCAAACAATTAAACTTCGCATAACTAGCCTTGCTAAGTGATAAACACAAATGCTGCTCAGAAGTGTCTTGACATTTACAAAACAAAACCTGACAGACGCCTTACCTTGCATGCCAGATGGACCAAAATCCTGCCTCGTGAGGAAGATGGCATGGTCGTGATACTCCGCGTGCCCAGTGTCAGGTTTCTGCTGCAAGTAGGCCCAGCGACACACATTTTCCAGGCTTTGCGAAGGGTTCCCAATCTCTATCAGACTCATAGACTGCGTGTGCGCAAGTAAAAAAAGACACCGAGAATTATTTATTAAAAGCGCCACAATGTTTTCCCCCAAATTGTTCAGGCACTTGAACCAGCATTCCATGTCCATTAAAAGTCTCTATTAAAAATCTCTTTTAAAAGTCTGTTCTTAATAATGAGACAATTACACTTCAGAAACAAACCTTAATAGATCAAGGAAGTAAGAAAATAGCTAAAATTCACAGATTAAGTGCAATTTCTGCTTTTAATGGGGTCTAAGATACAATAAAAGAAAGAAAAAAGATATAATGAAGATAAACAAAAAGATGGGTATTTTAATGGCAAAACTGATATTGTGTTGTGCTATGTGTGTTATTATTTCTATGCCACCCTGGCACCAGTTTGCATCATCACTTCCAGCCTGGATATAGACTTTCTGATGGAGCCTGTGCCCCTGTTGGAACTGCGGTGGCCGTTGGCCACTGGAGACTAACTCAGCGTGGGGAAGGGTAATGCCTCATGGCCAAGGGAAGCAAATGGCAACAATGGATGGCCAGCACCCAGCCCTGGTTCATCAGCCACTTTTGTCATGAAACCGAGCTGTTAGGGCTGGTTTGTCAGACATTTGAACGCTACTGGATGTTTTAAGCGTAAAAACTAAGTGTACTTTTTTCAGCCATGTACTTTCAGCAGCGGACTTTCCCAATGAACGTCTTCTAAAGTCCATCTTCTTTATCCCATTCCTTATCTGAAGATCTTTCAGAAGGTAGTACATGTGTTACACCATTCTCCCTATAAACCTCAGGTCACCTGGGTGGTGCACCAAGACAGCTTAGCTTACTCAAATGAGCTAACCTGTGTCAGGTGCAGTGCAAAGGATAATTCTCTTGAACAAGAAAGATAAAGTATTTTAAAAATCCAACTACTACATTTGCCTTTTTTTTGAAATACTGCTTTCTAAAGAATTCCCAGCTAATTCTACTTAATACTGTGCATTTCTAAGACTTAGGAAAACTTATTGAATGTGGGATGCTACAAATGTATGACTAATTGACCCATCCCAGGCCTTCCAGGATTTGTAAGAACTACATATGTGAACCCTGGCTTTTCATTTGCAAAAACTATATTACCATGACAACACTGTAATTATAACAAAAACCACTACAATTTAGATGCTATACTGTACTATAAGCTTTTGTCGTTCCAAAATACTTAAAGTATAGCGAAACCTAGCCTGGGCCAAAAATAAGAGAGAAGTCATATAGTTTGTGTTTAAATACAGATGTAATTTGATGTGTCCTCTAATTGAGTGCATGATGGAGTACACAGAGTATTGACTACATGAAAAAGAAAATCCTCAAAGGGTTGTGGAAGAACAACTGGAAGTGATAAAAGAAAAGTCTGCCAAACTGAGGTCTGATTTTGGCAAAACTAGGATATTACAATTCTGCAAATGTTCAGAAAAACAAATTAATAAACCAAATAGAGGCGGAGTTTGGATTTTGATACCACTGTGGAATGAAAAAGTTGTAATATAATCCCACGCTGGAGCATACTGCTTCCAGCCATAATTCCCTTGGAAATTGAACTAATAACCGTATTTAAATGGTGGGATAGTTGTGGTGCCTTTATTGCATCTTCATATACTTATAAGAACAGAGTTAAAGAAACTTTGAGTGACTATTACAGGGTAAAATCCTGGCTCCTCAATCAAAAATACCCTTCAATTGAACAAGGTTTGTTCAATTATTGAGGTCTTTATTAACATCAATCAGTCATAAAACAAAAACAAACAAGCAAACAAAGAAATCATTTACATCATCTCTACCTTGTCCTTATTTCTCCAAAGCTGCACAAAACAAATCAATCCCTTCAAGAAGCTCAGTGAGAAATCTTACAGGCAGATTCAAAAAGTGCAGAATGTTGCAAAATTAAGTTGAAAAATCATTGTGTATCATTTGCTAATAGTTCTTTGTCTCACAATAACCTCTTTCTTTACATTCTACCAAATGACAATCATCACTTTTGTATAAGATGCACTGATCAGAAAGCAAACAAAAAATACACGTTATCAACACATGCTCTGTTTAAGGGTATCTCAATATTTGCAAAGAAATCTCTGCATGCATGATCAACAAATAAGAACTGAATATAAAAAAGGCACTAATTTCCAAATAACCTCTATTTTATAGGTTTCCTCTGTCACGTCACCTCTTCCCTGACTCCTAAACTGAAACCTTTGCAGCAGACCCCAGCACAAAAGCAAAATACGAGTCTCCGAATGAACTAACACAGCAGCTTGCAGCACTTTTTTGATGAACGTTGAGTCTGCCAGAGACTAGACCTGCCGCCGCGCACCCAGCAGTTCCCACGGTTCAGACACTGCATTGGCATCTGGCATGACTCAACAACTGTTGTCACTGGCTACTGAAGTCCACTCTGAGAGCAAAGCCACTGCTTCAGTCTCAATGCTTATTTATCAATACAGTGATTTCAGAGTTTGTTTTCAAGCAGGCAACAGGAGAACCAACTGGGTAGTGTGAAGCATTGAAGGGTTTTGGGTTTTTTTTTTGCATCCAACACACTGGGGAAAAATCAAGAAAATCCTTTTGGCATAAGAAGAGAAACTGAGAACCCACAAGTCTCTAAAACATATTTCAACTGATGGCCTGATTTCTTTGCCAATGACATAATTTTACATCAAAAAGTGGCACGTATAAAATTGAGCCTTACTGATCTTTAAGTTGAGAAATTATTCCAGTAGGAAATGATTCTCTTAAGCATCCATGTGCTACAGACATAAATAGCAAGTTGAGGTCCTATGTCAATGAGAAGGACTTCCAAAAAGTAAGAAGAAAAACAAGTCTACCTGCTGAGTACTCAAAGTCCACTGAGCACTCAAATCATCTGGCCACTAATTCCTTGCCTTTCATCACTGTAATGTAGCAGCCTGGAAAGAGAAATTCCCTAGATTCCTAGCAAATTTTCACCTGAATTCACACTTTCTGCAATTTATCAAAGACTTTTGAGTCAAAAAGGCTCCAATAGTACAAACAGCAGGTACTGCATGGCCAGGGAACTGCCAACCTGGGGTCTGAGTCAATCCCACTGTGCTGCACAATTGCACTGGTTCAGACCAAAAACCACATAAACCATGGTCCTCTCCCAATAGCAGACCATGGGATGCCCAGGGAAAGGAATTAGAGGAGTGTAAGTATAGAGTAATATTTGCCTCCAAATGACCTTTGGATCAGAGATTTACTGACCAGACATATCTTTGTATTGCATTATTATTCACTTTTTCAGCTGCCTCACCTTTAAAGATAAATGCTGCTGTCCTGCAAGAAAGGAGCTTAGGAAATCATGGGACCAGGCAGAGCTTGTTACTAGACAGGGCAGATGTAATATATTTTGGAAGGACATTGTCCAAAAATTTACTCTTGTAGAGATATCAGATAACACTTGACAATATTTTCTGTTGGAAGTCAACAGGGAGCTTTCATCAGACTCAGAAAAGCTCAGCCCCTTATTAAATGGACGAAGTGAAAGTTAAAAAAGGAAAGGAGATGAACTGAATGCAGTAATTAGGACTATAAGTAAAGGTAAAATCCCTCTTTGTCAGACTGCAAACAGAGAAAGTTTGGGGGTTAGAAGGTTGTGTATGAAGAAGTGGTGTAGGTGTTACTGTTGGCCAGCAAAGGACCCACACTGCCAGGAACACGCAGGTCCTGCAGCTGGCTGGGAGCTCAGACCTGGCTGGGAAGGACCTCTTTCCAAACAGGACAGCAAGCCTGTGGAGAGCATTACTCAGCTGATCAGCAGGAAATCCGCCAATGGAAAGAGAAACTTTCCTTCTCACAGCAAGAAAAGCAAAAAATCTGTGGGCATTTCAGAGAACTGCTGATGGAAATGTTGGCCAAGAAATGGAGAGATCTCAGCTCGGAGAACATCCCCCATGTGAGGAGACACCACAGAGGGTTATAAGGACAGACTGCCCTAGAGAACCAGATGAGATCCTTGTTCTGGGAAACGTAAGATCTGCTAATGCCTTCCATTTTCCTTCTTTTTGATTTTGCCTTCATTTCTTCTCTACTCTCTTCCATCTTACATGGAAGCAGAAGAAAATATTAACCAAAAATAGAAGGCAACCGAGTTGCAACTACTATTCATACAAAGAGGCAAAGCAGGCCAGTAAGAAATGGTTGAAAGTCATTACTAACACAGATCCAGAGGCCTTCAAGCTTTCTTTGCTACCTGTCCTGTCTTTTGGGAAATTACCAGTGTGATGTTCTGTTCTCTGTTATAAAGACACTGAAGAACAAGTCACTTACGAAGCTGATTGTGAGGTCCTTCAAATACTTGCGGAGATTTTTTTTGAAAGGAAGAACTATGTCAAACTTTTTCTTTAACTATTTCAAACACAAAGTTATCTTAGAAGAAAACTGTAAATTTTGTCTACAGCCTACCCAAACTTTTAAAGAAAGTTCAAGTTGCCAGTACATGTGAAAGACAAACTGGTACCGCACAGAGAATGGCAGCTTTCCTTAACCAACTTCTTTATTTGTCTGCCGTTTGGTGTAACGGGATGCAATTTTGCAGTGGTGTTGATGAGCAGGTACTCAATGCTAAGAACACAAGAAATTCAGGTTGGTCAGAAGCTTGCAAGAAAAGGACCTTTCCTAACTCATCCATTAGGTGGTGCTCCAAGAGTACCAACGGAGAAGGCTTTGCTGCTCTTCAGTAGCTCCAAAAGGAGCAGAAATATGCTTGATAAGCTTCAAACTATGGTAGCAAAAGTTGGACTACAGCAGGGCACACATTCAGGAAACAATTTAACATATGACTTTCCCTCTTGAATGTGTAACATCTCTGCAAAACACACTGTTTACATTGCTTTTACTTGGCACTTCTAGTGTTCATTGTATATTGGATTAGATCATCTATATTCTTCTCTCATCCCGAACATGACAAGCAAAAAGTAAATAAAGACAATTATTGAGTGTCCATGGTAACCAAACTAACAAAAATAGCTCATTCAGCAAACTGTCATTTTGCATTCAAAGGATTTGTAAAGCCTTCTTATGGCAGCAGTTTGTAAACATTTTTCAGTCTCTAGATCTGTATAAATGTAAGCAGATCAGGAATACAAAGTACTGTTTATGCTGTCAGCCAGCTCCCCACTCTTCCAAGTCCCAACAAAACACACTGGAAAATTATAAGCTACGAGTCCAATATAATAAATTATGCAATTCCACAGTTTCCCCAGATAAAAAATAGGAGAGAGAATATCTCCTCTCATCTTTATCCCAACTCTAAACATAGGAAAGCAGTGCAAAAATATGAACAGCAGCCAAAATGCTGGATAATACGTAGGTTCTCGCTTTGCAACTCAGTCTGTGCAGACTTGGTTACAGGAGATGGCCATAGGCTGGGGTCAAGAACTCCATCTTCAGGCATGTTTGTACAGCACACTGCAAGATCAGGGCTTGATTCCTGATCCTTGACCTGGTATTTTCAGGTCTTCTGCATCTGCCAATGTCAGTGGAAAACTAAGGTACTCAACTCACATTGGTGACCTTCTAAGCTTGGGGAGAATCTTGTCAATGTATGTAGACACCTGTTGGGAGGGGAGTAAAGACAACTGAGCCAGATTCTTCTCAGTGGTATTCAGAGAAAAGACAAGAGCCAATACGCATAAACTGAAACTCCATTTAAATGCAAGAAAAAGGCTTTCAGCAACCTGCTCTAGGTCCCTTTGAGCAGGGGGTTTGGACTAGATTGGTGCCCTAAGGTCCCTTCCGAGCACAGCTATTCTGGGACCCTCACGTACAGCGAACAACCCCCCTGCCTTGCCAGGCACAACTGCTTTCAGCCAGAGTCTTTGCTTCTTTCCGAGAAAAGCAGAGATGAGTGGAGCCATCATCCCCTCCCCTCCAGCCAGGGCCAACAGCAAAATGGTAAGGACAGACACCAGCTTCAAGGGCTAAACTTGGCTTGTCCTTCCATCTCAGCTGTGTCACCTGGGCACCCTCTGGGAAACAGAGAAAAGAACCTGGTTCAGATCAAACCACCGCTTTCCATCCTGGCTGAACTGAGAATATCTTCCCTGCTTGCAGGAAGCTTAGACATGAAAAGGTCAGATGGCAGAGACAGAGAGAGCACCATTTTATTAAAAGATCGAAGGTAGCAGGAGCTCTGATAACATCTCAGACATACACAATGAAAAGTCTTTCTCAGCTGAACAGTTCCGTCCTATGAGATTGTAGGCATCCACCCCATACCATCTTATTCCTGAACTTAAAGTCATTTGGGTTTTCTTCTCACTCCTAATCTTTTTGGAAGGTTCTTTGCCTTGTTGGTAAGGTTCTTCTTTCAATTTGACCAAGTTAACACATGGCCAGAGCACAACTACTTGCTCTGGTTCCAACACTGGTTTACAGCCCACATGGGTTTTCTCTTCCTACTGGTTGCCATCCAGATGGGTACAGAGGAGCCACAGCATCCCTCAGCATATCCCACCCTGTTCCAGTCTGAATATGGGTGACTCGAGCTGTGCATGTTGCTCCAAAGGAGAGTCCAAAGGAGAGTGGTGTCCTGCATTGCCACGTTCACATTTCCCCAGAAATAACCCTCACCAATCTTCAAGTGGCTGCATTTATTGAAACCCCTGCAGTTCCTGCAGAAGTCTTTTTGACTTTTTTTTTTTCTTTTCCATTAATAACGGTCTTAATTACACCCACCCCAGCTAATATGTGTGCTTTTCTCTGCCGCTGTGCGAGGGCAGCTCATCTGCAGACAAAGTCACCATTGTCGATGGACAGAGTGTGGGGCTGGAGCCAGGAATTTATGAGGTCTTATCCCCAGCCTGCCAGTGGCCTTCCGTGTGGCCTTGGAAAATAACACTTAACGTTTTTGGTTTTTTAGCTGTAAAATGGGAATAATAATCTTTATTCATCCACCTCAAAGAGGCGATGAGAGGATTTTATGCAGTGCTCAGGATTTAAATGTTTCCAAACAAATTTTATAATAACCAGCCAGGGTTTTTAAATCCATTCTCAGCTCATCTCTTGCCACCTCCTCTGCACTTGGTGATAGTGGTTGCTTTGCTTATTCCCCAGAGCGAGCTGGATTACAGAGTCGTTACAACCAAAATAGGTCTGTATGGAATAATTTGCCCAAACGTTGAATTATATTCATCGCAAATGTATCCGCAGTTTCCAAAATTTAGAACCAATATTCCTACTACTGAAGGCAAAAAGGCAGAAGTGAGCCAGCTCATCTTTTTCCCATTTAAAGAAAAACGTACCGCACATGCCCCGTTTACTTATTTGCAATATCCTGTCACATCACAAAAACCTGTGACTTTGGGGGGGGGGGGGGGGGTTGTCAGTGTAAGGAAAATGCAGAGAAATGCATGACAGCTTCTGAAGCCACCACAGATATGGAGCAGTCTTTGCAGGAAGCATTTTTCTATCCTATTGAGGAAATTGGTAGATAAGAGGGCAGCGGCCGGGCATGGTCAAAGCCTTCACATCAGCCCCTCTGGTATGTCAGACAGGGTTGTCCATTTGTTTGAAGGACTCAGAGGAAAGTGGGGAGTCAGGGAAGGGCTGGTAGCTTCAGCCTGCCCACCCCAGGCACAGCACAGCCACACACTGCTCTCCCCTCGAACACACCACCCAGCAGCCAGTTCAGAGGTAACAACCTGCAGAAAGTGTTAACTCAGTAAAACTATGTCAGAGCTTTTGAATTTGCCCCTGAAGTAATTTAAACATGTGATCACCAAGGAACGTCTTCCTTTTTTTTCATCTTACCAGGGCAATTAATGCAATTACTGAAATGATTGAAACTTTTGAATGTACAGTTGCCTGTGTTTGAAAATATTAGAAAATAAGTACATTTCAAGGAATGGAGTAGCTTCAAGCAAGAATCACTGGAAAGCTGGTTGCTATGCAACCTGAGTATTGTCCATAGTATTCTTATCAACAGATGACATATTGTATAAAATAATATAATCCTCTTTTAAAAAAAAAAAACACACAATACAGTAGAAGGCTGTTCAGGGGTGGAGAATTGGCAATAGCTCAGAGTGCTGTCATAAACCTGACATTGATGGTACATACTTCATCAATTACAGAACCCTAATGTAATTATTATGATTATTTAAATGGCACCCTTGATAATATATATAAATTGCCTACAATGAAGCAAATGAATCTGAAGAGATCAGCTACATGCTTTCAAAAGAAACGCTTACTCAAACAAGACTTGGATAATATTTTCATATTGTGAAGCCAACCAGGCTGCTTCATTCATGCACTGCCTTAACTTGTACATGCGCCCTTCCTTTTATTATGTATTTTGAATACGTATTCCTAAAAATTATTAGTGCTGGTATGTTTCCGTGGGATAGTAAAATATTGAAGGCTTCGCTCTAATTCCTCAGAACAAGTTCAGAAAGTAAGAGCTATGCATCTTCTCTCTCTGCGCTTTTCCACTGCTAAATAATCCCAGCCCTCTGAAGAGAAACCTCCTCACCTTCTGCTCCCTGGTACTAGTCCTCTGATCAGAAGCTTTAGAAATCTGAACATTAAAAAAATGTATTCTTATACAGCCAGGGCTCCCACACCATTAGGTGGAGGAGCTCTGAAATGATACCTTTTACACTCATTTTACTTTTTTCAGAAAGCCATAAATTGCCTTTCATGTAAACACGAATCAAATAGAGAAATGCAAGAAAAATTATCTTCATGGTTATTTAGGGCAAGCTTGTGATACGAGAATTACTCCTTTTTATGCCCTGCTGAAACCAGGAGGATAATTCAGGAACTGAAACATCATCCGCTGCAGATTATGGATCTAGAATCCAGAAGCAGAGTATCCACAAGCAGATTCCGTAGCACTACTTGCAATGGCTATTTCTGTCATGTGGCAAAAGACCCATCAAGAAGTGAAGGTTCCCCTGGTCCATCTCACTCTCCTCTCTGAAGAAGAGAAATATGAAATCAATAACTTTCAAATTATCAGTGGACAACACCTTATGCTTTGCAAGAAAATAAAGATTCTTAAAGGGAAGATTCTATTATCTTCCATCAGAAAAATGGCAGGAGTTATCAGAGTCCAGAGTGGTGCAGATTTATAGAGCTAAGGATGACATGCAGAACAATTATGAAATACTTATGAAATCAGGACAGTAAGGAAACGACTAGTCCATGTGCTAATTCTGCTGGCTTCTACCACTACTGCAATATCAGATTTTTATGAGAATTATTAGTCAATCTGCAATCCCTCAAATTGCTGTCATTACAGCAATCACAAAGGTATTTTATTTATTTTGCAATGGAATGTTAACTACACACACCGTGAACTTTCAGTCACAAAATGGCAAATGGGACCTTTTATACCTTTTATTTTAGGATACACATCTGATTAAGCTTATCCAAAACACGTAACTACATCATCATCTACATCGCTGCAGGAAAAGTGGAGATGGATCGATGTGTTTAGTTCTCAGATGGGGAAGCTCCAACAGAACCATTTCTCCCAAATCCAGGTAACTGGTCTCCAACAGAGTCCAGACTAAAACTCAGAGCTCCCTCATTTGCCCCAGGGAGGAAAATTCTTAACTGGTGCGGAGCAGGGTAATGGGTGAACGTCAGCAGAGGTTCCTCCACCACTGACACCAGCTGCGCTGGCTCTTCACTGACAACATTTCACCAATTCACATGAACATGCACAGAGTCACAGCAAAAGGGACATTAGGTTGTAGCACTCTGCTTTGGGCAGGCTGCTGCACTAGGGAGCACGAAGACTGCAACGCCCTTAACCACAGCATTTATCAACATACTTGAAATACCCCATTCCTGTTTCCATGGAATTTGATGTTGATTTGGCAAAAAGAAGACACAGGTACTCAGCAGTTCAATACTTTTGAAAACTATTTACCATTTCATTCCTCTTTACCCACGTTTTGCCTGTAGTGGTAGTTTTGCCCTTACATAGAAACAGCAAGAGAACAGGCAGTATTCTTAATTACAGAGCTGATCTGCAGAGCTCTTGCCTTCTGGCCCCTATTCCACAGAATTTGCACTTCACATTAAGCACATGTGTAGTCCCACTAATGTTAAGCACAAGTTTAAATGAGTTCGTGGAATGAGGCTGTAGCCCTCAGCATCCTGCAGAACTGGTCTTGTCTTTATTGTTACTTACACACAGTTCTACCACATCACCTCATGCTGTCTTTAGGAACCAAAATGTTCTCTACATTTCAAGGATTATTCCAAACAAATCTAAAAAGACAGACTGCCAGAGCTAAGCAGCAACTTAAAATGACACAGGGAAAACTCAGAATAAATCAAAATCCTTTGAAATGTGAAGTTTAAATACATACAAACATAAAAGTTCTTTACATTCATAGACAATGTATGAATAAAGGGCGATGTATGAATTAAAATACAAAACCGATACACGTCCCCAGTAACTACATTGTTCACAAAAGAATGAAGTTCAGAGATATTGATATCCTCCATTTCAATTAACCTTTACTTACCTTGCCGTAGCTCAGCAGGATTATCCTCACCAAGACAACGTTAATGTGAGCACCCAGGGACTCATCATGATAAATTTCATTAACCTGCAAAAGAGTTCAGCACTTTAGCCACGGTACTGGCAACAAGTAACGATGAAAGCAGTGATACAGCAGTACCTTTTATGCACTGCCATTAAGCCAAAGATCACTTTGTGATCATTTAGTAAAGGAGAAAATTCCACTGAGTGAGAGGGAATGTTCTCTTTTTTAAACCCTGGTGTAGCTCCCAACAGGCCATAATTCAGGAAATCATTTCAAATCAACACATCATCAGAGACTTCATATTAGCAGGTATTTAAGTGCCAGCCTAAACAGATTTATATGTATCGTGGTGCACCCACACGATGCAGCTGAGCTGATCTAACAGAAGGAAGATTCCCAGCTCCTCTCTACCTCATCCCAGCTGCGTGTGCCTGCTGGAGCCCAGAGTACAGAAATCCAAGCAAAATCCTGAATAGCTCCGCTGGCCAAGACCACACATAGGGAAGGGGACAAGGGAGAAGAGAGAGAACCTGTCTCCAGAGAGCCATTTGCTGGATCAGCTCAACTGCACCCCGTAACTCTCCCATCTGGGACCCATCACATCACACCCTGACAAGGAGATATACCTCCCCCCAAAAGCATGGTCAGCCACATGGGTTGCCCTTATTGTGTGTCAACACTAATCAATGTTAAACCTTGGGAGCAGAACAAAAGCTACAAAATGCCAGCAAATTAAAAATTGTCTTTTTTTTTTTATACTACAGCTACATAACAGAACATGCACACGGGTAAATGACCCCAGGAACACTGAAAACTGGGCTAACATTAACTGTTAAAGAGGCTGATTTAGATATTCGGTGATGAAGACTGCATGAGACTCAGCCAAATGGCAGGGGTTTAGGCTTTACAAATTAGAAGAGGCAGATGAGATTCCCTGCAAGGCAAGTGTCTTTCCTAAAATCTCCTTCCCTTGCTAAAGGTTGCACCAAACTGGACTGCTTTGCTGGCTGAACCTAAATTGAAGTTATTCCTACAAAACAGATTCATTACTACACGCTAATAAGTAACCTTCAGAAAAACCTTTTATTAGAAACATAGTAAATAATGTTGTGTTTCTTCAATCAGTCCCAGTTTTAATGGCCCATCTTTTATCTCTGTAAAAATCATTAAAACTAAATACATCAGCGTAGGTTTTTCTAAGCAATCCCCGTTGACATTTTAAAGTGATTTTTTAATTCATTGTATCAGTAATTTTTGGAAATGAGAGCCTCATTTTATGCCTGGTAAGAGTCCACGTTTCAGGAGCCCCGAGCGCCCTGCAGCGATGGTGAGGAGGAGCTGGGCTGAACCATGGGAGCAGACCCGGACCCTGTAGGGCATCTGCCCGGGCACCTGGGGAACATGCTGGGGGATGCTCGGGATCCAGGCTCATTACCAGCTGATGAGCAGATCCTTGGCTGGATGATGGTGGGTGAGGAGCCTGTGGCTATGACTGGCTTCAGGGGCCGCTGTTTTCCTTGCAGTGTAAAGTAGCTGATGTGTTCAGATCTGCTTCGTAAACAATACCTCTGGAAACTAGATTTGCACATCTAAATAAGACTTTAGAAGACTAACTTTATATTCCTGCATTGAAAAAAAATCTTTTCCTTCTACTTTGAGGACCACTACTGAATGCAGATCATGAAGAGGTAAGATATAAACACGCATTTTGCTTTGCAAAAATCCTTTCACCCAAGAAAAAGACACTTGGGGTGTTGTCAAGGGAGGCAAGGATACTCATCTGCCTCACTCTGTGTAGCGGGAAGAGAGAACACGCATCAAGAATACGAGGCTGAAATAAGCTGTAAATTACATATACATGAAATGAGTACTCAACGAAACCTCCTGTGTATAGAGGACCATAAACACAGCATGTAAATAAGTACTTAATTAGTTCATAAAGCATAATCCAAATTGCTGCACACCGCTCTCTCATTAACTTCCAGAATTTAACCTAAGCCTTCTTTAACAATAGCTGAGTAGCAGAACAACTGTATCGCCGTGGCGTGCCAAAAGGAAACTTGGCTTGAAAACGTTGATGGAACAGAATTGAAAGACTGTTTGACTGTTCATGCAAATGACATCTAACAAACACACTGTGAATGAACAGAACAGCACAAGCACTCTAAAGAGCTGCTTGGTTCTCTTGGGATACTGGATTTTCTGCAAGACAGTGGGCCAATTCAAAGCTCCGGGTCTTGGTTTCATTAATAAGGATGAGTCCAGCCCCTCTTCGTGCAGCAACTGAATTGAACCCTCTGCACCTTTCTCTAAGCTAAACCCTGGTTTTACTAGTAGTGTCTCACTGCATGTAGATAATACGCTGAAATAGATGCATTTCTTTTCTTCAGCATCACCTAAATCACCCCCATTTTCCCATTTCTTTCAGGAAGTTATTAAAGAAATGAGATCCAAGCTGAATGTTGTGCTCTCAAACGTTCATGAAAAGTGCACACACAGAAAGGGCCTCCACAATCCCTATCTCAGAATCTCCAGAGTTCCACCTGCCATTTCAACAGGCAAGTTGAAAGCTAAGCTAATGCAGTTCATACAGGGCACAAAATGACCAACCAGCCTGTGGAATCAGAAAGCTCCAGGTTCTCATCCAACACAACTGCTGAATTAAGTGCTGCAATGTTTGTTTCAAAGCACAGATAATCAAATGATGGGTATATACTGTGTTCAGGTGTCTATGTAGTAAATATACATCAGTGTGAGAATGATTACACAGCACTTTTACAGCACTGCATCTCCTTGTACTTCAGTAGGACATCCTGATCCACGCCAACACAATTAAAAATCAGAGTGGATGGCCTGTTTCTTCCTAGTTCTCTAGGTCTACAATTATGTTTCTGCGTAGGAAAAGAGAGTGCAAAAAGACCATCCCAAAATCACAGCTCCTGAGCTGAAGGCAGTGAAGATTCTGCATTAAATCTTGCTAGATGTCCTACAGTGATTCAGCATTTATAGAGGGCAATGAAGAAGGCTGGGTAAATCTCAAGGATTTCAAAGCATGGTGAAATACTGTAAAGAGACTTTCATCAAGCTATTGTAGTTCACAAACTATTTTGGGATAACTTTGGTTTCTTTTTCTGGGATATTTCAATCAAAGCAAAACATGCATTTCTATTTAAAGTCTCTGTTTAGAAATCAGGCTGGCACAGATTGGTGCTACATAAGAAAAACAAAGACCTTATTTATTTCTTTCTTCTGTCCTTCTCTGCTCATTTTATAACTCTTCTGCCCCGAGCAAGTTTGAAGTCAGCACAGCAAGCACATAGAATACATCAAAAAACACCAATTAAAGACAAACTAAGCATCTGTGAGAGGCATCATGCTTTGTAAAAGAAGCACTGCAAATTTTTTATTTTTGAGCAAAGGGGCCCAATCCTAAAAAAGAATTTTGAAAAGTGCTGTAATACAAATGGTAATAAACAGCCTGCAGTTTTGCTAGTTTTGGTGCAGGGTGTTTTACTTGCTGATGTAGCTGGTAGGATTTATAGGGAAAGTCAGGTGGTTCCCTGAATCTCTCATTAAACCAATGTGCAATAGCAGAAAGAACAATCTGCATATTTTGGCAAGTCATTGGCAAACTCATTCATGCAGTTGGAAGGAGTTCCCAGCTTGCAAAGTTTGTTAGTATCTGCTATGCAAAAGACAGCCCACTTCATCACAACTCGTCCCCCTCCTGCTGAACCATAAATCATCGCGGCTGAGTCCGTCCCGAGGCGCACCCTCTGCACTGCACCATTCGGTTGGGTGAGCGCTGCGTCCTGGGGCTCCCCGAGCACACATCCCTGATGGACATCTCAATAGTTTCAACCCCTGGCTACCATCAGCCTCAAATGGATCTGACCCAGCTACAGCGGCCATCAGAGGGCTTATCTAACTATCTGGAAAGGGCACGATACAGGACGCAGTTTACATATCTGGCTTTTCAGCTACCACAAATTGCTGATCCATCCAACCCAATTAGGCTGTTCTTTGATCACCCCACATCTTTATGTAACTACTGTTGCAGAAACTCCCGATGGCTACGTGCTCCTGGGCAGAGCTGGGACCACGCATGGACCTCTGCCGGAGCGATAGCGGAGGAGCTGGAAAGCATCAGTGCCTTCCCCGTGGGATGGCAGAGCTCCTGGCATGTCATTGTTTGAGCCCAGCCTGAGATGCAGCTCATTCATCAGATCATAATTATCTGCAGCAAAGCCTCAGTGCCTGGTGGGCATCCAGTGATTGTCTATTTCTGTAAGAAACGGCTGGTTTGAATTACAGAATAGGAACCAGAAATGTCATGGTGGATATTGAGCACAAACTTTTGTAATCTGACCCTCCCAAAAGCATTCCCCTCTCACTTTATTTTTCTGTGTTCCCACTTCAAACGCCACTATCCTCTTCGATTTTCATCACCTCCTTTATGCTTTTGAAGATCCCAAACTAACATTTCTAACATTCCCAAAGCTTCATCCTAATCCCACAGGAATAACATTACATCAATTCCTCGGGTGCATAAACTATGGTCACACAGAAAGGCATCAGGCAAAATCCAGGGCTCCCCGTCTCCCTTTCTAGTCCTCACAAGGCATTTCCTCATTTCCTCAGAGAGGAACTCTTTTCTTTTTTTTTTCCTGAAATCTTTGTTGAGCATCACAAGGAAAAAAGAATAATGAAAGCACATGAAACTTAGAGGTCAAACTGTGATCTCAGATTTGGAAAACATCTATCATTCTGCTCAAAACCATGGGCAACAGGCAGTTTTAGAAGAGCTTGGCAATGTACACTATGAAATGGAGATAAGAATCTGGCATTTTGTATGCAAATACGAGTCTGAGTCCTGATTTACCTTCCCTGGTGTGAGAGTCAGTAGATGTTACCAAGTCCAAGTTAGCTGCTTCTGATCAAAATGAAAAACATTCCCCAGAGCAGATGTGTTGGCAAGGCACTAGGTAGCTTCATGTTACGGGTCTCTATCTCATCTTCGACTGTAACATTGGCTTTAGAAAGGTCATAGACTTTGTTTTCTGACTTCATGACTAATTTATTTTCCTTAGTTCCTCCCTCAGGCTCTTGGAACTCCTCATTCTTGCCCATAAACCACTGCTCTGAGAAGTTTCTCTAAACACTATAAATTACCTTTGCACCAAAAGACATATTATTTGTTTGAATTACTGTCTCAAGATCACTTTAATAAAAGCAACTATAGTATCATGAAATAATTAAGCAGATTCATTTATTATGCTAATACAAGGGACAGGGGTGTGGTGTCAATGGAATAAATGTAGTAACCTCTTCAAATCTATGTGGTTTGGTTAAGAAAAGCATTCAACACTTGAAAGCTGATACTAATTATCCATACTCCATCACACAAACCACACTGTCACAATTCCAAAGTCCCTGACTGCAGCCTTTATGGCTAAAGTTCACATTGATATTTGGAGTAAAGGAAAAATCTATTTTTTAACAGTAATTACACTCCACCTCCAGGATGGTACCAATCCTGTGTGATACCCTGTGCTACGTCCAACAGGGCAGCAAGGTACATTCCAGTTAGTAACGATGATAATGCTCATCTAATTGACTCTGGAAATAATACCCCTGTGAAAATGAAGTCAACCTGTAAGAGTTCAGCAAGGGTATTTCCTGCAGTATCTCCCGAATGCCCCATCACAAGTACAGCTTCTGCTGTAGTGTGGCAAGCAAGAAAATGAACAACAATGATCTCATGAGGCCTCCTCATAAACTGTTCTTCTCACTAGTCACAGTTACTGGTTTATAATGAACAGTCTAAACGTGGAGTTGACTCACATACATAGATTTAAATTTTCAAACAAGCTGTAATTCAACTACTGACAGCTGAAGTTCCTCAGATGAATAGAGCTGGACTTGCATTTGTTATTTGTGGAACTTCTTAGAGTTATTTCAGATCTGAAGTGTACATATTGAAATAAACTGATTTGAAATAATGAGTATTGGTGCCTGTGAATTATTTAAATTTTGAAATCCAGTCAATTCTGTATTACTGAAATATTCTTCCCATCTACAAAAATGCTTTTTAGTTTAAAAAACATGATTCTGAATACAGGGTACACTGTTATTTCAAAGTATTCAATCATCACTTTCTTTTTATCTGCTTGTATTAGACAGGCTTTCAGGTTTTCATCCAACTGCCAGTTAGAAACCGATGGCATTTCTGCCCTTTCCTCTCATTAGGGACTTGCTGTTCTGTACCTGCAAATCTTCATCCCTCATCAGCCAGAGATACGAAAGCAGAAATCTCATCTATAATGGTAGTATCATGTACATCCTATTAAAGAGGACAGATAACATATTCAAAAGTGCCTCAGGGCCACAATTTCAGAGACATGTAGCACTGAAAGATGCAGGTGAAAGACTCCAGGGACTTTCCAAAGCCCCCAGCTGCATAACTCCCATTGATTTCAGTTATTCAAATGAAAAGTTATTTAATGTATTTGTTCCGGAGCTGAAGTTTCACTTAAAGTCTGGGAGAGATATAATCCCATGGGCTCATTTTTAAAACTGATTTCAAAGGCAGGTAAATGACTAAATACTCAGATAAATCTAGCCTGCAGTGAGGTATAAATCCTACTGAGGGTCTATCTTCCTTTGAAATAATGGCAGTAGGTCACCTATCTACTTTCAGGAGATAGGTTTTAGCATCGCTAACATTTTGGCCATATATCCATTTACACAGATGTAACTGAGGCTAACCCCTAAATACTGCAATATCACATTGATTACTGTAAAGGAATGGAAATGAAATTAAAGACTCTTGCCCCTGAAAATTGTCCAAAAATTAAAAAGTGTACATAATTTGTAAGCAAATTCTTCCAAAAAAATATACAAGGATGGCAATTACCACTACTAGATGATGAGGTAACTGAGGAATTTGGGAATACTGTGAAGGAAGACAGACAAAAGATACATGAAAAAGCTAAAACAGGGGCCTCAGTAGGAAAAAAACCACAATTTGAAGAGAAGCATGAAAGTCAAAGACTTGATGTCAAGACAGATGGAGTCAATAGATTCAGAACCATTTGCAATTGAGCTTATTTCAGGAGTCTTTGCTACTTGGAATGGCTGAAATATTCTAAGTTCACATATTCTACCTCTGCCTGTTTGGGAAGTCAGCTTTGAAGATATCCATCCTGGATGTGACCCCAAACACAGGATTGTAGAGGCTGAAATATTGACTCCAATCAATACTGCAAGCCCAGTCAGGTAAAGGTACTGGTGAGGGCCAGGTCTGCTGCTCTTCTACCGCAGGCACCAAATGTCCTGTTTAATCTTGAAAACTACTTTAAAGAGGGTTATGAAACGATCAGAGAATTTCAGCCCCAGGGCTGGCTACCACCAACGCCCACTTCAGCTCACTAACACCCATTCAGCACCCTGCTGCTCCTCCCAGAGCATCCTGCAGTGAAATCTTGTTTCCCAAGGAACTAGACAATACTCCAATTCTTGTAGCCTTGCACTTTTCTGATATTTCCCAAACGCTTGTATGAGCAAATAAAATCCCTGGGATTTTTAGCCGCCTTCTTGCTGAAATTAAACTACCTTCCCTGTTCTTGAGTAAACTACAGAGCTGCAGGATATCGCCCAAGCATCTCTCCTCTGTTGCAATGCTCCTGCATGCTATAAATACACAGTTAATTTGTGCAGTGTGTGGGCTCACGCTTGGAAATGCAGAGGACCGTGCGAGCTAATATCCTTCCCAGGAACAAACACAGCATGAGGTACGAAAGAAAACGGTACAAGCGAGAGGCAGCCGAGGGTCTCCAAAGTGAAAACAATGGCATTTTTTCCCAAAGATGGACCAAAGGCCCCGACGGTGCCGAGCAGAGAAAAGAGGGGATGTCAAAAGAAAGCAGAGTTTTTGTCTGAGGAAATAACTGGAGGATGAAAAGAGGATGGCAAGAGGCCGAGCTCACTGCGGTGAAACGGCTGGCGTACAGTCAGGCGATACGTGGCTGCAGCCCAAAGTGTTAAAAATCCTCTGGCGTCTATCACCGTTCGTTTGGGACTGACTTCATTTCCAAACTTTGGGATAAATACTAGCATAGCTATTCAAGATAGCCAGGACACCCGGCCCCTGTTTTGTTTTTTTTTTTTCTCACTTTATGGCTTTTAGGTGTGGACTGTAACACATCGCTTCAGCAGCACAAAACAGATTTGCTGTGTAAGTCATTGCACTGGGCTTGAAAAAAAAAGATATTGTTTTGATTGGGTTGGTGGTAGGGATCCACCCAACATCCCTGGGAAAAGTTAATTAAGGACAACTGCTCATACCATCACACACAGTGAAACCAAGCAAAGTGGGGAGAAGCAGCCATGCTGGGAGTTGCTTCTGGGAAAGTGATTTCATGCCTCCAGGACCTTGGGCATAAGGGAGGGAGGATTCACCTGGGATTTATTTCATTTTTGGAACCACAGAAATTCAACTATTTGATCACCCTCTTATCTCCATTAAATACTGCCACTACTTTATTTAGTTACTATTCGTTCTTTAATTTTATGCTTACTACCTTGTTACTGTACGAAGCTAATTGATTTTATGCTTACTGCCTTGTTACTGTGCAAAGCTAATTGATTACATCCATAAAACCAGCAGGGTTCACACAATCTGATGGCTATGGTAGGGTCTTCCACCAGATTTAAGAAGACATCTGGATTTTTTGGAGCTGTCTCTTATTTTTAAGCTTCCCTTGGACCTCCACATCTCATTAGAAACATACTGTCTTCACGTAACCCCTAACAGCTAGAGACGCCACGGCTTTTTATATTATAAGATATACTTATATTTTTCTACAAAAGAAAATAAATACTCAAGGAGGTAGAAGAGAGGACAAAGGGGGAGTCGCTGTGTGAATTTCATCAAAAGAGACCAAAGCAGTGGTCTATCCAGAAATTCACCTTGCATCCATCTAGCAACAAGGGCAAGAGCTGGAGGAGCTACCAGCAGAAGTTACGCTGCCAAGAAGTTCTGTGTTGTGATGTCCCTCAACGCAATACAGGTCCCCAGCATCACTTGGTATCTGCAGTAACAACCCCTCCTCTTGTCCCTCTGTACTGGAGCAAAGCTTGGACAGCTGGAAACAGAACTGGTTCCCAGCACCCACCCATCTGCTAAAACTCTAACAACCAGCCGTGTTTTGAAGAAGGGAAGAACAGGACAACACTGATGACTGTCAAAAACCACCCAGAGCCTCCTCAAGAGGCCTGGCGGATTCCAAACAGCCCTTCAGATCTTGGACACAAGGTAAGGGACACGTTCTCAGTCCCCAGAAGAGATGTTTCCACCTCAGATCTCCCAACAGAACAACAGCCTATGCCAAGAGCCGCTACAGCCCCCTGGGTTCGGTTACACAGGCTGCACTTTCTAAATCGCTTGCAGAGACAGAATGCTTAAGAGTTGTTATTTCTTACAATTTGTGTGTTGGATGGTTTGCTAAAATTAGGAAAAAGTATATTCCAGACCTGGAACATTTACGGCTTCTTTACCGTTACTGTATATTTTATTTCTTAAAAATAGATTTAAGTGACATGATAAGTAAAGAGTCCAGTTTAATCTATTTCAGCCTGTTTGCCACGTTCCTGGTTTGGCCTGTTTGGTTTGGTAATTTAGAGATGTATAAAACCATCTGTTTCACTGTAGACTTTGTTTTAAGTCTCAGAGGAAACAAACCACACAAATAAATGAAATTCACTATGTCATTTCTGTTCGAATATATGTATTTACATCCATCAGAGCAGACACTAAGTATCCTATAACTCTAATGTTAGTGCAGACTTTTAACTATTTACGATCCTGTTATAAAAAATCAGTGCATCTGAATTTATATCACACCAGGGATTTTCTTAAATTGTATTCCACCTCTCATTTAAAATGAAAAACAGTGACATTCTACACATTGTTAAAAGAACGTAATAAAAAAAGGAAAAAAACAAGCTTCATAATTAAAAAAATACATCTTGGGAAAAATACAACCCAGGCAAATATACCTAATAGCCTGGATTTCTGTCCATGTATCTGCCTCTGTGGTTTGTAATGCCAATAAGTCAGCTACAGACACTCATCCTCTTGACATGACTGTAAACTTCAGCAGTCAGACTCTATTTGTCAAAACCAGAGCAGACGTACAATTTTTTACTCAACAATATTCGCTTAGAACATACATTTACCGAACCTAAAGTTTTTACAGAAGTGTGTTTTATTGAGAAGAGACTCCTGCTCCAGATGAGGGCGAGAAGGAAGAAAGTCATCCCCAAATGTTTTGCCTATGAAGGGGGCTACCACTTACTTCCATTTTTTGGCCAGAAGAATAAAACATATTTTGATTTATAATAGAGATGATTTTTCAAAACTTGATTCTTTTCCCACGAAACAGAGTCCTTGCTTACTGACTGGGCTACTAGAGAGCTGCTTGTCTGCTGTGCTGGTATTTGGTAAGAAAAAGTAGTTCTTTCAAATACAATATTCTCTAGTCTCTTTTCATCACTACTACACTGTATAGTCTGTTGCATAGACAATGGTTCTGGAGATTTAATATTTAATTAAGGAAAACTAAAGATGTCAGTGATAGAATAAATACTAAATCAATTTAAGAAAGTTCAGCGATACACTCCATAACATTTCACTGTGAGGTGAGCAAGGAGTAGGTAGGTGGCCTGGGACCTAAAGTGGTTATTGAAGAATCAAATAATTTAACTGAGTAGTTTTAAAAATGTATAAGCCAATCGACGTTTCTAATAGAACTTTATTTGAAGACAGTTCTCCAAACCATGTTTTTCAGCAGGGAGCTTAGGTTAAGGGAATATACATCAAAAACATAATGACTTGCAAGAACCTGAGCCCCTGACCCTGTGCCCCCATCCACCAAAGCATACAATCAGGACTTTGAACATTTTAAGAGACCCACAGTCAGCTTCTTCCTTGGCCCCTTTTGGCTTTTTTGGAAAGTGGCCTGGATTTTCCTCCTAGAATTATTTTATCCCCTGGCACGAGAAAAATCTGTTATGTCTTATTCAGGTGGCTAAACTAACCCGCACCCGCTGTCCCCTCGGTGCCTTCCCACAGCGCAGTTAGGGGGGTTGTACTCACAATGTTCATCAGGGTCAGCAGGTACTTCTGGACGTGTTCTTTCCCATGGAATTGAACGACAGAGTCGTCAACCCCGAGAAGGACTTCGATGTTGTAGTCATCGTCCGTCGCGTGCCTGCGATGGCGCTGCCTCGATCTGTGCACCCGGTCTTGGAGAAAGCTCACGGCGCCGTCGAGACTGTCCAAATTAGTGAGGTTGGCGGCTGAAAGCAAACAGACCAACGAGTTATCAGCCGAGTGAGGTTCAGGCTCAGGTCCCAGCTAAGCTGGTATAAATTTGCAGTAGCAGCATTTGTTATGTTCTCTGTGTTATACAACAGCATTAGTTTCACTCAATGTCAATTAAAAAGGACCTAAATGAGGGAGAAATCTGACCCAAAGGATTTTCACCCTGCAAAGTAAAAGCAACACTTTCTACAAAATAATATTGTGTAATAAATACAAGGCCAAAAGGATAGCGAGTCATACAGGTGTCTTGATGAGAAGAATGGAGCTGTTTGCAGTAAAATACTTGTTACTTAAAAGTACTTGTAACAAAAATACACTGTTCAGGGGTCTTGTGCTACCAAGGATATCCTCCATTTCAGAACCACAATCCAAGGCAGGCATCACACTTCAAAATCTGATCTTGCTGCCCACAGAACCCTATTTCAAAGCAAGTGCAGTTGCCAATACAGCCTTTTCCTATCCAGGTGGGCTGTAACAGACCTATCCCTCCCGCTTCAACACATTAGCTCCTTTCCTAGATACACACGTGTAATTCAACATTAAAGACACAGATCCTCTTTTTCACTACAACTCAGGGACATATTTTAGATATAGAATTAATTTATAGCTACATTCACAATTTTTAAAACAGTTTTTCACCCTTCATTCCCAATTTGTCATGTCACTTGGCATTGTTGTACGTCAAAGACCAATCCATCAAGCACAATAGCAGCCAACTTTATTACTAATGATTTCTAACAGCCCCTGTGATATGAAAAGCACGTTCTCTGACAGGCCAGGATACAGTTAATGCGGCGTCTACATACTGAAAAGTAACATGAAAATATGAAATCTTGACATTTCACCCTATAGAATAAGAATGATCAGCATTAATATCATTATTATCATTTGCATTACAAGACCTCTGGAAGCCCTGGTGAGAACCTCTTGATTTCAGAGAATGTCAGGAAAAGACTTGCTCAGAGAGGCAAAGAAAGGCGGCCAGAGCGCTGCGGACTGATTAAAGGCTCCCAGTGCTTAGTTCAGAGAAACATAATAGGAAGCGAAGGGAGGAAGCTAAAGCCATCACCTTCAAAGCAGAAATGAGAAACAACTCTTGGAAATGTTACAAAAGCGGATTCTCCATCTTCATTTATTGAAGTTTTCACATCAAAACTGGCTGCTTGGGAAGGGACGAATGAGTCACCAGATCACTGGGCTCATTACAAGAACATCTGTGCTCTTGCCTTGAGACCACCGCCTGGAGCTGCCATTTCAGCAGGTCCTGAGCAACGCGCAGCCCGAGCGGAAATCCCCACGGCTCCTTGCTGTGGTGACAAGAACATACCAACCTGTATAGCCTCCAGCTGCCAGGAGGGATGCACACCCAGCATCCCTGGCCCCCACCACCATGTCCCTTACTGCCCCGTGCTTCAGGCTGTGCCTTGAGCGTGCAGTGCCCAAGTTGGCGAGATGCTTGTGTCTGTGCCTCCTCAAAGAGACCGCCAGTCAAAGGACAGTCCCGAAAAGACACATCTGCCTAGGCAACTTTTTACCATTTCTCCACTGAGCTCCAAGGACATGCTTATCATGAGACCTACAGCTGAAGGCCACCGCACTGCCCTGGCAGAGCTCCCTTCACTCACCAGACAGACAGAATGCCCCATGCGGTGGTCCTACATCCCCATGGAGTCACATCCTTCTCCCGGGAGAGCAGGATTTAATGCAACTAATAAGCACAACCACCATGATCTTAATGCCAGCCTCAAGGCTCTCAGCAGCTTCTGCTCCTGGGGCCACGAGTTTTTAAAATTAGTCTGGTCAGAATCCATGATTCAGCATGAAAATTCACTCTTCACGCAGAGCCCAGCTGTCATTCCCAGGTTTACTGTGGAGGGAAAACAGGTCTGGCCTTGCAGTGATGGAGACAGCTCTTTATCGGGGCTCAAATCCTTCCAGGCAGCCAGCTCCATCCCTACCTCATGATTTGCTCCACTGGGAAAACTTCAGTGTTAATCCCAGAATTAACTACCCAACTACCACAGTGGTCTCGGGAGATGCACTATGGGATCATGGCACAACCATAAGTTCATGATCCCTAAGGCAAATAACAGTTACTGTAAAATTTGAACATAAATCTTAAAAGCTCTCTAGAAAAGTTGGACTAGGCTGGCAAGGGCTGCAGGTCGTGTCCTCTCTCTGCTGCTCACAAAATCCTACAGTAATCAGCAGCCATACAAAGCTATCAGAGCAGCTACTGCAGCCCAGCGGTGCTGAGCAGGTGGGGAGAGCCTGAGCCCTGCAGCCGGGCAGCACTGCTGGCTGAAGGCACTGTTATTTGGTGAATTTTGGACGGCTGTTAAGGTATCTAGAGCTTTTGTGCTTTCATTTCTTTCTCTTATGTGTCAAAGTCAAACTAACTCCTTGTGCGGTATATCTTTATTCCTGCTGTGAGTAAATCAGCCAGAGGCAAAATGCGATCCTACCATCCTGCGTTTACCTTCCTGCAGTGAAACCTGCAGGTCTTCCCTCTTCCCCCTTCACCTCATCACTGTCACTCTGTAGCCCTTACAGTCCTGCCAGCTCCTGAGAAAAGTTATCAGGAGGTTCCCTAGGAGTCATCTCGCTGCCAGTGGGTGTCAACCAACTACTTTAAAATTTGCTTGGAGCACACATCCACATTTACTTACGTGCTTTAAGTGTCACTCCCTCAAGTCAACATGCCCAGTGGGCAACTGGTACCTCTGAGGGACCGACCCGATGTGCTTCCCAGTGGAGAGTGAGCTGCACCGGCTCCAATGGCACTGGAATCATCCCCAGACCAGCAGCACAGCTCAAAACACTTGTAACAGTAGCTGCAAGATCTTTGATTCATATCCCAAGTTCCCACCAGGCGTCCTTTCCCGGGAGGCTCTCCGGGGACAGGCAGGGATGTCTCCACACACGGCCTGACCACACATCACACAGACTCCCCCGGCACTGCTCTGCCTCTCAGTCTCTTGGATAATGACTTGTTGGATTTGGGGGCCCAATCCATGTTGGATTTGCTCCTCAGTAACAGTTATATCCAAATCCAATTCATACCTGTATCTTACCGCAGAGGAAGTGAAACAAAGAGACATCTATCATAAATGACGAATGTATCACATTTTGGTATCTCAGCTTTCCTCTGTTAACATCAGTAACTTTGATGTATCATTGTACTGCTAACAATATGCTAGAAAAGCTCAAGCGAAAAAAACCAAAGAATTAAATAAGAACTAAGTAAGACACCAAACTCCTTCACATTTTCCTTCTGATCACCCCTGAACTTCGTACAATAACATCCCAAAAGTCATCTCAAACTGCACTGTGTTTTACTAAATCATCCCAAGACCACTCCATCAGATGTTCATTTTCAGCAGCTCTTGCCAAATCAGTGCATCAGCCACTAATTACTGGTGCCAACTTTGTTTTCCATCTCCCAAGAGCAGACACTTGGCATTTGCAGGGGCTAACGATAGCCTGTGTTGAAACCACCTCCTTACTCCCGCTAGGAAAAATTCACATTTGTGGAAATTAACCACTGAGAGACAAGGCTGTACTTTTGTCTTGTGCTGCTCATCCAGAATAAATCAAAAGGACAGCAGCACTGTAACAGTTCATCCAAAAATCCCTTTAAAAACCTTTTCTTCTAAAGCCAGCTAAAAACTCATTGATATTTCAGTGATTTTCTTCTAACACTGTAGACCGTCTTTCCGTGAAGGAATAAAAGTTGTCAATAGAAGGAAAACCTGTGCTTCTGGCTTAAGTATAAAATATAAAAACCCTCTGCTCTGCTCCCTTCTCCAATCCTTTATCTAAACTGTTCCATTTTTCAATCTGGTATTTTAAGTTCTGTACCTGGGCTCTACCCAAGCTCCCATGTCCGCTGGGAGGAGAGGTCTGAACACCCAGGACCACGGCAGCATCACGCAGCCTGGCTCCGATCCTCAGCTCCAGGTCAGGGGACATTCACATCGACACAAACATCAGCTTTGTCTTTGCAGGGTCTTCAAAAGACTTCTCCATCAGGGACAGTTTGGGATGTCTGACACCACCTTATTTTCTGGGAATTTTTGCCTTGCTCATTAATCTTTGATATCATGTGCTTTACAGAAAGCTAATTACATGACATCTCCCGATTCTGCCTTTCCCATCGTGGCAGGCAAAGCTCAAACAGATGCTGTGAGTTGCTGAAGCATGAACACACTGCCTGCCACGAAAACCGCCTCTCCCCATGTTTTCTGTCACTCCCTTTAGGACGTCCACCAAAAGCACAGTTGCTGGCATGTGATCTTGTTTTGTTTTTTCATGACCCCTTTCAAAAAGGCTCAGGGAAATACGGCTGCTTCTACAGTTCTTAAAGAGTCCCTTATGAAGCTACTGCACTTTAATCGTTCCAGCCTTAAGATTCCCCAATCTCACAGCAACAATATTGTCCTAATAAAAGCATTTTTGCATTTTTTACCTCCTCTTTCTGGTAGGGACAAGGGGACCTTCTGGCAAGCCCAGGACAGGCAGGTGGGAAACTGAACTGCATTGTCATGTTCAGAGCCATCATCTCAACAGCAACTCAATGGAATTTCTTTTCAAATATGAGTGTGCAGCATTCTGACCTGCCAGCCACTTTCAAATGCAGCTTGTTTGCTTGGGCGGACGCTTCATCTGTCACGGCAGGAGCAGACAAACACCTGAGCTGACTGCTGAGCACCTTCCCCGCGGCCTCACAAGGATGAGCACCTCTGACCGGCTGTTTTGCTGCTGATCTCCATTCCTGGGACACCCTCCTGAAGGGATTCCTGGCTTCCCATTCCTTCACGTGGCTTTCTTCAAGCCACCAGCTTTTTTTGTTGGTTTTGGGTGGGTTTTTTTTTCTATTTTGTTTTTTTTTTTCCCTCTTTTTAACCCCAGTGACTCAGACTGAACCCCGTTGAAGAACAAGCTGGAGACTGTTGCGTTGTGGTGACAAGCTTATCTGGGTGTGCGGCGCTGGGATGCCCAGCTCTGCTCAGCTGCAATGCAGCTGGTGGCAACGCCACCGGGAGCCTGGGGACTCGCCATCCCAGCGCAGGCGTGAGCCCATCCATCACTCGGTGCCGCAGACGCAAGAGGACCAGGCTGTGGGGTGGGGAAGCAGGAGGAGGCAGGGTGGACTCTCTTTAGCTCTCAGCTTCCCACTGCTCGAGTACATCTGCACCTCTGGAAAAGTACCAAACGCCCTCGACAGCTTGACAAAGAACTGCTCTTTGGGGAATTGCACTTTAAATCACAAGTCATCCTTCTGTAACGTTCCCTGCCACTCGCATGCTGTAGGCTTCTGTCGTGTCTATCCTCTGTGATCAACTGACTCCCCAATTAGCCCCCAATTAGCCTATTCGTGTATTCTACCAAAATCCTCATTTGTCTTCCATGGTAAATTGAAGCCCAGTCCACAGAGACTGGAGGCAACAATGAACAGTCAACAAATCGTGCTCTTTATCCCCTGGCAATTTTTTCTCCCATTTTTAAGTTCCTCAGTTTGGGGTTTTGCTTTTCATTCCAGTTGCAAACAATCGTGATGTGTTTTGTCCATTTGCTGCTAATCTACAGTTTCTCTGATTTTTTACAATTTTTTACAATTTTTTTTTCTGCTGGTTTTACAGCCCTGCTCACCCCCCTCATTGCTTTCTGTTTTGTTTTCCAAATGACCTCTACTTGCCCTTCTTCTCCCCCTTAACCATCCTGCTCAGCTACACTGGTCTTTCATAATTTATAAATCCCTTTCCCTTACTAAAGTCTGCATTTGGGCTCTTCTGCTATAGATCATTCATAAGAAAACTGGGTAAATCCAGCAAGGTGAATTAAAATGGAAGAGAGCTCCTGTGAGGTGAAAGCAAATTGAAAACGGTCTAAACAAGAGAAGCAAATCACACACGGTGCACTTGGTGCATGATACAAAGTTAGCCCTGTTTAAACAGCATCCCCAAGAGGACATCGCCTCAACACAATTTTAAATTAGAACTCAATTTTCACAGGATTTGTGTGATTTCTTGAATCACAGGTTAACACGGCGGCTGCTACTTGGTAGATCCTTAACCAAGAGCAATTATCGCAGCAGAACTCTCTTTGGGTGTGTGTTCAAATTCTTCCTCTTCCACTTTCTTACATAAACCAAAAAGCAAGACCGAACTAGTGGTCTACAGACCAGGCACGCAGCAGGCATCCTCACCGAGGTTATGAATCCTCATCCTGCCCATATCTGCAGAGGAGCAATAATTTAAAAGGAAACTTTGGGGCCGCACGCCTTGCTAACCATATGATCTCATTACCAGCTCCCTGCCTCCTCATTTACGGTAATGCCATTTCGAGTCAAATCATATTTTAACACGGAGCCTGCTGCACCTTCCATCTGCCCGGGTGAAGTTTGCCCCGGGTGCCAGGGTAAGCTCTAGGTCTCAAACTCCAGCTGCAAGAAGGCCAGCAGATGTGGCAGCTGAACTCCTGCTGGAATGATCTGGTCGTGGCATTTGAAATCAGGAGGAGTTCAAAGTATTTATGAGCATTTCAAACAGTGTATAGTTAGGCCTTTATAGAGCAACTCTTGTAAACTTCCTGGGGTGGGAGAATTGTCCCATATTTGCTTAATGAATGCATGTTCCTGCAAACACACAGGCACAACCCACCGCTCCTGGTCCTTCTCATCACCTACACAACAGCACAGTGACTTTAAATCCCAGGACATGCTCAAGTGCCTGCCTGAGTCAAAGCTATAAAGAACAACGAAACTGAAGCCTATCGAAGTGGCAAAATAGAAGAGAACTTCCAAAACTGAAAAAAAAATTTTAAAAAGTCTTTTCCAAAGGATAAACCAATTAGCGCAGTGACAATGGCCAGGTGGACGCTGTGGCAAATGGCCAGGAGAGAGACACTGAGAATAACCACAGCTAGATGTTGCCAAGGAGATATTTTCTGGCATGTCACAACAAAGAGAAAAGGTATTACAATACTAAAAAGAAAAGTTGAAAACTAAATTGATCTCATCAGGGCCACAGTCACACAATGAAAACATAAAGATGAGAGATAATTGCATTGTTAAAATATTAAGTGAGAGCAAGGTAATAGAATACCCCGGGCTAAAATATTTTTTTCTTTCCTGCAAAATGGTGAAACTTATTGTGTTACAATTTTAACTTTCATATTACAACATAATAGTCAAAAAGGGGAAATGAAAAGAATGGTGAAGCAGCCAGGGAAACCAATCTGTGTGACCTGGTTGAAATGGAGCTCTTTGAGAACCGAATACAAAGTTTTTCCAACAGCTAAACTTATCCTTTGGCAAATTTTCAGCTATCAACCTGACTAATGCAAACACAGGTTTCACAATTTAGCACCAAATAATGAACGAGCAAGATGTTTCTAACTCAGTGCTTAAAAGTAAGCTCAAAAAAAAAGAGGGCAAAAAAAAGCTACTCTGTAGAAAATTAATTTGTGGGCCAAGCTCTAAGTTTCACTGACTTAATTGATTGCATCTGCAAAATGCTTATCTTGCAAATATTTCGGCAAGTGACTGTAAACTGGCCTGCACTGCAGAGCCTGTGACTTGCAAAACACATTGCCCGATTTCCCACATCCCACCCATTTAGAAGAGCCCCCCCCGGCTGCCCTGGGAACCGGGCTCCATCCCTCAAAGCCCTCCAGTGCCTGGTGCTGCCGTGCAAAGTGGGCTTTGCTTTCCGTGGCTCACAGAGAGCTACAAAGGGAGCTCAGCGCTCTCACTCTCATTTGCAGCTAACGCATAATTAATTAAACTGCAGAGGTCAGCCACGTCTCCACGTGGGCACTTGGCGCAGCTCCACGGAGCTGTACGAGCCCCGGAGATCCCACCTGAAGTCCCAAACCTGAGCCTTCTTGTTTCCCTTCAAACAAAGGATCAGGATCTGACTCGCAACTTAAACTTTCCCTGACCGGGCTTTAACGAAGCGTTTATAGCTTATTTGAGCCCAAATCTGCCACTGAGATATGCCAACATCTGATCCATATTCCAAGCATGATTAAATTACAGCAAATTAGCACATTAAGTAAGCTGCCTAGCTGACCCCCTGGCTTTGTAGGTGACATGTCTAACAATCCCACTTGCATTTTTAACAGAATGAAATGCCAAACCGCGGCACAGGACCTGAATAACAACAGGTTACGGGGGATTGCAGTTGTCTTTCCGTAAGCCAACTGTTCTGCAAAAAGGGGAAATTAAGTCTAATTACAGTTTAAAAAAAATAAATTTAAAAAACACACAGGTTAAAAAAAAAAGTCAGATTCCTAGCCAGGGCAGAGAGGGTGAGAAGAGGGAGAAAAGTCAAAGAAATGCAGACAATAACCATACAGCATTGGAAATACTACCAAAAAATAATGGCTGAAGCAAATATGCAGCTTTCCAATGCTTTTTAGTCATAACTGAAGAACAACAAATCTCGCCTTTTGGTTAAGCTTCAAAGTGGAATTATTCCATCCTTTTAAAATGAGAGCTCTTTTGTCACGTATAAAGTCTCACAAAGTTGTGAATGATCCAATTAAATGTTCCCAATGTCAAGTATAACAAACATAGTATAAATCTCATCAGTGTAAATAATGTATCACACAAATGACAATGCAAACAGCTCCTGTTCTATATAATCATAATGATCTTTTAATTAGACAAAGTAAACTCTCTGCTTGTTTCACCTTGTGAAGAAAAACACAGGAAGAAAGTTTTTCAAATTCTAAGGTGAAAAATACATGCAACTTGAACTACCAAGTTCAACCAACTTCTCAGAATATTATACCAGAAATCAACAGTCAGTGAGGAAAAAAAAAAAAAAGTTAATTTGAGTTTCACAAGAAGAAAAAACCATCCGGGCAGTCTGAGGAATGGCTCTGCGATGTAGGATGCCTTGGCTACTTACACTGGCAGGATTTGAATCAGAGCAAGGAGGAGTTATAATTTTACCTATGTTTTGAAAATATCCTTATTGCTAAATCTGCTTGGACTTTCTGCAATAACAAAACCAGCTGCAATTGATTAGTGCCTGTAAGAAAGACAAAGCTAACTTGGAGGACGCAGGCTTCAAAATGACAGTGAAAAACCCAGAAAGAGGGAGCTAGTCTCTCTGCTCCAGTGAAAGCACACGAGGTTTATTCCCAAGGCATTTCAAAATCAAGGGCAAAGGCTTCTTTTGTCATTTGTACAAGAGCTCTGGATCTGTCAGGCCCTACAAAAGGCAAACTGCTAAACGCTGCCCTTCCCGCTGCGGTGGGTGGGTGGGAGCTGGGGTCCCACTGACAGCAGCTGAGAAGAGATGCTTCCGAAATGCAGGATTTCTCACGAGCACGTACCAGGGATGGAGAGAGGGGGCAGGAAGGGAGGGAAGAAAGAAGCTGGATGGATGCACGGATACCAAAACCCTCTGGGGAGAAGGCAAATCAAGAGGCAGAGGTTGGAATGCAGAGAGGAAAGTGAGAAGAAATCACGGTCTGGCTTCCTGCTGCAGTTCCCCACTGCCCCCAGGAAGGTGAAGCCGGGGCTTGGTGGCACCTCCTGCTCCTCAGCCCTGGACCTGCTGCCCCCAAACAGCTTCTGAACTCCTGGGAGCGCAGGGATGAGAGCCCAGGTGTGCAGGGCAATCCATCTCCCCTGAGCACAGGGACAGGGCTTTAATGTTTCTTTTTCAAGATAAATCTAGCATTAATATCTGTGGACTTCAAGGGGATTAAGGGCAGGTCATCATGCAGTTGTTTAGTCTTCTGGCAGGTCCAAGATATTTTTAATGCATTTCGGGGTCAAATGGACTTGCATGCTGAATATTTTTTTAAAGTGAAGAAACAAACAAGTCATTTTATTTCATCTAAAATAATGTTTTACCCATTTGATATGAAATGGTTTGTTTCAAACCCACTGCCATGAAATCCTTCAACGTTTTCTGGGGTTTTCTTTCTTTATCTGTGTAAAGTTCAGTGAAAATTCAGTATCTTGTATCATCAATACAATTTTTTACCCAACTCGTCTGCAAGTGCCAGGCCTAAAAAGAGTTTCCATTTGCCTCTTTCCACCACCTAATCCCCTTTTCCCCCAAAGGAACGAGCATCATTTCAGGATCTCTGTATTTTTGTCAGGTTATTCACAGATTATTGATAAGCAGTTGTACTCAGTGCTGTCTGACTTGTCCTTCAGATTGGCTTCCAGCCTAATCAAACAAGGTTGTTTGTCCATTAAATGAGATGTAGCCAGTAGGATGTAACACTCCTTGGGAGGCGATAGAGAACTCTCCTATAGGGATGGATCAGACCCACTGCACCTCAAAATAAAAGCCTTTCAAGAATTATGTAACAAGGAATTTATCTCCTTAATTGAAGACAGTAACATCTTTGCCTGGGTCAATAAGGTTTAAAGGGGTCTGAAATTGCATTTGTATTCACTTTGCAGAGCATTATAAAATTGTGTTAGTATTAATGACTACTCTGCTCTTACTTCAGAGGATGGAATCAGGCTTTGCAAAGTGAACGCACGAAGTCCAGTAAGAAGGTCTGGGAAGCCTTTAACATATATTTATGTATGCACATATATAGGTACACATATATATAGCTACACACACATAATAATTGCTAAAATGAAAGAAATCTGTATTTTAACAAGGTATAATGGTGGTTGGAGGGTTGGTGGACAACTCACTTGTCGGTTAACCTTTCTATTAGAAAGGTTTTTAAAAGAAGCCAAGCATATCAGAAAACTATCAGAAACAACAGTAAATTGAGATATTATTTTTTTAAAAAATTCAATTAAATTCTGTTAAAATGGTATTAACCCAAACTGATGCTGAAAAGACTAGAGAAGTCAATGGCCATCAGAGAAACAGTACAAGCTGTTAAGGGTAAAACCAGACAGATGCTCCAAAGCTTCAAACAGTTTCTGCCTCCTGAACTGGAACAGTGTATAGAGACCATTTAGCCTCTAACCTGTTACTTTTGCAGAGTAAATGGGAAATGTCAAAGCCAACACCAAAAAAAATTTCAAATTGCCTTACAAAGCAGTTGCTAGAGTAATCAAGAAGTTAACTGAGAGTTCTGCTGATATAAGCAGTAAAGGCTACCAGTAATTAACACATTCTGTCTAAAACTCATAGAAACAGGGTCACTCAAAATCTGAGTTTCTGCAATGAATTATGGGTTTTATCCAAATATTGGATTTGGACTAGTTGAAGTACATCATATGTTCCTATGCAGTTTACTTGATTCTAAAAAAGCCTGCGATCAGTTAAACAATGACCATTGAAAGTAAGGAAATACAAAAACCTTCCACAAATCATCAAGTCTAACATCACAGTTTATGTTTCTCTTTAGGGACCAAAAGGTAAAAAGCTATCCACCAGTATATCCATCTTCTTTATTCTTCAAAAAACCTAAATGTATAGATAAAAATACTGATCATATAAACTCTGAAAATATTAATTATTAATGCACACTGTTCTAACAGAGTAGTAACGTGGTCCCCTCATCTGAAGTGAGAACAGACTCTATCTTCTTTCAGTTCTTGCTGAGCAAGAGAATATTACTCCTTCAGTTGTACAACAGAGAAATCCTTTATATTTTCCCATTAGTCCCAAAAAGAAAAGTCTACAAAGCTCAGCAGCAAAGCCAAACACTAACTGAACTTACTTTAAAGGAATAAAGTGACATCTTGTAGCATGGGGGAAGCAAGGCTGCAGGGAAAAGTAATATTTTTTGATAGCTGAAGAAGGCACACTTTGGCTCTCAGGGTCTCTTCAATAGATTATTTTACAGCTTCCTACCCGTCTCCTCAGCAACACGAGTACCAAAACCACAGTCTGATTCAGTCCCCCTCTAATATCTGTTCACACAGATCTGAGACCAGAAATCAGTGCTGAAAATTAATCTTACAGCGTTTACTTGGCCAACAACAGTTCTATTGAATTATGCAGTAAGAAAAAGACATGAAAGTACCACAGTCAATAAACCAAATCCAGCCCCGCTTGGATTTGGTGCCCTGTAAGACCCCACAAGTCCCAACCAATTATTTTGGACTTGCAAGACTCTTCATGATCCTCTGCAGCATGGGAGCTGGACGTGTATTTATAGAAGCTGATACTAATCAATATCCATCACTTTCTCACTGGCTTCAACTTTATTAGAGAAATGATATCGAGAGCCACTACTGTCCCCCCTGAGCTTCAAAAGAAAGCAGAGGGTTGATGGTATCTAGGTGCTCTCATTGACTGGTTCTCCAGTTTATCTTCACCTGAGCTCCAGGCTGCCTTCAGCGCAAAGTTTTCCCTTTACCTTTCCTAGACTTTTCTTAGAATCAGAGAGTTTTAATTTATTACGTTTTCATTCGTTCCAGTCTACTTCTGGCTAATCACCTTGAAAACTTCTGAAGTATCCAGAAAGGTTTCTTACATTCTGGTTTCAGTCCAAGGAGCCTTAGTCTGAAACACTGCAGTGCAGTTGGGCAACCCTGACGTTCTGCTGAATAACTGGTTCACCAAAACCAAGTTTTGATTGTTTTGAAATATTTTTCAAATTGAAAAGAAGGCTTTTTGAGGGGTAAAAAATAAATAAATAAATAAAATACTGGAGCAAAGATTCGTCTTTCATTTCAGTGAACATATACAGCGTGATATGAAAGTGCCCAACCATCTCAGGCTGCAGCAAAGAGAAGAGGAGGACATGGAACCCTGCAAGCACCTTGGGGTGTTCATCTTCAGACGACAGAAGCCAGCTCTAGGTTGTGGTGTTGCAAATTCAGTCCATGCCTCAGTTCTCTGAAGTGTAAAGTGCATTAAAGGGGTGAGTTCACAGAAGGAGTGGGAGGGCAGGGTGAAAAGGAGGGCTGCTCCTTGCCAAAGGCTCGATATCTCTGGGGGTTTGACACAACCAGGCAATACGAGGGACCCCCCCAGCCTGAGAGCTTGTTTTTTGCAGAGACTGTCTAGCTTTAAGCTATTACCTACTTTTTGACCCAAAAGGCCATGTGAATAGGAGGTTGTTATCCAAGTCTAGCAACGTTTCCCCACCTTGCTAAAAATCGGGAAATACTGATTCTGAGCAGCCAGCTGCACAGCGGGGAGAAAAAAAACCTCAACAAAAATACCCCATACAGTGAAAAAAAATAATCACAAAATGAAAAGAAGGCAAGCAGAGCAGCTGGAAAAGAGAAAAACCTTTTAAAGGTGAAACCACAAAGGAGGGGTGTCAAACTGCACTATGAAATCAGTGCAGCAGCCAGTACACATTGCATGAGTTTCAGCTGCCTCTTCTGACCGAGCCATAGCCATGGGCTCCACACCAGGGTTTTTGTCTGGGGGGCTAAATATTTTCAGACAATTGCCCTAAAATAACATTTAAAAAACTCATCTGGAAAGCCAAACAATGCCCTGGGAGACAAAAGAGAACATCAGTATTAGGATCACCTAAAGTATGAGGAAAATCAGTGAAGAACAAAATGTCTGAAGCATTAACCTGCCAGGATTATTTCTAAACGTCACAAATTTCAGGTCCATTTGAAGCCTCACAACAGAGAAACTAAGGCAACCGATTGAACTTCCTTCTGAAAAGATTAAAAAAAAAATCCTATGGAGTACAGCATGTGGTCTTGCAGATATGTCCTGAATTCACCCAGGGAGACTGGTGCCTGTTGCAGAAACCCTCTGTTGCCATTCATCAAGGCAAAAAGAGGGTAAAAAAAAAATAATGTACTTTCTCATCCAGCTGCAAATGCAGCTCTTCTCTCTTTGTTTCCCAGTCTTCCAGGCCTGGATCTAGCTCAATCGAGACACTACCTACAGCTTTCTATCTCATCAAGGCCAAAAACATGCCCGGTGGCCTGTGAGCAATATCCTGCCCCACTGGTACGAGCAGCTTAACTTCAACAGAGCCGTGTTTCCACCTTCTCCTTGAGACTCAGAATGACCTCCAGAAAACCAACGCCCTTCCCCAAAGACAAGCGATGGCAAAACCCCAGCAGGTTCTGTAGATACCATCTGGGTAAGGAAAAGGTTCAAGTCAAAATGTGTGTGTGAGGGGGAAGAAGGGTTGTCTGAGCCTGGGGAGAAGAGTTGCTCTCTTTGGCAGGTAGATGTAGAATATGTCAGTGGAGCCAGAGCTGGGCTTTGGGAAGAGAGATTTGATGTGCTTCCAAGCGTTGGACCACTGATGAAAACGCCAGTGAAGAACAGCACGAAAAGAGGCACTGATGGCCCAGAAGTGTAGAGGTCAAGGGCCTCAAAAGAGGCCTAAAAGAAATAACATATTTGGGAGGAACAGAGGAATGAATAGAGAGAAAGGACCGAGTGGCAAAAGCAGTGCCCAGCTCCCAGCATGGTGGCTGCTGACCACTGGTGGTTTCATGCTCTCCCGCACAGCACCTTGTCTTTCACAGGCTCTGAGTAACACAGGGTAGAGCTGACTGAACATCTGCTGGGGCTGAAAATTTCCTCTGGGAACCCTAAGCAGCCGGTGGCTTGGCAGGTAATGGTAGAGGAAGGAGCAGCATTAACCCTCTGCCCCTGAAGCTGGTGCTCAGGGCTGCTTGTTCTGCCACCGGCTGAAGCCTCACTGCTGCTCCCAGCAGGAACGAGCACAGCAGGGGCACCTCTGCAAAGGGACAGGATCACAAATGTCTTGGAGGACTGATGAGAAATGCTGAGGAGAGAGATGGCCACAACAGACAAGCACGGTGGCAAGGATAACCAACACAGGAGTATGAGATCCCAGTTAGCATCCTCTGCTTTCCAGCTCTTCCCTTTGGCACCCCAGGAGGAAAGGGAAAGAGGCTTCCAGTCCAGGCTGGGCTTTAGGTATAACCATCACGTCAGCAGCTGGTAGCAACAAGCCCTTTGCTCCCCAGAGCCACTGCATCCTCAAACTTCTGTAAATCTCTGCCTCCTAACATGAAGTTAGCACGGCTCTGTAATTATGGATGGAGCATAAGGAGCAGACAAGCTGAATTAGGCTTCCAATTGCATGTCTAATTTATGTACAACTGCAGCAATTACAGATGCAAATTAAATAACTGTGCAGAAAATAGGTTTTATTAGCCATAACTAAAACCCAATAAAACTCAGTAGCTCATGCACATCTCTGCACTGAATGTGCCTCTTTAGAACGCCAATTAGAAATGTGAGAAATGACTGGGATTTTCTATTTCCTAATCTGAATTTGAAAAAAAAATAAAATAAAATATAAACTGTCAGAGCACATGTTTTTCTTCCACAACAAAATGAGCAGGAGCTCTAATTGCCAATTTCAGAGCAACACATTGTTTTACAGACAGCAGCTTTTAAACACATTATTTATATTCAGTCTTTCATACCTGACATGGATGAGAAAAGTCTCATCTAATAAAACCATATGTTAAATGTAATTCAGCTTCAGAAGAGGCCCACTGACTGCCTGGCAGATTGGGATTTAAAAGTTTAAACTCAAAGCTGAGGAGCACCGTGCTTAACTTCACAACCCTTCTGAGATTTGGGAAGTTGGGGGCTTCTCAGCATCATGTCAACTGGGTCCAGGGCTGCGAAAAGCCTCTCTGGATGTTTTAATGCTGAAACCACTCAAATCTTCTGTCATTCAGACTTAGCACGAGTGCTGTCATGTCTAAGGAGCCAGCACAAACCTGTCAATTTGTTTAAAAGCAATAAAAAAAATTGTTCCCATTAAATCAAGGTTAATCCCTCCTGCACAGTTTTTATACAATTCCCTGCTATGTGCGATTAAACCTACTCCACCTATAAGTAGCACAAACACCTGGATAAAAAGTTTATATATACCACAGTGTAACTACACTGCCTCTTTGCTTCATTCCTTGTTTTGCAAGGAAGAGGGGATTTTCCTGGCTGGTGTGTTACACGTGTGAGTTAATCACTCTGGCTCAGACCAGGGGTGACTGTCACCCCTCAGCATGGGAATCCTGGTGTGTTCCTGTATATCCACCTATAGACAGCAGGTCAGAGCATACCACTGATGCACAGCACAGAGACAAGCCAGCATTTCCAGCCACAGGACAGGTAATTCCCACTATGTATCACACATCCTTCCTTTTCCACCCACCTGTAGGCATAGGCTTAGGGCTCCATGCACGTCCTCAGCAGGGTGGGAGTCCCTTCCCCAGGATGCTCTGGCAGCAGTCAAGCAGGGCCAGTCCCTGGACACCGGGATGAGACAGGAACATCCAGCTTCTCAAACAGGACAGGCAGCAGACACCCAAAGGGGAACAGGCAGCGTGACACTGTTAATGGATCCCCTTGTCTCCAGGCTCCCTTGATCGTGGCTTCTACTGGTGCCCTCTTCTCCCACTGACATCCATAGATGCTCTCTACTTCCTCAGCTGTCCCACTTCATGGTACATTACTTCTGACAGAGCAGTGTCCCCAACACACACCGCAATCATAGAATAGAACCATAGAATTGTCTAGGTTGGAAGGGACCTTTAAGATCATCCAGTCCAAACATCAACCTAACTCTGGCAAAACCAAAAAACTACATCTCTAAACCATGTCACTAAATACAGGTGGGACTTGGTGCATAAGATTAGCAGGATCACTCCTATTCTACGTCGCTTCCCAATAGACCTGGTCCTTCATGGGGTGCCCACCCTTCCACTGCCCTGCGCTTCTCCTGCCAGGCCACAGCATGGACACTCATTCTGGATGCAGAAACCTCTGTCAAAATTTAAACATACCACATCCACTGACTTCGCCTTATCGCTTGTGGCACTTACATCCCCAAACAACTCCAACAAACTACTTAAGCATGACCTCCCTTGCCTGAATGTCTGCCAGGTAGTCTTAATTAAACTGTGCACTCCCGTATACACTCACCCCAACACCCTGAGGAGAGGTTTCCACGGTTTCCTTATTTTGTGTATTCCCTTGGATCATCTATCATTACACAGCAATAATGATAAGCAAAATGAAAAAGACAAGAATAGTTCTGTATCTGCAGAAAGATAGCACACACAAAATAAATAGCTAGAAATCAGCTATTAGATCAGTCACCATGCCTCTTCCCAAACAGAGATCCTGAGATGCGGAACACTTCACTACAGCTGCTGAAGTAAAAAATTTTCAAACATCACGGTGATGAACATCAAGTAAAGCCCAAAGAAAATGCATTCAGAACAGGTCTTATCATAAGAAGGATAATCTAAGTTGCTAGAAGAAAAGAAGGACCAGAAGTATTGATTCTGTTTATAAGTTAAATAATGGAAGCACTTACATGGAATCATTTTACGATGATCTTTAAGGTCCCTTCCAACTCAAACGATTCTGATTCTATGATTTTCAGCTTTCATAACTAAGAGACTCATATCAAAGGCATTATCATTTGATAATTAATTTTTCATGTTGCAGTTCTAGATTCAGATGTTCCAGAGTCCATAAAAAAAGCTTAAAAAAAACCCCAGTGGGCTGAATGAGCCCACTTCCCTTCCCAAACCAGCCCCCTCCTCTTTAATCAGTGCTGATCTCCTGCCAGTCTGAGCGGGCACAGGAGCATCCTGCTGGCACCAGCTGCACCCAGCTCCGCTTCAGCTGAGGGGCAGGCAGAGCTCAGCACAGATGCCTCAGCACTCAAAAGAAACACCTTCTTTTTGAGGTGAACTGTTCAGGAAATGGTGATTTTATAACACTGGGAACAGCCAAAGGACAGAGTCACATCAGCGGGGCTGTGACACAACAGCAGCAGCATCCGTGGCCCCAGGAGCTGGCCACAGAGCGTGTAACATCCAAGGGAGGTGAGCAAGGTAAGGCACAGGTTTATTAATCCTGTCAAAAAACAATTTAAGGAGATTTAGGATTTACACTTATCCCATGCCTGATTTCAAAAGATATTTTAAGTCATGCCTTTGTTTCCAGCTGTATTTTGCAGCTGACCTAGTTCTGTTCATAATTAACACTGGCGTTTTGTTTTACTCCAGGATCAAGATCTGTACGGTAAAATGATCTGGATTGTATTTGGACTGTTGCAACAAGACTGTTACCTAAATTCTAAATACAAGATTCTGTTGTTGCTGATGAGGGAGCAGGAGAGAAATAAACTTGATTTTGTGATCCAAGCTCGACTTTACATAGCTCAGCACTCAAATAAATGCTCTACTAGTGCAATGAAATCTGGCAGCATTTCCACAGCAATGCATAAGGAAGTCCACAATGTCATCTCTGCAAAGTCATTTTTCTGAAGAGAAGTACACCCACGACTGAACCGCACCATCGAAATGTTCCTCCACTGCAACCCAGCCCAGGGAATGTTAGGCAAATAAAACCCCAGCTGGTCACACCACAGCTATGTCATTCATGTAACACAGGAGTAGCTGAAGAGAAAAAAATTGCTTTAAAATAAAACTAATGTTTTAATAATTCAAAAAACTACCTATTTCTACCTCTGCTGCTGGTGGGGGGTTGGCTGAGGACACCGATGTGGGACAGAAGGTTAGGATGTTGGGGAAGGAGACAAGAGGCAAATGATGGAAAAATGGAAGGAGGAGAGTTATACAAATGTCCAAACTTCACCTCCTTAAAATAGATGAAAAAAATATGGGGATACTATTTTACAGAGAAACAGATGTAATAAGAGGGTAGTTATAGTTATTCATGGTGGTCCAGAGAACAGGAATTCTATGTGAGATAAATGAATTACGCCGCAGTAAATGCCCGGGTACATCCATTTTGGATTTGGACCTTGTACGTGCAACTGGTGTGAAACCACAGACAAGGCTCACCATTGACATCCGTGGTTTGTGGGCAGCGCTTCCATTACCCACGCAGGACACAGACTCACTACAGCCAGAAGACCTATTGAGATCCTCTAGCTAGAAGACATTAATTTTCTTACATTGCATACAGTGCATCTATGTTAAAAATTAATGAAGGCTCGGGTACAGCTACCAATAAAAGCGGACAAAAGTGAATACTATGTGCAAGGGGTTTCTGTGCACCTGAGGAAAGAGGTCATGCCCAGCCTTCCAAGCAGAATACCACACACAGATACTTTGCTAGTGCAGCATCCCCAAAAGTCAGTGCATCACCAGCTGCCATCGATCCGAGCCAGGTTATGCAAGGTCCAGAGCACACTTCCTTCAGAAACTTGCCAAAAAAAGAAATCCTTTTAGTACTTAACTTGAGATTTTGCTAAGATTCACTTAATCTGCCTTCTTAAAGTACATTTACAAAAGAAAAAATGATCAATAACACCACCATTAAGTTGAATTACTTTGCATAAGTAATTTGGGATAATACATTAAGTAAATGAATGAATAATCCTTGAAATTTACATACAGGAGGACAACAGCTTTAATAGCAAATCTCTGCTGGAAGGAAAACCAGCAATTCAGAGGACACACTCAATCTATGAGACAACTTACGAAAACCAGAAAACAATTAGTTTCATACTGGAGCGAGTGGATTAGCTTTAAAAGACACCAGCGTAGCAATTTATAGCTATTACAATTCTTTTGACAACATAAATTTCCAATTTCAGCAGCCAGAATAGGTAAAGCTTTAAGCACAAAGAGTTCATTGATTCAGTATGTCTGTAAAGTTTAATTCTGAAAAATCGATCACTGTGCATTTCCTCCAACACTTTTTTTTTTTGTAGCATCCTCCTAAACAATTTATTATTATTGCTTATTGCTAAAATAGAAATGGTGATTCCACCACTCTCAGCCCTACTAAATCATTACTTAATGCTGCATGGCTGTCCTCCTTATATAAAGGGATAGCTTGGTTTATTATGAAGAGCATTATTATTAAACATTTCTCAGTTGCGTTTCTAGTTGGTGGCTGTTATTTTAAGAATCCTCTGTTTTCTTTGAATACATTTCCCGTGCCCCACCTATGTTGTGTCAAGCTCTTGGAATCACCTCTGAGGGAAAGGGTCACTTTTGGCTTATGAAGTATCCCTGAGCAAAAGCCAGAAGCTATAAACATGAATTTTTCATTATATTAATTGTCCTAGTTTAACTATGCAACATGACTCTTCAAGATAACTGATACAGAATTTTAATTGTGTGTGAAATATTCAGTCTTTATAAGCCCCTTTCCTAACCTTTTTTATACTGGAAGGAGCTTCTGCCAACAAACACTGCCTCTTAGCTCACGCACAACTTTCTTTGTAATTCACTTTCCTGACCTTTTATTTTGACATTTTCACCTCTTTTATTAATTTCTGCCTGCACTGAATACTGCAGCATTATAATTACTTACATATAAACCTTTCATCACATCTTTCTTTGGACTTTGTTAGAAGATGCTGTATATCAAATAACAGCAAATTTCACATTAATCAGCTGGCCTTTGAGAAGAACAGGCTGCCAGCAGCCGGGAGATGATTGCACCTGGGTCAGAGGAGCCTCCTGCTTTGAGAGAGGGCACCCCAAAGAGAGAGACCAGCCTCCCCAGACCTCCCGTGGCACCTGAGGATGTGACCCCAGCCTTGCCCTCACACAGCTTTAGGGCAGCAAAAAGTGAAGCAGGACACTGAACACCCTCCCCACACACCCCAGGAGTACCACCACCCCAACAAGAGTTACTTTTCTCATCCTGCTCTCTGCATTAATGGATATTATGGGTAATATAAACCGCATTTTCTAGTGATTTTATTACCCATATCAAGAAAAAATGCACATAAATAATCGAGGGTTTGTTGTATATTTTTATCTGCAGCATGCTCACACACAATCTATTCAAATAGGTAATTTGCTGTGACACACTGAAGCAGTCACATTCAAGAAATGTTATTCTCACCTTGTTTCCAGAAACAAGGAACAGAACCTGCACAAGGCATAATCCAGGGGAGCAGCTCTAGTAAGCCAGCGTCCATTGGACCTGACACCTCCTAAAACCAGCCCAGCGATCCTCCCTGAGGCCGAGCCACAGTAAGGTGCCATTCAGCAAACTGCTTTGTGCGTCCTTGAATGCTCCAAACCACCATGCGAGGGTCTGACCTGCTTCACCGGACCGGAGGAGACCTGTCCCATGGGTAACAAGCACCCGGTGCAGCAGTTGTTCTTCACGGGATTTCTGATTCTTTGGGACAGAGACGAAAGCCTCCCAACTGCCCAGGTGATTGCAATATCCCACAGTGACTTCCACGCTGATTTCAGCCCTTCTTTACCTCGCTGGCTCCTCTTCCCACAGCACAGCGGTGTTTAAAGTAGCAGGTTTCCAGGAGCAGGCAGGTGTCGGGATGACAACCCACCACAAGCACGAGAGAGATTTAATTTCTCCAAGTCCCAGCCTAACTTCTTTCTAGTCCTGTTCCATAAGATATCATCAAAAGCATTTAAATTTTTTCCACAGCAGCTGCCTTCAGAAATTCTCTTGGATGCAACTGCTCTAAATACAATTCCAGCCCTTTTGGGTTTTTAATCTTTCAGTTGCACTGAAGGAATTGTAGGACCTTCACAGCTGTCACAAATTTTTGATACCTAGACAGAAGAGATTTTCAAATAACGCATGCAAACAGCACAGATGTTCTTGCCCTGTCCTTCCAGCTTCCATTTTGGCCAAAGCCTAAGTTCTGTTATTTACCATGGAGACTAGTGAAAAACTCACCCAAATACGTGGGTGAATTGAAGTAACGTTGTCAGTAGTTCTGCGAAGTGGGTATGTGCTCAGCGGAGCAAGAGAGACAAAAAAACACACCAAAGCCATTTCAAACATTGCACAGTGCGAGCTGCAGTCACACCGAAACTATGCGTCAGTGGAAAATATCCACAATTCTGTTACCCATCCTTTTATTTTACTGGCTAATAAAGATATAACCCAATTGTTTGCAGGCAGACAGAGCTGAGTGTTCTTCACGTAGAGATGTACGTCATTATCTGGTATCCTGAACATTAAACAGACTGAGATTCTGGAAAGATGCTTGACACGCAAGATAAAATCGCACAAGAGAGAAAAAGAAAGATGCAACAGCTGATTATGTACATGCTGCCATATACTAAATACATTTTCTGGACTAGAAGAGTGTATGGGGACAACATCACAGACGTTCACGGGTTGCTCAGCCTTTCCAGTTTCCATAAGGCATTTCAACCTTTTCTTCCTTCCTCTTGTCAAGGTCCTGTCTTGTGCCTGGTTTAGTCCTAGTCCTTAAACAAAATCTCCACTCCAAAATTTACAAAGCACATTTTCACCTCCTGACACTAATAAGAGATTTTCTAACTTAGAGAGCCACGGTTTCATCCTAATCTTTGCAAAATAACCAAAATGCAACTAAGAACATAAGCATTACGAAGCAGACATCCTCTGTGCCAGAGATAATCCTGTCGCTGAGAGGACTGTGAGATATTTATCCCATATTTTTGCTTTCCAAGACCACCAGAATAGTGTTTTATTAGTTCACTTGGAGATATCATTAGCTGAACCGACATGCTATTATATTGGTCTCAAATTCAAAAGCCAAGACAGCTCAAAACTCCAACCACAATCTTCGCTTCTAACTTGCTAGGAAGAAGGGAAGAGCTTACGATCAATGTCCCACTATTTTTTAAATACCATTTCAAATCTCTCTCAGCAGATTATTTCAAAGCTTGATTCCAGCTCACCGCAGAGTGATGCTCTTGTGGAACTCCTGGTAATGGGAAAAGAGCAAGCAACACAATGACTATTTATCAGAGCACATTGTAGGAGAGGACTTTGTGCCCATAAAAGCACAGCTGGGCCTCTTGGGTCTGTCCAGACACCAGCACTGCCATTTAATTGCCGAAAGCTGGAGGAACATTCAGAATCCTGGAATGCAACTCAGTAAATTAAACAAGTGAAGCTTCTCTCTTCTTTAACCATTAAAAGGAATTTTCAGCAAAATTCTGAGACCCAGGCAATATGGGTGCTTTATTCCTGGTCCAAGGAAACGGAGAAAAACCTTCCCAGGCTTGGCAAAGGGCAAATGAAGTACTCAGTTTGGGGTTTGCTATGTGGCTCAGTGCATATCTGTACAGTCTGGGGACATTTCTGAAGTCACAGCTGCCATTCCATCGGCTGAGCCAAGTCTGGAACTCAGAGCGAATCTCCAGCCATCTTCACATGAAGGACACAGTATGTCACACCCAAAGTTACAAAACTTCATCACTAAGAATAGCATCCTGCCCTGAGAACGTAGAAGCAAATCTATTTTTTTAACTTACAACTTCAAATTAATCAAAAATTGGCCCTCCAAGATGCTTGGCACCGCATATTGCACCAGATATTTGTTCTTTCTGAACAATTGAGCTGTTCTCTTCAGCCTTCCCACTTACACAGAGCTCACATCTGATGCCATTTTTTATTAGTTAGTTTAATAAATACGAAGGGACCTTTTCCTCTGCTATTCTTCATGGATAAAAGTCTCCTCGTAGAAGAACTAAAGCAAATACTTCTAATCACACCGATCTGTTTTATACAGCAGTGAGATATAGACTGATTAGCTGCTCTATGGATACCATCGCTGCTGCTGCAGGTAGTTCCAAGACAAAACCACATCCTTAGGAAAGGCTGTCTTCCCCTACTACTGGACACAATAGATCTTAAGGTCCGTAAGTTATATCCTATCACTATCCCAACACTTTGCCACTGTCCGAGACAAAGTTTTGGCATAATGGGCCACCTTCAGATACCCAGACAGCGGATGCTCAGCAGGACACCAGGTTTGCTTTGCAGAACCACCCCCCTTGGGTTGCTCCTGGTGGGAATTGGAGTGGCAGTTCCAAAGATAAGGGGCAGGTGGCACCTCGCAATAGAAATCTCTGCTGTCTTTTCCAAGTACTCTTCCAAGGGAAAATACATGTTTTATATGTCCTTCAGTTGCTTGGATTTCTTTGAATTTAACCTCACCACCAGATATTCCTCATTTTTGTGACTCCTAATTCAGGGATAATTGTATCACACCTGAAATATATTATCTTTTTAGATAACTCCCAATTGTCATTTCAATACACATAGCAATTTTCAGAAATGTATTATCAATCAAAAAATATTCCCAACTTTGGTAGGAAAGGAACAGAGTAACTGTTAAATTGGTTCTAAAGTTTAACCTCGGTTTTCTCATCTAACCTGAAATGCAGAAGGATGCTGTCTGCGTGGCTAATGAGACACTATTTAAAACCAGGAATATATCCTGTGCTATCCCAACCCCATACATTAACTGAAAGTTGGCTCAGTAACAGCATAAGCATTTTGTTTTGTGTCGGAATGGCCTCCAGTTGAGTGCAGTAACAGAGATTGTATTCTGCACAGAGGGTAACGAGCCCTGGGAGAGTCAAACACGCAGCCATCGCCATAAAGCAAAACTGTCTGCACGAAAGTTTGCTAATCTCTGCCATGAGACATTTCCATTAAAACATGTTTCATAAAGCCACAGGTTCGTCCTGCCAAAACCAGGCAGCTAGACCGACTCGGCAGCGAGCAGAGCCGTGGAAGACCTCAGTCTCCTTTTAACGACCATTTCAACAAAACTTGCATTTACCTAAAGACCAACAGCAAATCTTGTTCTGCACCGTTTCCCAAGCCATATGCCTGAAGCCGAACCTCTGCACTCACAGACTTTTCTCTATTTTGCTATAGAAGCAGGGGATAAATTTTTCTAAGACCCGAGTACTCATGTATCATTTGGAAAGAGCACTCCAAAAAGCAACTGATTTTTAGATTCACCATAATATTCAACAAGAACCTCAACACTGACTTTTAGTAGGAGATAATATAAATTTAAGAGACTGAATTAAGGAAAGGAATAAACAAGACAGAAGAGAAGGCTAACACCATTTGTTACAAATACACAAAAGAAATATCACTACAACTTCTAGAAATGATAGATTACATCTTTTTTTTTTTTCAACAGGCCCCAAAGGTCGGTCGATTTGAATGACTTTGGAAAACGGGAACACGTTAAGTCTGAAGCTGAAAATCCACTGCAGAGAACGTCTAGACAGCGAGTCTTAAATCTCTCTCCTAAATCACCCGAGCTGCAGCTCAGCTGTCCCTGCCATGTCGTCATGGCGCATGAGAGACAAGTCTCGGCGAGGAGGAGTCCCCAAACACCGCCCCAAAGATGAGCTCTGAGCACCTGGGGCTCTCCCCCGAGGGCAGGAGAGAGCTCATCCCTCCCTGCAGCAGAGATGGTCTCCATAAATGGTACCATTTCAGAGTGGGATTTTTTTAAGGAGTCAGTAATGTTCTCCCTGAGCTTCCAGGTGGATTTAACAAGCACATCTGCAAGCAGCAAAAGCAGAGGCCAACTTTTTAATCTACAGATCTCAAAACACTTACAAAAAAAAAAAACCAAATCGTTACACCGTGGTACAGAGAGAGAAAATGCAGCCCCGGGAGGGGAGTGAATGGAGAGCAGACATCCCAGCCTGGTGCCACCACAACTTCCCCACCTCCACCGCTGCACCTTCTCCGCAGGTGCCCACTGGCTATTCTCCACCTTTAATAACTGCAGATCTTCCAGCTGTTTGTTTCAGGTGTACTCTGAAAGCAGCGTAAGGAAACTCAACATCATCAAAAGTTTATCCTCTGTTTTTCCCCACGGAAAAGGAGTCCTTTAACTAATTTCTAATTCCACTGGCTTCACAGACCTCCTTCAGAGACTTGGATACAAAATTGTGTTTTATTTTGTACACCTGAGGGTAAAAGCTGTAAATTGTATCACTTTGGGTGCTGTCTTCTTCAAACATGATTTATCAGACCCAGCTCACCATGAGGAATATTATTCAGGGGAAGAAGAGTGATAAATACCACTAATGACTGGCCTGAGAACACGCAGGACGGAAAAGTGGGATAATGAATAGTGTGGGACTCCTACCTCCTGGCCATGGCTTTAGACCATTAGACAAAGACATTGTTTTATGCTACAACAGGTTCAGACACACTTCAATCTTCTTTTTAATTCATGAAAAATAGATTTAGCAGAGAAACAGACATGCAGGAACTCAAAAATAACAGAGAAGCTTTTCCTTTTTCCTATTTTTTTTCTTTCTTAATTTCGCCCTTTCATTCATTCCTTTTTGCTTGTTCTTCCTCCTCTCCCCATCAAACACATCCTTTTTTTGTTGTTGGATTTTTTCCCCCAGATAAAGACAGAAAGAAGTCATCCGATCATTACCGAGCCTTAATCTTTGCTAGTCCTTGGTTTGACTCTCTCTAATTTCAGAAAAGATCGCAAAGCTAATAAACAATTAAACCACAGAGGAAAGCCACCTGGAAGATGTATTGCAGAAGGAATTAAACAGCGATTATTTTTTTTTTTTTTTTGGCTAAGCAGCCAGAAAATGCAAAAATATTCTGAACAGTCTGATGGCTTTGGGATTCATGGGGTGAGAGTCATGAATTTGGGAGCAAATGTATTGAAATATCAATAATTTTCATAGCTGTTCTAATGAGGAGGAAAACATATAAATAATAAAAAATAATCTTAAAGAATAAATGGGGAGAGAAAGAAACCAAGGGGTGGTGCAGAAATCGAAATGTCAGAGAATGTCGCAGGCAGAGGGTAGAGGGATGGGAATAACAGATCCAGAGCAAATCTGCTGGAGATGTTAAGAGCTGGCAAAAGATCAAAGCGATAAGAAGCAGGAATGGAAATAACCTTTAATTCTGTGCCTATAAGAGGACGTGAAAAAAAACATTGCAGCAAAGGCCAGCCAAGGTAACATGGAAAGGGGCCTAGTCATGCGCTGGGAGCTCTGCTCCTCTCAGTCCAAACCCAAGGTTTTTGTCCTACTTTAAAAAAGCCCATCGCTTAAAACATAGCACAGAAAAGCTCTGAAACAAAGCTGAAATACTTTGGGGGTTTTTTAGTAAACCAAGGCTTTAATTGCAGTTTTCTAACTCTTCACACATCCCAGCTCTACAAAGATACGTCTTCACTCCTCTTCCAGCTCTGAAGGCAAGCCTCTCCCACCGTCCATAAGGAGGGCTATTTATGGCACCATGTTTAATTAGGTGACAGAGTAGAGAGACAAATGGTCAAATCCTGTCTTTCCTCCCAGTACCGTGCTCCACCTCTGAAGACATTCAGAAAGCAGTTACTCATCAGACACCAACTACTCCCTGTTACTGAGAAGTTGTACACAGCCCCAGCTGACTGCTCTCTGCTGAATTAGAAGACAAGCAATAAGTAGATGATCTTTTCATTTGAAATCTGGTCGTTATTGCTTTGCTTCAGAGCAGGTACAAGCCTACCCAGGTGCTCCACCAGGTCCTACAGGCCAAGTCCCCTTCTTGGAGTGCACACAAGCTCAGCTAAACCCTTATCTACTTGTCTTCCAAGCAGAGGAATGGAGCTTTGCTGGAGCACAGGGAAATGCTGATCTCTAAACCTGAGCTAAGATTTTCCTGAATTCAGGAGAGTGTATGGAGGTGACACAGAACATAATCTCTGATCCAAACATGTTTCTGTCTTTAAAACACCTGTTTTTACCTTCCTCATCCTCACCACAAAGCGCCAAATCACTACCATGGAACAGCTGCGAATTTTACATCTAAAAATCCTAGGAAAAGTCTTTACTTTACTCGAGTAACACACACAGTTTTGCAAAACTTGAGATGTTTCAAAACACTTGGCTGAAACCTGGAGAATCGCTGAGCTTTTAAGCAGTATCCAAACTGAACCACAAAGAAAAACTGAGGTTCGTTCATCACTAATTAAGGGCTTAACTGACATTACCAACGCTTAGCATCTGTTCTTCCCTATTAGCTTCCAAGAACAACAACAGGCCCACAAGATTATTTTGAGCTTGAGTTGAAATAAGGTGAACCATACCTTAGGCCAACGAAGTTTTCCAGAAGGAACAAACACTTTGTTTACTCTAAAGTCAATTCTAAGACACAAATTGTTTACCCAACTTCAGCACACACGGCCACATTTCCAACAAACTGAATTCAGCTTTATTCTTACTTCTTCACTTCAGCAAATTCAATGTGCTCATATAAATCTGAATGGTGAGAAAAGTTGCTATAATAATGCCCATTCCATTACATGAGCACATATTTTTCAAGTTGCAAAGTTTTCCCCCAAGATTCTATACGGTATTCTGCTGGTTACGATAGGGCTGATATCCTGGGAATGTGCACGATGCTTTCTCTAATGCACAGAGTTGTGATATACAATATGCAATACAACATAAGCAATATAAACTTGTGATGGGAACTACCTACACCGAGCTCTATCAAAGACCTCAAAAAGGCTAAAATGAGGCTCTGTGGAGCACGGAAGTTGCTCCACAGGAAAAAGTTAATCCTAAAGTGGATTTCTTGCCATATTATGGTCTAAAACTACACGGTGCTCACTAACATCCTTATCTGCAGGCACATATGGAGTTCCAGAGAACTTGCTATGATATTTTATATTTAAAGGTATATTTGGTCAGAGGCTCAGATGTCATTATTCATGAGCAAATAAGATTTCAGAACTTTCAGACACTATGGAAAATGTCAAATGCAGTTAATCTCATCTTCACATAAGTTTTTATCATCATTTCATCAACATCATTTAGTTTTATTGTTTGTTATACAGGGGGAAAAAAACACCACTCCTATTTTTAAATTGGAACACTCAGTTAATAGAACAGTATATTTATTTCTTAAGTTTTAAAAATCAATCTGGTTCCTACTCAAGCAAGCAGAGAATTTCATTGATTCCACTGGGAAATAGGTCAGGCTTTCAAACACAGACCAAAAAAGTAAGGTTTCCTATAAATGTAGAATAAATATATTGCCAAAAGGACTAAAGCCCTCAGGTGCCAGATCACTTGCAAAGACTGGGTGGTGGGATGGGGTGGGATAGGAGGTCTCTCCTGTCTGCTTCAGGATCACCCGGCTCCAGTGCAAGGAAAAGGGCTCAGATGCTTTTGTAATGCGGCCCAGATTTTGAACGTGCACCTGAATGGAAAGCAAGAGGGAATCTTGTCGTTTTCTTCAGGGATCAAAAGTTTCATCACTGAAAGGTGCTGCCATTTATTTGGCACACACCAGTTTAACACACTTACGGCTGAAATCCAGCCAGCCCTCCCCACCACCACTCTTTTGCTAGAAAACCAGTATCGCTGGCATAAATAAATAGTTGGCATCAGGCAGACTTCTATCCACTGTGAAAAGGTCAGACACATCCCAGGCTATTTTTAGTGCATATTTAGGCACACTCGGGCTTGATTTATGCCTCCTTTTAATTCAGAGAGTTAAGAATAGCATGAAGTTACAGTACTTTAAAACTCATTTAGGAAACATCTAAATAGAAAACCTAATGACCTTCCAGTGACCCAAGACAGATTTAAATGTGATTAGTAACAGAAATGAAAATTCATTTTCTTGTGATAAAGAACAGTCAGCTTCATTACTATGATTTAGTCTTAAACCAATTATATTTATAGTCTTTCTGGTGTCTACACCATGTCTGGCAAAATGGTTTTATCTATCAAAATCCAAACACAACCTCAGTATCCAGGATCTTCTCAGGCAACAAGTGCTTTTTGGTGACTGAGATGTCTTCCATATGCCTGAGTTCTCTAGCCAGCATGGCTCAGCAGTTTTTGAAAACAAGGCCTTTGCAAAAATATTTAAAAATTGAAATTTAGCAGCTACCTTCAAAAATGTAGGCCACCTGTTGCATTCAGTGGAAAAATAATCAGGATGCTTGTTCTCAAATCTTCAAGCAAGCCAAACTGGCTATGAAATATGATTTCCCTTCCACAGATTGCCAAAGTCAACTGCCTGGTGTAAGAGGTGCTCAGTTTTGAAGTTGCTCCTATGAGGAAAGACTATATGCTAAGAACAGCTTAAGGGGATTTGCAGTAGCAAGTACATCGCAGGACACGGTCCTCCAAGGGAGAGAAAGATGTGCTGCCACGTTGCTCTCCTGGCATTCAGATTTGAAGAGGCATTCAGCATTATTTCAGGGGCTGAAGGGAGAAAGGTGGGGGAAAAAAGTTCAAGTGATGTGGCTTGGCATTTTGTGGCAGCAGATGAACTAGAGAACACAGGATCAGTGCATGCACCAGTAAAGCTTTGAGATACTGTAATGAAATTCAAAATCGTGGTTGTCTACCCCAGGGTTTGCAGTCTGAGAAATATTTCAGGAGCCCTGTACGCTGGGGCTGTCCCACAGCAGCACAGGTTGGACTCCATGACCTTAAAGGTCTTTTCCAACCTAAACGATTCTATGGTAATCCTACTGGAAGCTTGTGTTTGCAGCTTGGTACATGTTTTATGTATCAGAGATGTAGGATATCAAGCTGAACAGCGGTGTTCATAGCCAAAAACGTTCTGCAGCTCATCAGTGACTGAAAAATCAAGTCAGGAACCTATTTTATGTCAAGGCATAACAAAGTTTCCATCCCCATCAAACATATTTCAAAGCAATTCTAATATAGAACAGGAAAACAAATCTCTGTTGTTGCACTCTGTGGTGAGGAAGGTGGGGAAAGATTAGAAGAATTCAGATTTAGTCCTTGAATGGCAACTATCACACTAAAAAGTTAGCAGTCCCAGGGGTCATAATAAAGGGAGCCAAAGCAGTCATTTATCTCTTCTCCTGGTAGTCAAGTTGCGCATTTACTTCTCTCTGAAGAGGTTCCCTTTATTTTATATATATATATTTATATTTGTGTGTGTCCAGAAAAGAGTCTTGCACCCATCCAGAGCAACAAATGCCAACAACCTAAAAATCTGCCACTGGAGGCTTTACCTGTCTCCCAGAAACTGTAATTGCTTCCTTCGCATCACTAACGAACGGAAACCCTGTAACCTACATTCCAAGCTGTCACATCCTGCAGCATACTAATATTCACAAAAACCAACATGCCTGTTTTATCTCTGTACAACATACACTATTTTCACTAATTAAACTACAGAAAATAGGCACATTTTAACTGTCTTCTCGTTTCTCAGACACATGTTGCTTTACTTGAAGAAAATATTTTTTCTCTGCAAAAAATAGACTAACTTTAGGAAAACAACCACGAAAGCAAGTTGGCAAATCTATATGATGGAATACAGAGAAGAGCTTTATTAAAAATGGCATTTCTAGCCATGAACCAAAAACTAATATTAAATTTTGTTTTCACATATCCAGAGGAAACACAGCTGTACCGTCCTCCCTTACTGACAAACATCCTCCTACCACTTGCATCATGGGAGTCAAAATACTTCACTGAAATTCATGACAAAACAAGCAAGCAGAGCACTGCCACTGATTTGGAGGCCTGGATGGACTTAGATTATTGTCTCGCTGAGTTTGTGCACACAGGGAAGGATTCTGGTGACCTAACTACATGCGACCCATTTTCCAAACTAGTGGCCTGATGGCCTTAGAAATCCACCACGTCTCCTTAAAGCTGAGGTTAAGTAGAGAGGAAAATAAAGTCAATGAAACCAATTTCTGGCAAAATGAAACAGAATGTAAGGGCTTAGGTGGCCGCTTCCACTCGTTGACTGCTTGTTTCGCCAGGACACGCACAAGAGAAGAGATCTGTACACTAGTTGGGTGGCATCACAGGTGAGCTATGTTTGGTCTAACAGGAACTGGGTACCAGGGTAAGGAGCATCCTCATCCCATCTTTGACTAATGGTTGCACACAGCATAACCAGATGCACAAGCAATACTCACCCATTAGCATTTTAATAGCTCTTCAGGGGTAAATATGACAAGCATTTAAATATGAGAAACATTTAGGAAGCTGCCCTCTTGGCTATGTAAGCTTTCATAATTCAGCAGTATTAGCTGCATGGAATAAGAAAGAGGAGCTGCAGATCTTTAACTCAGAAAACAACATGGGCTGGTTTGTCTTTATTCCTTTCTGGACACTGGTGATTTGGTGATTTCTGTTTGACTTCTCTATCTTTTCAGTAAAAGTCCATCAACGGCCTTTGCTCAGTAGTTCCAGGAAACTGGCCTTTGGGTTGAAAACCTGCACAAACTTCATGCACCCACCCCAGTGAGAAACCCTTTATGTATCTTTCTCTTTGTGTATTTGTTGCACAACCCATCCTTAAGAACCATCTAGCCAGGACTTCCAGTAGGAAGGTCAATTCACTCGTACAATTTAGGAGACCTCAGCTTTCCTAAGCTTCTTTCCATCCTGGAACCTGTCAGATAAAAGGTTTGTCCTATAAAAGCACTACATAGGTATAGTAGAATTTCCCTGACGTGCCCAGCTCCACGACAGTTATCATCCTTACAACAGTCTCTAAATTTCTCACACACCTTCCCCTGCAGCCAACCCAAACTAGGTCACTATCCTCACAGTGAGTCATCCTGACTAACTTTAGCATCAGATTCAGCTCGCTGTTCAGGAATCTACTCACCTTAGTCCCTATAAATAGTCAGCAAAGGGAAAAAAGGCATCTCCAGACAGTGATTCAGAAAAAGACACCAACCTTGATGCTCTGCATCCTCTTCCAGAATTTCTCCATGTCTGCTGACTGTGTGAGGTGGAAGCCAAGGGATAGAGGGTGGGTGGCTGTGTGTCAGAGCTGGGTACCACGGGAGGTGCCTTAGTATTATAATGAAAGCAAAACTTGATATTAATCTCCGTTTTAAACACTTGAGAGCAGGCACAGACGGACTATTTTCCTGTAAAACAGAACTCAGAGAGCCCATATGTAATCACTGTGCTCACACTCTTGCACTTTTTCCAGGATCCACGGTCCTGGCCCGATGCTGCCCCCGCTCCTGGCTGCTCCGTTGGCGTGGGCTGCGCTGGAGCCTCACACTGTGCACTGCTTCGGGCAAAACACACTCCCACCATCCACTCCGACAGCCTCAACAGCTTCCCACACATAAGAGAAGTTCCTCCCAGGCCCTCTCTCCTACCCCCAAAAGCTCACTTAATGGCATTATTCTCTTGATGAACAACTGAGCCCATTTCTGCATGAGTATTAGACAGCCTAATGGTTGCCCAGTTTTCACAAGCAGCAAAACAGGAGGTAGAAGGAACTAAAGCTGCGCAGACAATATCTCTATCCACCCCACGTTTGCTCCCCCTGGACAGATGTGAGCACTTTGCAGTTGTTTTCATTCACGGGTGTGACAGTGGACCTTAACTGCTGTGTTTGGTTGTAGCTCGCTATATTATGAAAGCAAAATTTGACCTTTTCAACAAGCGGAGACGTTAATTTTCAAAAAACAGAATAGTTAGAAAGATTCAACTTCTTTTCAACCAGTATCTATGTTTTTTAAGTTCAGCAAATTTTTACAACCGTTGATGCAAAACCCAACTGATTGAAACCCTGGTTAGTTAGCAATGTGCCATTTACGTATGCTAACGTGCCTCACCGTCCAGCAGAGCAGACATGATTGATTTTTTCAGCATGTTTTCATCACGCCACTCACAACACAGGCCATGGAGAGCAAGTTCTGTCTTATGGTAAATTCTAGTCTCTGTTAAAATGTCTCAGAAGACAAGTATCTGCCCTACCCTGGGACTGTAGCAATGATGGTCATTGAAATTTCTAGAAAGTTAGCAAAGAAAACCTCAATGACTAAATATTGTACTCCATAGTCCCTTGATATTGGCTTTTAAAGAACATTTCTTGAAATCAGGAAAATCAGTCAAAGAAGCCTAGACTGGCATGTATTAAATACCACTTATCCATAGCCTAAATAATCAGTATCTATGCTTTCTCCAGAGGTCTGGTGCCAGAGAATACTAATGATTTCACTCATCGTTGGATTAACTCCCACTAGAAGTATTTCAGGAATCAATCACTGCCCAAGTATCCATCAGAAAAGATCTCAGATCGCTTCAAGTCCAGTAAGAAACAGCAATAGGTACAGACCATCCTTCAATTCTCTAATACAGAAAAACAGAAATCCCACATTTAAATAGCATTTCTAAAGCAGCAGTGGCAAAGCTTGTCTCGGCTACAAAGGTTCTTTACTGGAAATGCCTTAATTAATGCTTGTGCAACCTTAATGCCAATCCTCAGTGCTTATGTACGATACAGATTTTAACAAGATGTTCACTTACTCTTTTTTTCCACTGAACCCCTGACCACACAAACTATAAGCATGTATAGACGTGAATCAGAGGAGAGTAGCAAATAATTTTCTGTGGAATTTTTGAAATTCTGTGGAATTGCAAAAGATGAGAAGCGTGTTGAAAAGGGTGTAGGGAAGGAACACAAAGGGATGTGCCAGAGAACTGAACTCCGCTCTGTCACACACAGCACAAGGGTTTTTCTTTGCAGGTCCCACGAAGTATCTGCTCTTCATTTAGTAGCCATCTGGCTTGAAACATCAGCCTTTGATTTTCAAGAGCCTCAAGCGCTTCTATCTGCAACTGGCATTACAGTTGCTAAGTGTGTTCTGAATGTTTAAATCACTTCTAAAAAGGTGCCTCAAATGGGTCAGCCAGAAGACAAGGAAAGTTTAAGCTCCAACCACTGGTTACTCAGATCCCTCCTCTGTAAGATGGGGAAAAAACACTCTGTTCTTGCAGAGGGCTATGAAAACAGATGCATTAATGCCTGTGAAATATTCAGGCAGAGCAGTGATTAGCATCAGGAAAAAGCCCTGGAGGAAGCTCAGTCATTAGAGCAGGGTCTGAAAAAGGATCAGGAACGATGGCATGAAGGGGCACCCTGGACAGCAAGAAGAAAACAAAATGCTGAGCAGATGCTCCCCTGGAGAGCCTTGTTTACTCTGTTCATCAAGCAGGACCTGGAAAGCGCTGCCAACAGCCAGTCTGGCTGAAGCCTCCAGTGTAACTTCTCCCTGGCAGCCACCTGACACACAAAAAAAAACCTTCAGCCCAAACCAGTAAAGCCTGGCAAAATCCTAGCAAAATTAAATCAGAGTTCAGTAATAGGAAGCATCATGTAAACTCAGTGATAGCTGATACTACCCACTCTGCTTACAACCCTGCCATCTCTCAAGATAAACTGCCAGCTTCAAACTGCCCACGCAGAGGTTCATTGAGACACCCGGAGGAACGTACCGCCTTGCTTTGTTCAGGGAAAAGTGTGAAATTTATCATATGCCTTTTTCTTCTTTGCTTTTGCTTTTCCCCTTACCTCAGACTGACAAGTGCAAATTAGAATTTCACACCCAGCCTCAAGCAGGGAGCATAAAATTTGGATTTGGGGGGATTTAGGTAGATTTCTCCAGGATTACACAGCCAGCAACTGTCCGAGTCAGGGCCACCAAGCCCACCCTGCCCTGCCCTCCAGCAAAAACTTCTTGGTGCAAGTGTTCAACTGGGAGAAAATGCAGGTATAGCACCAACAGCTTTATTGCACATGCATATTTCTATTTTCAATGATAATAACAATAGAAAGACCTGGGGGTCCTGGTAGACAGCAAAATGCCAATGAGCAAGCAGTGTGCTCTCGTGGCCAGGAAGGCCAAGGGAATCCTGGGCTGCATAGGGGAGAGTGTGGCCAGTAGGTCAATGGAAGTCATTCTCCCCCTCAACTCTGCACTGGTGAGGCTACAACTGGAATACTGCATCCAGTTCTGGGCTCCCCAGTTCAAGAGGGACAGGGAACTGCTGGAAAGAGTCCAGCGAAGGGCAATGAAGATGATTCAAGGATTGGAGCATCTCCCTTATGAAGAAAGGCTGAGGGAGCTGGGACTCTTTAGGCTGGAGAAGAGAAGGCTGAGGAGAGACCTTATCAATGCCTATAAGTATCTAAAGGGTGGGTTGAAGGAGAAGGGAGCCAGACTCTTTTCAGTGGTTCCCAGTGACAGGACGAGGGGTAACGGGCACAAGTTGCAACATAGGAGGTTTCACTCAAATATGAGGAAAAACTTCTTTACTGTGAGGGTGCCAGAGCCCTGGAACAGGCTGCCCAGGGAGGTCATGGAGTCCCCTTCTCTGGAGATTTTCAAGACCTGCCTGGATGCCGTCCTGAGTAACATGCTCTAACATGCTCTGGGCATTATAACATTTTAACACTATAAAAATGAGTTATAATGTTAAGTTCCCAGAAGTTCCTGTTGACATTCATGATTTAACTGGCAAGGACTGCAGCAAACTGCTGAGCAATCCATTTAAAGAAATAGGTTGGAGATATTAGATTGGAATTTTCTGGCACCAGTTCCTATGTTTTGGTTAGTATATACACACCCAATGATCTATTTTCCTCTTTGCAGAGGACAACATTCTCCCCGTTTTTGGAGACAATCTAGCACATGGAAAATAAAGAGGTGGGACTAGAGTCAACTCTCAGTCATGCTGGCAGATATATAGTGTAATCTCAAGGAAGCCAATGGCTTTGGAGAGTTTTGCACCATCACTAGTGTAGTTGAGAGAAGTTACTGACTCAGTAACTCTTAAAAAGCTTTCGTATGACACAGACCTAGGAACTGAAACACCTACGCTATTAAAGGTTCTTGTTTGTGATTATATTTATTTAATTCTGAATTTTTTTTAAATACAAAGTTAGGATGTGATGCTATTCTGATACCACACAGCCACAGCACTTCTGGAAAAGCATCCCTTAGAGGGAATAACTATGCCCAATGTCAGGACAGCACTGCAGGACTAACAGCACCCTCTACTTTTAAATATTGCTTTGTCCCATTTCCAAATCTCTAAAAACCAGGCCTGCTCAGTCAGGATATTTTGATCACTGAGATTCATTCGGGAATACAAATGTATGAATAAGAGTCATTCCTCCTTCCATACACCACCAAACCACAGCGGAACATGAACTCTGCTCAAGGACACACATTTACTCAGCTGATGACTGTGTTGCCAAGCTGCCTACCCATTTGCTTTATTTTTCTTTCTTAAGGGTGTGGAAAACTTTGTTCACTTCAAGGCATCCTTCTGGTTTATTGTCCTACAGCACTCGCTCACCTTCTGGCTGATGATTATCAGTACAAGCAGCAGTGTGGGTCCTGGGATAAAGGTGCCTTATCCCAAGCAGAATTTGTCCTCCCACAGAATGAAGTTACACAACGACACAAGCGAGGTTGCATCATTTTAACTACAGGAGGTTACATTAGTACGATTTTTGTATTTACATAAAGATGAATAAAAAAAATAATCATCTACAAGAACTAAAAAGTGCATCTTGATTGATAGATGGCTGAGACAACCTGATAACAGCTTATGTGTCTACAAAACACTGGCACATGGAAGGGAAGGAAAATTTTTTTTAAGAAAAAAGTGGGGGAGGGTTAGCTGCAAAGGATAGATCGTGAAAAATTATTAAACCTAAACCCAAGAAAACATTTTTAAGCAGTGAGATCATTTAGACTACAATATAGGCTCCAAGTGCAAATTGTTGAATTTCTTTCTCCAGAATTCTTTTAAATAAGTCTGAACAATGCACAGGAGGGAGTGGTGGTCCAGGGCTCGGGGCGCCCTTAAGGACTATAGAGATTGTTTCCGTAGTAGACAGCGGATACTGATACTGCCACACAAGCGACCTCAAAGATCATTTGGCTTCTGAATCATAAAGGACGATAAAGATCTCATATTCTAATCACATTTCTAAGGTTTTGCTTACACTGAAAAATCATACATCAGATGGTGTGCAGAGCAGCGTGGGGTAGAGAGGCAGATGTGAGGAGAAAGGAATCATTTGTAACCTCCACAAAGGGTCCCTCTGCCGGGAATCCTGCATTTATTGGGGCTACACAGAAATTATTAAATACATTTCCTACCCATTTGGTCAGAGGAAGTGAATATGCAGAATGGAAAGTAACAGCTTCTCAAGACAAGTAAAATTCGAGAATACCAACCATCAAGAAAACAGATTGGAAATACCAAGTCAAAAAAGGACTTTCCTTTTAAATCCGCAAAGCATTATCAAACACTCAAAGCTAGGAGAAAAATACAGCCAAACCCAACTAATAGCAAGGAAAATGCTTTCAACCAACGGTCTGACTGGATGTTTCTCCATGCTAATGAACAGAAAGGTTGGTATTTACAAGTCTGCCTGGTCAAGACCTTAGAGCTTTTGTGATAAATTATTTGCAACAAATTTTCAACATAATTTAATTTTTTTTTCCTTCAGCTAATTATTTGTTACTTGGAAAAGTCAAACTACGTTTCACTCCTGCTTTGATAAGAACGGTTATAAAATCAAAATAGGCTCTGCTTTTGGCCAAAATTAATTGTATTTTTCCAGAGGGGAAGAAAAAAAACAAAATCAGAAACAGAAAAAAAAAAGAATATATACCTTTGTGGGTGGCCTCCTGCAAAACTGGCAAAAGAAACCCACTGCTTTCCAGTTTCACTTCTATATTCAGGCATGTTTGCATAACTTTTGCATTTGGAAAGGATCTTTCATATTTCAGGGGAAGATGCTTCTAGTAAGAAAAAAAAAATATCTTTACCCAATAACAAGTTCCTTTTGTATTCTTCATTTTGGTTTAGCAAAGAAAGCTTCATCTTGTTCAGTAACACAATCCAAAAACCACTGAAACTTGATTCTTATCAAACACAAGCCTAACAAAGCTCTTGAGAACAGTACATCCTTGAGACTAAGGGTTAGACTGTAGTTTCTTCATCCAGGTTTCCTCCTACTTCTGCTCTTTATCTTCCCAGAAATTTTGGCCAGGTGGAATCAGGAAACACTGACTGTTTGTCTCACATTTCTGGATGTCCAGATGTTTGACCAAGCCTCTGGTGTTTTGGACCATTCCACCACGCAAGAGCACTGGCCACGAAGTAACCAACTCCACAAGTGCAGTAAATCTAGTGCAGCTGCAATGTACTGGAACAAGTGAGCCCCACAAGTACCCAGTACATTTGAGACATCCTTCAGTACTGTCTCACACATGCAGAGCATGCTCTAAAGTTTCCTGAGCATATGCAGCAAGCAGGACCCAACTGGTATATACTGGGTTTACAGGAGGTGGACCAGTGGTGCAGGACGTGCACACCAAGTCCCCTACATCTTGCATATGAAGTCCTGCACCACTTGGACACTGCAGATTCATTCTTGTCAAAGGACATGCAGATCCTTGTTTGGAAAATCCTAGGCAGAATGGTGACACCCAAGGTCTAACAGATTTGTCCAAGTCCGATTAAAATGCATCAAAAAATCAGGTGACACTGAAATTGTTCCTGAAACTTGATCATTTAGCCATAAGGATATATACTTCTTGCAAGATACAGCTAAATCAGCAAAGAACAACACTTCAGATTGGAAGGCAGATTGTAAGAATCGAGTTTTTTGACACTGCTTAATTAAGCTATGCTGATTTTCACACCAGGACTGCCAGCAGAAGGCAAAACATATTGCAAGCATACAGTTCTCTCTACAACCAGACACTAAATGGCACTCCTCCTTCACTTCCTCACTCTTGCTACGTGCTGTTCCACCTTGTCCTACCAACCATCCTGGCAGGAACCATCGTGCACCAGAGCTGCTCTTCCCCAGGAATAAGGTGAGTTGCCAGGCTGCCCAGGAATCAGCGGAGCCCCTTGGCAGGGACAGGGCACGACACGTCTATAATCTAAGGAGGACAGTTTTCTCCTGGCAAAGGGCAAGAGCACCGAGCAGTGAAAGCACCTGCAGCAGTGGTGTGTGCCCTTAGAACCCCTTGCAAAGAGAGAGCAGATCCCAGCCCAGATCTGCACAGCAGCCCCCTCTTCCAGCCCAAGCTCCAAGGGAAGGAAATTCACCCAGAGCTCTTGGCAGCATTTCTGAAACATCCTGTTAATCACTTTGTGGTTTTTAAGAGCAAAAAGTGAAATGAAGTCCGAGGGCTTACCCTGACTTTATCATTAAGGTAATTGTGAGGGGGAGAAACAAGAGCAGAGCAGCTAACGGGTAGACAGAGGTCAGAGGAGGAGCTTCAAAGTGTGCAGATGCCTTATTGACTCTCCCTTCAGATCCTGAAGCCAGTAAAATTCCCTCCTTAAGATCCTTTCTATAAAGGCTGAAGACAGTAATTTCTCTTAGGTTCTCCTAGGAGAACCTATCTCCTAGGTTTTTGAAAAAACAGCTATTTACGTTTATTATAAAGGAAGTGAGAAGCACATGACTGATATCTGACAGAATGGGCAGAGATCAATACCAGAAGATACTTTTGGGGTTAAGAGCATGGGGAAGTGTGTTTCAATCCTTCTCAGCTTTAACAGAACTGAGAGGTGCTTTGCTTGGAGTTACTGGCTATTTTAAGGTTTGGGGAGCAAGGACTGCCTTTTGAGCCAAATTTGTCCATGACTGAAAAGTTCTCCTAACTACTAACACAATGATATCAAATTCTTACCACAATTTTACCACAAATTGGAAGAATATAAGAGTAGCAAAGGCCTCATGCAACATGACATCTTGGTATATAGTGGTCAAAATATTGAGGGAGTATGACTGGTTCCTTGAAAAAAATGCGGATGAGAAGCCAGAAAGATACCAGGATACCTGGGAACGATGGAAATCACCAATACATCACCGGGACACCTAAATTAGTCTCAGCTAACTGGCTAACTGGCTAGAAGTGTCTCCGCTGGGGGAGACAAAAAGAGAGGAGCTGGAAGAACAAACCAGTAACAACAGAGCTGAGGAGTAAAAATTTTAGACTTCTTACAGTTACATTCTAGAAATTGAAATAGTTTTGGTGAACTGAAGAAACATACAGCAAAACAGCCCAATGCTAATTCTATCAATTATTAAAATCTGTTGAGCGGTATTCAGAAAATTGGAGCTGAGGGATGAGAGGAAGGTACTGCCACACGAACACAAAGCCGTGATTTTTGGAAAATACTATGGGAAAGGAGGCCACTATGTATGTGCTGCAAATTGGATTAAAAACTAAGTATGAAGGGAATAATGAGATTAAGCACAGTGAAGCGCATGTCTCAAAAGAGGGCTACACAAAGAAAATTCAGAAAATTATTTGATCAAAAAAAGCACCAGAAGGAATGAAGATGCAATTATTACTGACAAAGCTTCACAAAATTACATCCCAGCTCTGAATGCATCTGCAACCAATGCTGGAGGAAGGCGTACCTGACCAGGTGATAGGAAGAAAGGCTGCACTCATTAAAAAGAAAAAGGAGCGGCTTCCTCTGAAAGCCCAAGACATGTAACTTGGTCACTTATGATCTGGAAGCTTCTCATCAGATTCATTAATGAGAAATTGGTTGAACTGGTTGGAACTAGTGTGTTCCTTGAGACGAGGAAGGGTATTGACAAAGCATAAGTGAGAGGGGAGGGAAATCATCTTATGGAGGCCCAGCTGCCAAAGGCAGAAAGAGACTCTGCCCAAACGCTGAGCAAATTACTTGAATGTGTATGACACTGTCATAAGCCAGTGTGCTGAGCGATGAAAGCACAGCTGTTGTAATTGTAATGTCTGTAAAAAAAAGCACATAAAAGTGTACAATCTATGCATGGAATACAGTGGCAAAACACTAAGAAAAATAAATGTATTTTCCAAGGGGCTCTGATAATTTTTTGTGAACAATGAAAGATGATGTTGTCTCTCAGCAGACATAAAAGAAGTGTCAGGGAGTGAGGAACCATGGGTGTAGTTTCATCAGGAATACATATGTCCATTCCATCACGCCCACAGATACACTCCATCACAAAGAACATATAGGTCATAGTCTCAATTTTTAACATAGCTTCAAGTTACAAATTAGTTTCATTGTGTTCAAATCGGAGTAAGTCGTGAAACCCAGAATGTACAAAATTAAGCAAAACAGAAGCAGACAAAGAGACTTTGCAATTCAGGCAAATTCAGTCACCCAGTTTCCCACAGCCTTGCACTGGGTCTGCCCCAACTAAACTCACTGGGAACCTTTCCATTAAAATCAGTGTGAACCAGATCAAGTGCATGGCTTGGCTGAACCTTATCCACATGCCAACTGGTAATTTATTATTACAAAAGCAGTTCCCAGAAAACGCATTCCTATAAGGTCTCTGAGAATTAGCTATCACATAACATGCACTGCCTACGGGGATTTTGAAAGAGACACTAATTTATTTGGTGGGAGCACCGTTCCATCTCACATTGCAAAGACTCTGAGGTCTCCTTTAAAAACTTCAAAAAAGTGAAAAAGAAATAATCTCAAGGAAGAAATGTGGCCTTTTAGCTAAGGGATTCTTTCTCCCTGAGCTTCTTGGAAATGCCCCCGCCATCACTTCAGAGACAATCAGGCTTTCCAGTTGTCTGACCCGAGATCCGTAAGGACTGTAAATCCTACCAGCGCAATCAATCTTATCTGCTGCAAATCTTCAGAGCTTACACGTACCAGCTTTCTTGCAAGGAACGCTCTGCCCTTTGCCCGTGCTTTCAACAGCACAGAAGACCATTTAATTCTCTTCAGGACGTCTGATAAGAAGGTCCTGAGTGGAACAGCTCGCAATCAGTTATTATGGACCAGTGAACACCTCCATATAGATCTAAGGCTTAACTAATCCAGTCCAGGTGCCCTTCCCACCCATATCCTACCATCACTACCCCCATCCTACCATCACTGCCCACAGCCAGTGTAACAGCAGCAAAAAAGCAGCCAGGTGAGGCTCTCTTCAAGTCTGCTAGCACCTCTAATAAAAGCATAATAGAGCTGCTACAGCATTTTCACAATCATCCCACTTCTATCATGCATCCAGCCACAAATACAAACCACATCCACAGTCAAAAACCAGCAGAAATTAACCCCTCTGGGATGTTACTAACTGTCAGTGGAGTTTTACACAAAACTTCCACTTAACTTTCAGCCCAGACCTTATTCTGAAGCCTGTGTTTTCTCATCTGCATTTTGTTGGTATGCTCTTGTCCATACATCTTGCACCAGACTGATAGATTCTTGCTAGTCTTCCAAAAATATTCTGCTTCAGTAATTTATGACCTGCAGGTCAATATCTGAAACGCTACAATGGGTTGCCATGGAAATGTCAATACCATCCATTTCTCTGCACAAATGTAATTGGGATATCCAAGAAAAATACCTGGAAATTTAGAAATTATATTCAAGTCATCTTCTGTTGACTCAAAATCAGATTTTCTCCCTTTGTTATATTTTACACTGGAGATTGAGTAGCATTTTAGGGCTGCCTAGGACATTTAACACCCCTAGCTAGAGCCTTTGGACTGCCTTTTCTAACCATTTCATAGTTTAACAAGTCTCCAGAGGCTCTGCTTAAAGAAAAACAAAGCAAAGAATACTTCAGCTTGCAAGTAGAATATAAACTTAAAATACATGACTTTCAGCTGGCTCTTTAGTCAGGTTTCTTAACAGGGATTGGGAAAAGGCTGAGTTGATCTGGCTGGAAGAACAGCCAGCGAGCCTGCGAACGAGGATTCAAGCCCAGATTTAATCTATGGCTTTAGACAATACATCATTTTAAGCTCAGATCCCTGAAAGGACTGATTCCCCAATCCCCATGAAATCCATTTTTTGATGTATTGGAAATAAATCTGCTTTAAAAGCCACTGAAAAAATATATTCAAGTCCCAAATACCTAGGGTTTGGCATGCCCAGCTTCAACATGAAGAAATGGGTGTGAAAGCACTGAGTTGGAGAGAAAATTTCTGTAAAATGGGGAACGAACCTCTGCCCTACTCCATAGGGAGAGAGATATGAATGACTGCGGTATGTTCATTACTATAAAATACAGCGTCTCTCTAAAAATGGAAAGCCCTAGAAAGAAAGCCAGTAGGACGAATGAACTCTGAGCACTATGATACAGTGAAGCTCAATTAGCCAAAGTGGATTGCTGCCCACTCAGCAACACAAAACGCAGCTCGTGAGATGCAACTCTCAGTGCCTGTTAATTTCATATGTATTAATAGGCAGTCAAAGGTGATTTCTCATGTCATTATTTAATTACTGTTGCTACCAGTCATACCAGATGCTTTCCTAGGAAGTGGTCTGGGTTTGCTAACCTATGGAACAAAGACTTTTCCAAAATGTCACCACTTCCCACATCCCAAGACCCATTCAAAACCCCACATCACTTTAAACCGTACAGTCAATTTAATCCAAAGAATTAAAAAAAGAAATCAGACAGAGAGAAAACAAAACAATGGTTGATATTTCTTTAAAAGTTGAAAAAAATATCCCTACCCCACCAAGGGAAACATTCTGTGCTGACTTCCCTGCTAAGTGTGCGAGGTGGTTTTTGACAGGAGGCACAGGGATGGGTGGTTTGGAGGCAGCTGCTTCAGGCATAAAACATTTCTCAGTGTCTCTCACCATCACAGTCAGCAAGCACCTCAACAACTGCTATATGCCTCCACATGTACAAGAGGAAAAAGACCTCCTTGACAGGCAAACAGGCATGGTAACAAAGTGCACAGATACCTGACAAGATTATAAGTTTCAAAAATTCCCACAGGTGGCAGTTCACAGAAACCACCTTTAGGCTTTTCTTTCCAGGTTACTTTTAGGATTGAGCATGTCTCATGCACAACTCGTTCTTTGGATGACAGAATCCTTCCTAAAATGTTCTGTAAATAATACCCCGATTTTTTAAAAAGCTACACCTATTGAAGCAGTGTTAAAATATTAGAGTTACCAGAAAAAAACATACCAGAAGCCATGTCTCTTTTAAAATTGACAGTCTGTAGTGGCCAAACCCTGCAAAATGGAGCAAAGCCCAGGGAAATGAATTTTGTTCCAAGGACAACTGTCTGAAGCCCAGCAGTGCTAAAGAAAGCAACCCTTAGCACGGCAAGGCTCCTGCAGCATGACAGCCTCCAAGCAGGCCACCAGCGAGGGACAGTGGAGGCTGAGCCACCACTGCTCCCAACTCCTCAACACTTAGTCCTTTGGGATTTCTGGTGGCCTCTCCTCACACATCCATCAGGCAAAGGGCTGCTGAGAAACCTTCTCTGAAGAGCTACCTACCTGTGGAACCAGCAGCTCGGGAGTTGAAATAAAACCAATCTCTAACCCCCTCACCATCCAGATTGTGATTAATAATTTTTTCCCCTTGAAAGCACCACACATTGCCGGGCAGGCAAGCCATGCCAGATGGTCCGAGCACACACGGAGAGCTGGAACAAGTAAGCGACTGCACAAAAAAAACTCTCAGATAAAAGGAAGAGCAAAGATGCATACCAGGCTTTTAATCAAAGAACCTGCTGAAAAATAAAGCACAGAGTGTTTAACCCATTAACAAGCACGGCAGCTCCAAGGATTGTGCAACATCACAGAGTAAAAGAGGAACCTCCTGGTCTACAAGAGACTGTGCCCTACGGATGGGAATGGGGCAAGTGGAGAAGGGAAGCGGGTGCCACTCCCTGGTAGGGTCTCTTTGAAGACACGTAGCCAGAAGAGGACATGGGCATTGAAGAAACACTGCAACCATGCAGTTGCCTGCCTTGGCATTGTCTGACCACACAACAGCCTCCAGCTGGTGACAGCATCCCTTTCAGCAATGCGGCTAAGGCAGCAACAGCTGGCAGAGGGACCGTGTGGCCAGAGAGAGAAGGACTAGCCTATCATTAGTACAGAGCTAGGCTGGATTAAACTAATTACAAAACCATGCCCTTGTTCTTATGATGACAGTAGAGTTTCAGCAATGAGGAGTCAGGATGCAGGTCTGCGCAGGCAGTGCTGCAGGTTTGAACTGGGCAAGAGCATCACACCACATCTGGGATGTGACTAAGTCACTGAAGCAGAGCGGCTCCTGCTCACGTGTGGGTCTTTTACAGAAGTGGTTCAACTCCAAGAAGGCACCTCTGTATTAACAAAACTATCATTGTTTGCCTTAACATTGTTTGTCCAAGTCAGTCCTGCAGACAGAACATGTTAAATCTACTTGGCAGTTATTAGGTAACACAACTCCTGAGGTCTGTATACAAATGAGCGAAGAAAATTAAATTCAAAGTATTACCAGTAAACCGTAGGTTTGGTTTGGAGATGATCTTAGAGGTCCCTTCCAACCTAGACAATTCTATGATTCTATAAACATGCATGTGAGACATTGTGCCACACACAGCTCGGGACAAAGTATGTTGAAAAATAATTATAAATCAATCATTTGTAACATCATCATTTAGAAAAATCAGTTTGATGTCATAGTTTGCAGTAACATAGTTTCTGCTAGTGCCTTAAACTTATCCCACTGTATCAAAACAGTGTTTGTGCTTTACAGAAAAACATTTTCAAGAAGAAATTAATTAACTACTGTGCCAAAGTGCAGATTCAAAGCAATTGAAGTCAGAAATTTTACTGGCTTTTTCCTGGGCTGAGATCCTCTTACCTTTTATAATTTCAGAAAAGCACAGGGGAAAGGAGACTTGCATTAGCTGAAATGAAAGTTAGCACTGCTACTGCTTACTTTTCAAGTGGAAGTTATTTTTACCTAAAAAGTCCAGGCAGCCCCAAGCATTGCTTAGGGAATTCAAAACACAGTGAACACAAATAAATAAGCAGGAGTTACAAAACAGCTACAGAAAGTTATTACCCAACACAGGCTCTAGCTATAAACCAAGGCTCTGTAGACCAGTTCATACCAACCACTGGGTTACTACAGGTGTCCTCCCCAGCCTCCCACCGAGCCCAACACATGCTTTGCTAAAGCACGTGCTTCCCTGCTCATCACTGCAACCTGCACACACCAGGGCAAGAATCAGGCCCAAAGAGCTGCATCCCCCTCTCGCCCTGTCTACAAGAGGCAGGTGAAATGCTCTATGTCCCCTCTGTCTGCCCAGTTCACCCAGCAGGTAGTAGTGGTGAGCACTACTGGTCTGCACTGCTGCATCTCACCAAGTGGAGTTGGACTGTGGTTGCACCAGGGAAAAGAGCAGGACAAGCAGCCCTGGTGATACTGGGAGATGGGTTCTGGGCAGTGGGAAGAACAGCCTTTAAAAGGGGCAGTGCATAAGGCAGCAATTAGATTATGTCATGCATAATCTACCGTATACATGGTCAGCTAAAGAAAACAGCCCTTCAGCCTAGGTTGTTCTGCCTGGAGAAGGCTCTGGGGAAACCTTAGAGCAGCCTTTCAGTCCCTAAAGGGGCCTACAGGAGAGATGGGGAGGGACTCTTGATCAGGGCATGGAGCAATACGATAAGGGGTAATGGTTTTAAACTGAAAGAGGGAAGATTTAGATCAGCTATTAGGAAAAAATTCTTTACTGTGAGGGTAATAAGGCACTGGAACAGGTTGCCCAGAGAAGCTGTGGCTGCCCCATCCCTGGAGGGGTTCAAGGCCAGGCTGGATGGG
>JAOQGH010000051.1:45075453-45127718 GCA_025769975.1 Gallinago jamesoni
AAGGCCAGGCTGGATGGGGCTTTGAGCAACCTGGTCTGGTGGGAGGTGTCCCTGCCCAGGGCAGGGGGTGGGACTGGATGATCTTTGAGGTCCCTTCCAACCCAAACCATTCTATGATTCAGCTCAGGCAGCAGCTCCACAGGCTTTCTCTGCAAACGTGCCCAGTGATAACTGTCTACTCAGCACCAGCTCCGAGGCACTGAAATGCTCTCCCTTTAACCAGTGTTGAGCTCACGAGCGACACCACATTTGCTTGTAGGGACATGCCTGGAGTACAGTAGCCACCATTAATTAAATTAGGGCAGGTAAAGACCAAGTGATTTCTTTCTCATTCTTCAGCTGCATCTCACTGTGGCAGTGACCCTTCCCATGCCTCTGCTGCAAGCCCGGGATACCAGCAGCACACAGCATTGCTTCAGTGGCCGGCCACAGAGGAGCAGATTTCACACAGCTGAGAACAGTCAGAACCAGCTGGAATACATTTTTAATCCTTGGACCACTTCACAAGGCATCACATGTGGCTCCTCTGTTGCAAGAAATGACAGAAATTTAAATGTTTGAGGGATATCCATCTCCCTTGCAACTCTGGGCTTGCCCATTGCTTTCATTTGATGATGCCTGGAGCTTTTAGCCTGATCAAACAGCTTTATCATCATTATCATGGACAGCAGACAAAATTTATGCCACGTTTAGTCAGAAAACATTTTAAACAGAAGATGTTTATCGGCATTTTCTACTAGAGCTTATTTTAGTGACGCATACCAGATGCTATTTTGCGTATTGTTATTAAACACAGAGTTTGAATCCCATGGTACAAAACAGCAAACACTACACGCTACCCATATTTTTGAATTCTCAGTTCCAGAATCCATTTCCTAAACAGACACAGGGGTTGCAGAACACTTTCAGTTTGTCGGGACGGAATATGAAGGTCTTTCTGTGAGCAAGTTTCTCTGCCTTTGAGCCTGGCAGAGACACCAGAACCCGCTGGATCACCGCCATCCTCTGTCCCTCTCAGCAGGTTGGACAACACGAGCACGGCTTGTAAATAAACAAACCCCAATAGGATGACACTTCAAGGGGGGGGGAAACTCACCAGTAGATGTGAAACTGCAGACAGCGTGTGGGTGTGCACATGCATTTTTCATAAGCAGAAACTCCTCGCACACCCGTGGGCGGCTGCGCACACTCGCACACGCAAAGCGCTCGCACGGGCTCCAACGGCAAGGGCTGGCTGGGGAACCGCCACTCCGCTCCCACCCTGGGCTCTCACCAGCAAGAAAACGGCATCAGCTTTCAGGAAAAACAAGGTTTATGCTACTCTTGTCCAAAAGGCAAATATTTTGCTCTCTTTTTCCTCCCGGGAGACCTAGAGGCTAAATTCATTAAGGACAGCGAGATCACTGGATATTACAAGGAAGGACAAAAAAAAACGAACCTTAAGGAAATCTGTTGCAAAATGTTTTGTCTCTATAAACGTGTCTATAAACAAACAAGTGTTGACTAAATGTAAACATAAACAAGTGATTAATCAAGCTTAGTTTCACACACCCCTAGTGCTGAATTTATTCACATAAATATGTGAAAAATAAAATGAGCACTTACTCCATGCTTTCATCAGCCCTTCTCACAAAAATTTTGCAGGAGTAATCGTATGATAACTGGAAACTGTTGTTTTATAGACTAGTATCAGCTTTATCATCATGTTATTGGGTAATATTCAACTCCAGCTGTAAGCTGTTCACAGCAGTCACTTAGGAGAGCATCATCACAGCGTTTGAATTTAATAGAGAGGCTAAAATGAACTCTTCAGTTCAGAATTAAATTAATTTTATTTTTACTTTTGGTAATGATACAAGCAAATATGTGATATTTAAGCAAGCACAAATAATCAAGTTGTTCACTTTTAATTCATGCATATCTGAATGGAAGTAACTTGCTGCGGTAACTTGCCCCATAACCAAAACAGGAACCCACGAACCCACCTCCATTCAGAGTAAAAACCATTTAGCATAAGGTATGTATCCAAATCCCACTGAAATCAATTTGACTTAAATACCTGCTTAAAGTTAAGCACGCACTTAAGTGTTCCCTCAAAGTATACATGGATCTCAAACTCCGTAATGAGAAAGGTGGGGACAAGTACCAAAACCGAGCTCCTTAACATAAAATGATGATGTTCCTGTACTCCACCTCCAGCAAGAGTTTATTAAGGAAGAACCGCAGTTTTGTGGAGTGGGTGGGAGAGGGTGATGACAGCTCAGGGCCAGGAATCCGGCACAGAACCAGCCCGTGGAGCAACTCTCAGCTCCAGCCTCTCCCCACTCCACCGTGCTCCACATCGCTCCCTGCTGCCCCACCGATTTTACTTATCTCCAGGAGGATTTCTGTTCCTGGGAAAACAAAATGGTGCTTCAGCAATTACAGCATTTGATGTCGTGAAGAAATAACGATGAGAAAGTATTTGATGTACGTTCAACCATTCTGAAAGTGATATTTAGCATCTGGGAAAAGGAGATATTTAATTAAAAGCAAAAATCCTTTGAAGCTGCAATATACTTTCCAAAGTATTCAAAAATTCAAAAAAGCCCACTGTAAAGTAGCCTACACAGCTTTCCTGTGGTCCTGGTACGCGTGCGCATCACCACACAACTTTAGTTACAGGAGCACTTCCTTTCCCTCCACCTCCTGAAAACACACCACAAAATTACTAGCATTCAAAAAAATAAAAATAAAGAGTTCTATTATCTTCATTATAATTTTACTTCCAGGCAAAAAAAAACTGACTTTCCCAGAAGCATGGGACAGGTTGATTTTTTTTACTTGAGGCTATTCTGTGGCCACCCCACTGGGCAGGTCTATGGTAGAAAATTCCATCAACTCTAGGAAAAGGAGGCTATTCCTTGTATTTCACACCAAGCATACGTAAGAGCATTGTTCATTAGCATTCACCTATTCATCCCAGATGATTTATTGCACTGTTATAAAAATAGAAACCTTTAGATTTATCCTAAAGTTTCATATTAAAATTGCTGTGAGAGTCTTATTTGCCTGTGCTAGCAAAGAACTGCTTCACCAGCTGCGCCTACAGCTGGGAAGGGTGACATCCAATGGCCAAACACCACTCTCTGGAGACTTGTTTTTTTCATGAGTGCATAACCTTGCTTCTTATTAAAAATGTTGAATCGCAACTGAATTCTCAATCTTTCTCTTCCCAGAAAAGCCCCATGAATCTGCAATGTGAAATTCAGAGAAAAGCCAAGACAGGAGAAAGACAGATGTATTTATCATGCACAGATGATGTAGGAAGGAGACAAAAAATATTGTCATCAGTGCCTTACTGACTGCAAAATAAGGGAACAGTAATTAATCAGCAGGAGTACAGGCTGAGAGGAAATATTGATTGAATTGGGAGAAACTTCAGTTTCCTGAAGGAACTCTTCCCCTGCAAAGGTAACCAGGAAAGCTTCTGTAAATTAGAATGGCAACCAGCCAGCCTGCAGCCAATCTGAGTGCCATTTCAGGCAATCCAGAAAAATATACACCAGATGCACATTGGTTTCTAAAAAGTAATTTAAATACATTAGTAAATCAATGGCATCGACAGTTTGATGGGTTATGATGGAGGAGTCTTCCTCTGAAAGACCATCTTTAAAACCTGCAAAGATCTGGTAACTGAGTAGTTACAACTTTATCATGTTTTTAACTTTTTCATCTTTTCCAACAACTTCTAGTGTTTGATGATTTCAACTTAAATCAACATGGATTTCTCTCCTGCTGAATTGGTCCCCAACTCCTGAACATCCATCAGCGTGAAGAGGAGGAAAGGCTTTTGTGCTTCTGCACCATGGAGGGGCAGGAGATGCCAGTAACAGGACTGAGGAGCAGCTCTGCCCTGACCAGGTTTGGGTATCCAGAAAGGACCTGGTTGCCTTTATCAAGTATAAGCAGCAACTTATTTCGGTCCTTTTACCTGTCTGGGATGCGTTCATGGCCAGGTCATGTCAGCCAATCTCAACATAATTAAAAAAAAAAGGAAACTGTAATAGATATTAAAAAGACATTTTTCACCCCGAAAAGTACATAGCAGGGTGACACAATATGATCACATCTTCCAGCGCCAAGCCACCACCTCTCTAAAGGTCTGACCACAAGCAAACCCAGGTATTGCCTTGGGAAGGGGTCAGGAGGCTGTGAGTCTGTCCGTCCTGTCATCACAGAGTATATTCATAGAATCACGAAATTGTCTAGGTTGGGAGGGACCTTTAAGATCATTTAGTCCAACCACCAACCTATGATGGGACTTGTGTCAGACTGGGTTTGGCCATTTCAAGGGATTTAATTAGCAGCTAAAGAAACAATCAGCCCAGTTTAAGCACATTTGGAGAGGTACCTTGCTGTCTTCCTTGGTAATAAACTGTTCTTGGCTAAGGTCATCTTTCATCTGCCCAGTAAATAAAACTGTCAACTAAAGCTGAGTTTCTGTTTCTCATCAGTCAGGCAATACAATAAAGCTCAGAGCAGCGTATTTGGACAATGATTTTGAGAGGGAAGGCAAACCTTAAGGAAGTTTTAGTATAATCATTTCCCCTCAGTTGATCAACATAACAGACATGGTAATTTAGCTAGGGAAATGTGATATAAAGCTTGCAAGCCTGATAATCTGATTGTCTTTAGAGACAAAAATCAAGCTGGTTTTCCAGACCTCACCCTACCCATTTATTAAATACCTCCCATTTCTTCACTTAACATCTAAAGAACATTTAAGCAAAAATCCATCAGTTTCAAGGAAAAAATTAACCTCCTCTAGCCTGTCTATTTAATTCTAATTCTATCATGTAGGAAAGTTTTACTGCTCTCAAGCAATATTTCTCATCTTTGTAAGAAGGAATTTAACTGGAAATATTAAAATATTTTCAACATGCTGCTTATTTTTATCTAGAGGAAGATAAATTATTACATGCATGCAAGTAGTAAAAAGTGGTTGCCAGAAAAAATAGGGTTTATTCCCACCATAACTGCAATACATCAACCACTGCATGAAAATATTTCTCTTTCCAGAACAATTAGCCTAATTTGCAGTGAGCTCACACAGACTTTCACTCTGCTGCAGATTATTACTTACCTAAATTTTGATGCTTACATTTTTCCAGTGCATTAACAAATAGTATTCTTTCAGAGTGGAAAACGAGGTAGAAATACCCTTTACTCTGTGATTCTTGCAAACACCATGTAATCCTACACTGGTCAAAACACAATGATTCAGGCTGCCAAAGTATGTATTTATTTTTCTCAATATTCTGATTTCATGTAAATGCAAAAGCAAACCTGGTACGTTTCAGACTCTGGCTCTGCCACTCATTTCATGCCCGTCCTCTCCCAGCACATTCCACTACATAAATCCCAGCACATCAGCAGAGCCTCCCCAGGGCTTAGGAGGGTGTGGGTTTTGTTTGTTCATAGTTTTTAAACAGATGGAACAAAATCTCTATTTCCATTACTATAATAAAAGATAGATAATAGCGTATGGAAAACGCTAGAAAACCCCTGTTGACAGGTCTACCTCACTGCACCTCTTAGCACAATCTAGAATTTACTTCCACAGTTGGAAAAACTTTTTTTTCTTTTTCTTAACATGTGAATCCACCCTCACAATCAGTCCATGGATCTTCCATTAGTCCTAGGAGTTGTTTTGGGGTAGGTCAGCTGCCCATCAGCTTCAGAGACCTCTCTCCTGCAGCTTCACGTTGTAGCTCTCTTCATGGGCAGCCATGGGAACACGCACATTGACTCGGGGTACTGAGATCACCAACAAACCACCATTCAGAATAGCTACATTTAGGAGACTAGGTCCCTATATAGAGTCATCACCAGAATAACTAAAGCTAGAGAAAGTTTTCCCTCAAAGTCTCAAATAAATGACTAAACAAGACCACCTGCTCAGGCAGCACATTGGGAATGAAAAGCTCCTTGGTTCTGCAAGGAGAGAGGAGGTGTGAAGAGCCTCCCCTAGCACCACACAAGCCCTGTGCCCTGCGCTGCAAAAGGTACCCTGTGCCCTGTTGGGATCTTCTGCTCCAAAGACTCAGCCCCACTTCTGCAAGTGGAAGCCTGAAGAGATTTCCCTAAGAGCAGCACCACCGTCTGTGAAGTAAATCCCAAAGCTCTTGCACCATGCAAGGTCTGGTGTGACCAGGGCCCAGCACAAGCCCCAAGTCCTTGAAATGACAAGTCACTCACCCAACCCCAAGTTCTTAGAGATTTCAATTCCTTCACCTCCTGTTCCACTGGGGAGAGAACAGCTTGTTCTTTTTCTTGTGAAGAGTGCCAAAGATAGGAATATTTATAAGGAATTCATATCTATCTATCCAAACCCAAACATTCAAAAATCATGACTCACAATCCCCTCCCAAATCCTGGGATTAAATTAACATATCACGGGATTTTGAAAGATGTTGTCTTAAACATTATGGAATACTATATACTTTGTGTTACTCATTACTTTAGAATATTTACACAGTCAGAAATTACAATGTTTTTATCAACGGTTGAAATAGCCAGAAGCTTACCTGGGGAAAAAAAAAAAACACCACCATCATCACATATTCATAAGATTCCTGGAGGCTGGACCTTTAAAAATAGCCCAAGCGTTACCATTCATCACATGTAAATTTATGGGATTTGGCAACAACGCAAGTTGTCTCCAGGGATGGTGGAAGAGGGAGAGTGCTCTTGGTTAACCTCTTTTTGTTTTGTTTTAAATAGATACAGCATGCTGAAAGTGTCCTAAGTATTTCCTAAATAAGCCCATTGATTAATTTAGAGCACTATGGAAACACGCAGCACCGAGAGCTTATCAACGCCCAGTCACTAAATATTTTGACGTTTGTAAACCAAAACTAGATGCATTCTGGAAAAAGACAAACTGGAAAACAAAAATCACAATTTTTGAAAGCTTGTCCTTTCCACGCCTGTTGCCTAGAGCAAATCAGAAGTGGGAAGCCAGGTTTAATAAAAAGTAGATGAGAACAGACCAGTTTTGTAGTGGCCATTGCTAAAGGCAAAGAGAATTCTATAGGGAAAAAAAAAACCACCAACAAAAAACTGTATAGCATATTGGCTTTTTCCAAAATAAAACCTAATCTTTAGTCAATTTTACAAACCAAAAGATGGTGGATGGAAGGGAAGATTACTAATCTTAGCCTTTTTTTCCCAGACACGGCCAGTGCCACGTCTCAGCCTGGCCTACAGGAGTTCAGCTCCTTTTTGCTTTTGAATCCCCCAGCGCTGGCTGAGGGCTGTCATTGCTTTGTGCCTTTGTACCAGAGCCTACGAACATCAGTCCTTACCCGGGCACACGGCACAGGCGAGGTGACAGAGGCAGATGTCTGGTGGCATCCCACACCACATGTAGCTTTGCTGCCGGTCACGGTGGGCAGCCCACGAGCAGCCCCGCAGCACGATGCTGTGTTTCGGAGCGATGGTTTCGGGTACCGCTGTCAGAGCCTTCCTCTGGCAGGTACCGTGCGTGCCAATAACTGGAGCTGATCTACAATTTATGCTTTTTCTGTGTACCAGACTCCTACTCCTGAGGAATATTTACCATCCAAAAACAAAAATACTGCCATAAGGTGTGAAGAAAATCAAGTCTTTTGTTTAAGAAGCAGCACAGTGACTGGCTGATATTTTCCAACACTGCAATGATTTTATAAACATCTACTAACAGAGCAACTTCCATCCTGTGATGCTGGGATCGTGGCACTCAGACTCCTGTGTCCTCCAGTTCTGCTCCAGAACAAGTACAAGGGCAACCAGAAGAGTCCCATATAGCACTGCATCAGTCACAAAATTCACAGGTCATTTTGATGGCCCAAGTGGAAAAAGAAGTTCCTTTTTTCTCCCCATTCCAATATGAATATTGAGAAATTTATATTATTCACTTGGTCCTAATTTCAGTGCCCCATCTCTGTCATTATCTGTTCCTCCCAGTGGTTTCTGGGCATCATTATACACAGGAGTGATGGTAGAGTTTTTACAACAGGTACCATATTCTTTGTCTTTTGAAAATGATTAAGGGAGCACAATAGAGGGATAAGGATCATTGCAAAGATTTCTACAAAGGACAAGCTAACACACTGTTTTGTACTTACAAACATATTTCACTGCAAAAAGATAATACTAGGGTATGTGTTGCAAATAATTCTGCAGTTCGGTACACACATTTTGAACAAAAACGTAGCGATTTTGTTGTTTCCACTCAAACGACCCAGTTAATCTCAGTGTTAACATCAGCTGTCAAAACATCCACTTACCAGATTTGCATCCCTTATTTATTCAGCAAAAAAGCTGCAACATCCAAGCAGTTACCAGAGAAAGAGAAAATACTACATTGAACGAGTGTTTATGTTTAGTTCTTGTTATTCCAGCACTGTCTATCACATACTTAGTAGGTGAAATTCCACACTTGGAAACACATAAATCAAGAAAGTTCATGTTCATATCTGAAGATACCATTCTTCCCCTGTTGGAATTAAATCCAGCCCAGCGAAGACACCGTGAGTGTCAGCCTTGGTGTCCTTGGTGCAGCCTTCCAACATGGCCTTTACAACACCAGCGCTGGAACCTGTCCCCGCTCCTCCATCCACCATCCCTGCTCTGATGCAGGGACACAGTGGGACACACAACTTTATGCTAGCTGTCCCCGGAGCCAAGGAAACTCTTTAAAGCATACACAGTTCCACCACCCTGGAGATGGTTTTGGCTGCTGCAATGCTTGCTTATCTCAGGTAAAGTGTTCAACTCCTTCCCTACCTTTTCAGCCACAGAGGGAGAAGAACACATTTCCATTTTCAAGAATAAAAAAGCCAGAGACAGCAGATCACATTGGCTACACGCCTTCAGCTACGCTTTGACATTAACATCTCTGCCTTACCTTTATACGGGGTATCTGCGCCCTCAGTAGGGAGCTGTTTCTTGGCAGCTGCTCTGCGATAAACCACGTGCGTTCTGCCTCCTCCCTCCTCCTCCTCCTGGGCCCCTTTCTCCAGAGGTTCAATGAAGAACTCGTCCTTGTCTGTGCGAATCATGCCAGCCTGCAGCGACAGGGCAGAGATCGAACACCTTGCGTTACTGCACGTAGAGCAGGCGTTGAGAGTAAACAGTTACAATATGCTTAAGCACACTTTAGTGCTCTCCAGAGAGCAATTAGGATGCAGGGAGGAAACCAGGTGAATTCTTTATCAGAGCAAAACGAAGCATCGTTTCCCCAACTTGACAAGAAAGGACAAAAGGTACAACCCGGAACCAAACGGACTTCTTCTCAAACCACACAAGCAAAGTACAGGTCTAAAAATCCATCTAGGAAATACGCTCTCTGTTAGAAACCAGCTACAATGAAAGTTACTACAACCTTAGCTATCTGCCAAGCCCCAGCCCACTCCAGTGTTTACTATCCCTGCTAAATAAAGGATCAGTTCAGTGCCATAAGCTGGTCCCGATGTGCAGTTCAACAGTCAAAAAATGTGTAGTCATCATCCTTTCTGTTCAGAAAAGATGGAAAAGTACTACGTCTCACATGCAGGCAACACAGCTTTGTTATTATTTTCCCCTTGACTCAAAGGGTTTCACTGACAAAGTGTTCTTTCAAGAGTTAGCCACAACTGGTTTAGAAAAGGTGTCAGTAGCACATTGCTAAGAGATAAAAACTTACTCAGACTGGACCAGACACCCTGGTATGAAAAAGAGAGACATCGCCCAAGCGATTCCCACTTGAGATTCCCACTTTATGAGGGGAAAGTGGGAAGAAAATGTCTTTTCATCATCATGCAGGTGAAATAACTTGGACACCTGTATTGCCTGCTTTGGTCTCCCTCTTGCAGCCCTGCCCTACTGCAGGAGGTCACCGCAACCAGTACCTGGCTTCCAGAGATGGCTGGCTTGATTCAAATTTTCTGCATATGTTTGCACATCTGTGTTTAAGAACTTACACTAATGAATTCTTAGCTTGTAAACAGAAAGCCTTACTATTGAAGTGAAAGAAATTCTTCAGATTATTAATGAGAGAAGCCCCAGATCTCATCTTCAGAAGCTCTATCATACTCTTCTCTCTCTGCCCACTGATGACCCTGAAGTCACTGGACTTTCAGACTGGTCACAGAAGAACATTTTGTCACTGTGACACACTTCATCTTGCTCTCTGAACTTCTGGGAGCCTACATCATCCGCTGGATGAAGCCCTATCTGAAGTTTCCAGGAGAATCAATTTGTCTCCTTTGAACCCAGTGTCCTCACTTGAAAAAAGTATCATCTAAACACTCTTAGCACATCCCAGCGCTAACATTCTCATACAACACATATTTTTCTTCTACAAGCAGCAAACTATATTCCTACTGCTATAAATACAGTATGTTCTTTGGTTCCCTCCTTGGAAAAATGTCAGGTTCATTTGTCATGTCTTAACTTACATTAGGCAAGATTTCCAGTCCCAGATTTCATATATATAATGTATACATGAACAGATTGAAGAGGAAGGATTAAAGAAGCAAAATTACATAGAAGCAATTTAAACTGATGCCATCCTGCCTGTATAGAGGAAACTGAATTTGAAATCCTGTCCTGTTTCTTCTTATCTAATTTAGATTCTACATCAGACACAAAAAAAGGTGAGACAGGCTCAGCAGCTCAAGGAAGCTAAGACAACCAAGAAAATAAGTGCGGAACCCAGAGAGACAGCAACTGATCTTTCACTGTAAAAAGGAATACATGAAAAAATCAGAATTGACGTTATTCTCTGTTTAATGCATATTTTAATTGTATACACACACACTTCTGAATATTAAATAGTATATCCAGAAATTGTAGCCTTTTTATGAGGAATACACAACTAAAGATCAAGAAGGAACAAGGATTTGCATGCTCAGCAGCACAGAATAGGATGCACATGCCATACATACATGCGCCCAGGAGAAATACACACAGTGCTTGTGGTTTTGCTTTTTTTGAGTAAGCGAAATGGTGGCACACATGTTCTTATCTATTTCTAGATTTATTAAACCTACTATTAACTAAGCTGATAATGCCAGATCTTAGTTTAAAATGCAGACCATACTTCAGGATCCTGGGAAAAATGCTGCTGTACACCGGACACAGCAAGGGGTACTGATGGGAGCTTGGAGGAATTTAGATCTTCTAAGAAAATTAACGGGTAGGCAACATCTACAATCAGCAGCTGAGCTGATTAGACAGCAGAACAACTTCTATAGGTAAACTTTAGCTTCCAGGGCATGGTGGCCTTTTGGAAAAGAAAACACCTGTTCAGAGTGAAGACTCCCCCCACGAAGGTGAAGGTGACACCATGGATCACAGTGTAAGACCAAGCCAAGAAGATATTTGAGTGCTGGTTCCCAGGACATAAGACCAGTGGTCAGACGCTGACATATCCTGCAGGTCCTTGAGCCTGGTGCTGGCCCTTTTGCAGGCAGGAGGATTCATGGGGCACTGAATATTGCCAAATAGCAGGGCATCCAACAGGGGCTTTTATTTCACACTCTGCTTCTCGGATAGACATGACCCTACTCTGTACACCCCCATGGCAGTATCCTCCCTAATCCTCTTGGAGTGTGGAAAGGAAGGAATTTAACCTTAAAACATGGATGAACATTTCTTTTTTTCATTTTAATCTTGGACTAAAATAACTTGGTCTCTTATGCTGGAATTTCTCTTTTTCTCTAGTCTTGGGAAACACATCCATCATTTTTGGTCAGAAGTATTAGGAATGAATTAGTGTGTGTTTGAATAGTAAAAAACAGTATATATTGTATACCCTACTCATCCTTTGAATTAGCCAACGTATTCTCATTAAATAAGGCTGTTTTAAGACTTATTATTTAAGACTTTTAAGAAGAAAATTCATTTAGACTGCAAGCCAGAGTTCTACAGCAATCCACAGTTCAAGCCATCTGCCTAATAATATACCCATAGTTATAAATGATTCATTAATAAATACGTGGGGCTCCTGAATGTCTCCACCACACATTTCCTTGCTGCTTTGAGCAAGGCATTTAACTTCTTTACTTCCATTTCTCCACCTCTGAACCAGCATAACAACAGCCTTGCAGGATAATTACAAGGGCTGACTTGTTATTTTTTTTGCCAAGTGCTTGGAACACAAAAAGCTTAAGATGAATTGCCTAATGTGTTTGTCTTTTTTTTTTTCTGATAATACTCAGAACACCCTCAAAAAGCCACCACAAAAGTGAGATTGCTTTTAGTCATCAACTGAACACCAGTGTTGAGCACAGGCAAGCAAAGACTGCTCCGGCAGCACGGGTTGCCCATGCCCTTCACCCGTCAGTCCTGTTCTCATCCACGGATGGCAGCACCCTTGTGCAAGCTTGGCATGCCACGACAATGGTCAGACAACCACCAAGTTTATAAGGACAACAGAGAGCATTAACTTGCTGCAATTTCCTGGAGAATACCTGTGGATGACTAAAATAGAAATACTGTATTGTTTGAACAAATCTGTGCCTTCCCTTCAACAAAGCTTAAACTAGAAGGACTTCAGAAAATTCTTGTGTCTTCCTCTGGATATTTACTTCAGAGGACGTGAAAGCAGAATTAAGACTTTCTATTATCAGTTTTTGCAAGTTCTGAACAGAGGAACAGTAGTTGCTTTTAGGTGGCACCAGTGTTTTCTCTATCCTATATTGCTTAGGGCCCATCCTGGGACTGCCAGATGTCCAGGAGTTACAGATGAGCAGTGACTCCCCTGCACCACCATCCTGCAGTCACACATGTGCTGTGCAACTCACAACTAGGTGGGGTATCAAGTATCTGCCATGGAAAGGACTGTTAGTTCTAGAAAAAATGCTGAGCTGTTACCTCTTCCCCTCCTCTTTTGGGACTTTCAACTTGAAACCAAAGTGCATACAGGAATATTGCTAAATAACAATGGCAGCAATGACCTTGTCCTGTGACTAATAAAAATATAAATTAATTGAAAAAGTGTTTGCCTTTGGAATGCACCAAACTGTAGCAAAGGGCCTATAATATCCCACTATTTCCCAACACAGGACATCCCCGGGCCTGCCTTCCAAGGGTTTTTAGATCCCAGCTGCAAATTACTCAAGTCAAGCACTGCTTAGTACTCATTAATATGCATTAAAGAATAGAGCAGAAGACACTTAATCAAAAGGAAATTGCAGTTCAGAGAATCAAAACCTCTGCTAAGGTTAGCAGGGTGACTATTTAGAAGTGAAAGCCACACATGAAAAAATTCACAAGGCAGGCAGAGAGTGACGGGCCTGTCTAATGAAGACAAGAATTACATCGATACGCCACAAATGAGCCATTGCAATACACAAGGCTGGGGTTTAGAGCGCCATTAATTGCTTTTGGGGGTATCAGGGCTTCTGCATGTTCCTGAAGACCAGGCTTCCAAAGCTTGCAAGGACCACAGGATCTACAGATACCAGCAATGGTGGTGGCCACATGGACCCTTCTCTATCACTCAAGCTGTACAAGGCAAGTCCAGTCTGCCATCGGGTCACCATCTCCACTTGGGGCTTTCTGCCCAAGTCCCATCCCACAATAGAGACCTCCCCTCTACTGCCAATGGAACTCAGCTGATGAGCTGGTCCCTTCTCCAGTCTCCTCAACATCCCCAACTCTTCTAGCATTTCTAAAGGCATTCTTTAGAAGTCCAATTTGACAGAAAAACTGCCCGACATATTTATATCTACAGAAACCTTCAGCTCCTTTGGATAATTAAATGTCTCGCTGGCTCTGTACTTGGTGAGCGACTTAATTGTCTCCTCATTCCCATTCCCATCACAGCTCCTTGTTCTAGGCTGTAATGAAGTAACCCATCTTGCTGCTGCTTCAGGACTCCAGAGCCTCAGCCCATCCTGTAACCGCAAGTTTAATTAATGTTCATTTTCTTCCTCATTAGTACAGCTTTACAAAGTTTTTCATTGCCATAGAAAGGCAGATTTACTTTCCAGTCTCCAAGCACATGATACAGAAAGGAAGCTAAAATTAAACGTGGACAAACCTGAAATTAATATTAAAAAAAAAGTAATCTGTCTTAGTTAATTAAATCAGTAAGCTACAAAACTAGAGTGTTTCAGAAACTCTTAGAAACAGTATTTCTGTAAATAGGGAGCACTAGTTTTTTTGAGCGTTTTATTCTGAAAAAGGTAACCAGCCAAACAACATACCTGTGCATGAACAAATCCTAAATGTAGACCTGAATTTCAGGTGATGTTCATGAGACCAAAAGGAGGTTTAAACTATATGGTATTTAAGCCCGGTGCCTTGGCTGGGAGCCTGCACTCCTCGTGATGTCAATGAAGCCTCCAGAGGGGAATTTGCAATATGGGATCCTCCCAACAATCAATTTGCAAAGAAACAGAGAGAAGAGATTTACATTTCACTGAATCATTGCCAAAAATACTCTGTAGATGACTTGAAAGAGAAAATATTTATATTTGTAGGACAGCATATTGGACAAGGTCTTATTCTATTTTTATATCAACGTGCTTGTGCTCTAAATACACGACTGCTATGCATGGGACCAAAACTAGCACTAGTATAGCGCTTGTAGTAGTGAATCTGAAAGCAAATTCCGATACTTATTTATATTTATGAGTCTTCTCTAGATCTTAGAGCCACAAGAACATGCTTTTTCCAAACAGCCACACATGTGTCCTCCCAACATTGAAGTCAAGTATGGAAATATTATTAGTTCAATTACATTAGAATGGACCTGATGCCCCAGGAGCTCTGACGAGTGGAGCGAGATCTCCCAGGAAGTAAGGACATAACACAGAACTTCCAAATCCTCCCCTGCCCACGCGGGATCCCTCAGCATTTTCAGTTCTGCAATATATTCATTCCCAATCATACAGTGTATTGATTCAGGAAGAAACACGGTTGGTGGTTTCTTTCCATTTAGCTTCATTCATATAGATAACAATGGGAAAACAAAGCTTCTTATGTTGTATTTGCATTCGATTCTTTGAGAACATGCCCCAAAGTACTGAAGCACTGCAGAGGAAGAATTGTGCAGTGCTGCAAATTCATCTTTCTTTACAGTGAATGGAAGTACTGAAGGAATTGTAGCAAACATTTGGAACACGTTGCCACTTATTGTGCTGTATGATGCTGCTGCCCTAAAGCTACACTGATTTATTCCATCACAGGCTGGATGGGGAAGGGCAGAAAAGGAAAGTTTTTAACTAAGCATATGTATTTTTATTACTGTTAGCCTAAAGGAGTAATTTTCAGCTTTTTTCCCAAGTCAGTTTGCAATTAAGTTGCTTTATTTTCACATATCCTCCAAAAATTAAGGGGGAGAAATAATTATTTTTACACATAGGAATTACACAGACAGACTGACGGAGAGGCAGAGCCTGCTGGGTAACCCTCTGAAAGCTGCATGTGACTTAGGGCCCCTATTTATCCTCTGCAGAATGGGGATAAGGTCACATTTTAACACACTTTGAGATCGACTAATGAAAAGCACCGTACAAGAGCTATTCGTACCAAGAGTGCTTTCATGATAGGCTGCTTTTGTGCAGCCCTTGTAGCTCCAGGGAGGATGGGTATCCATCCATTCCTTCATCTATAGGCTTCCACTGATACCAAAAATAAAGTTTTGTCCCTGGAGCCCAGCTTAGTCACTCCACAATTGCAGGTCTGATTAATAACAGCAGTGGGACGAATCTGCAGCCAATATAACCCGAAGTTGAGAGAACTGCATTGGTTTATAACAGATGAGAATCTGGACCCAAATCTTCCATTTGTACGGTATTAGTATAACTCATTTTAGAGACTCAGAATGGTCTTCTGTGGTTTTTAAGAGACACAATAGTGAGACAGACTGTGTCTCATTCTCACTGAGCCATCAAGAAAACAGACATAATTAAAGTGATTTCACAGAGCAATGCCAGCAGATTTCAAGACAAGTGTCCCAGCCACAGTGCCTGGCTTTTACCAGTGGACAACGCTAAAAACATTGCTTCCAACTTCTCTGCCTTTACAAGAAAATTACCAGATTCTCACCTCTGTCACTCAGTGCCTGCCCAGGACCCTGAGCATCAATCACCTCCTTCAGTAAAATCTCCTGCCTCTGTCCCCCACAACCTGCTCCATCCCGGCAGCCTCTCACCTCTGAATCCTGGCAGATCACGAGAGGTAAATCTCATTTTCAAAAGGTTTAGGTAATACACAAAACCATGGCTTTCTGCAAAACAAGTCTCTGCAGCAAGTACAGAGTACAGCCTGCACAAGTACAACAGAGACTTGGGAGCAGGCAAATTCCAAGCAGAATTCCCTGGAGCTGTTATACAGGGAGACGGCATCGCACCTTCTCCAGGTCAGCTTCCACCTTTCGGATGCCTCTGCCCCCGGCAGCAGAAACATCATTTCTGAAGAATTCAGCTGCAAGAGCTGCTACAACTCTGTAGCTTTTTAAACAGAGAAAAGCCATTCTTTTAGTTAAACTAATGCTTTAATTTTTGGAAAATCTCTAGGTTTGATGTCCACAGGTATGTGTGATTCCAAGCGGGAAAGAGGTGAATTATTAAATAGCTGTTAAGAATGAAAATGATAAATGGGGCAGATCTTGCAGACTCAGGGGATTGTAAACTTGATTGCTGTTGTTGCAAGCAGAGAATAGTAATTGCAGTTCCCTGCAACAGAATTTCTCAATCTTTCAGGGAGGAAAAGCATGAATATCAAGTCCATGAATTTGCTAACAGCAAGATCCAAAAGGATTAACTTTCCCAATTTTAACACGAGGAACCATTTGAAATGAAGCATTTCTGAGGTCACTTTGACAAAATGCATAGTTGAGTTGCACCCTCAGCAATAAAAATGAACTGACATTCTGCAAGAAAACAAAACCAGTCCGACTGGAAAGCTCTTCAGCTCGAACTCTCACAAAATGAGATAGTTGCTACACAAGTTCCCTTTCAAAAATATATTTGCTTAAGGCACAAATCACCACCCACTGAAGTCAACGGGTGTCACATTCATAAATCTCAAGGCCAGGATTCATAAATGGATTCATAAATATTAAAGCAGCTTAGTCTGACCTTCTGTCTAAGACAGGCCAAAGACTTTCACCAAAGCATCGCTGCAGCCTCCCAAAATCAGGCTTCACCCTGATTCGTTCAGCAGGGCTGGATCAGATCCATTACTGGGTAGGAAACAGAGCCTACGTCTTTGCTACAGTAAACAAGGTAAAAGGATCTAGACCACAAACTGGAGAAAAAAGGTTTAGTATATTGAAGTTGAATATATTGAATTCATCCGAGTTGAAACTTAGCATTTAAAGTAATTTAAAATTACATTAAGAGAAATCCTGAATCTTCCCTTTAGAAGATGTCACTGCAGCAACATTTCCTATTCCGAAGGAGAGCCTGAGCTGTAGAGCAGCAGGAGCCAGCTCTGGCCTGGGCCATCCCATCTCCTCCTCCGCTGTGCTCCACCACCCCTTCCCACACAGCCACCGCAGCACCCACCCAACCCCAGAGTGAGCAGGTTCAGCAACCAGACACCAAAATCACCATCTTAGAAAGACAGGAACCTTGGCAGAACCAGGGCTCCCTGGTCTGCAGCCCCTGATGCTGGCTACTCTAGTGAAAGCGAGACCCCCAGCAGGTAAAAATTCCCACCTGAGAGAACATCTCACACCCTCTTCTCACTGTTCCGTGCAACAACTCAAACCCCAAAATCTGACCACAGGAGTAGACCAACGCAGTTACTCATGGCTTGGAAATCAGACAGGGTCCTTCTCTGCTAAACGCAAGTTTTACTGGAACTGGATGCCCATAAGGGTGAGGGGAAACAAAAGCACCAAAAGTTTGCTACAGCTGGGGCTTGTTTTCCTTTCTACATCCTACAGAGAGGCTTACTTTAACCTTCCTTCTCTTACCCTGTGTTGGAAGAATGAACCTGGAAAGAGGTTATTCAAATGAGAGCACAAAAAACTAATGAGAGATGAGCTTTCAATTTTATACTGCACTCAACTTGTAGGTTCCCAGTACAAGATGTCAACAAAGTGCAAGATTCAGTACAGAAACTAAAATAATTAATCCCTGGAGGAACAGGCTTATTAAGAAGGATTAAATCAAAGAATTAATGTGCACTATTTGTCTATATGACAAAGAGGAAGGGAGGCTTATGATAACTCTCCAAGATTTGAAAGCATAGAGAGAATAAGAATCACTGATGAGAAAAGCTTGGACATACTAGGAAACAAATAAAAAAACTAAACTCTGATATAAATTTTAGCCTGAAATGTTATAGGCAGTCTTAAAAAATACCTCAAAAGCTTGTCCTTAATCTTTAAATTAACATGCCTTATTCTTTACATTGCACCAGTACCTACAGTTCAAGGACCGAAGTTTAGACTTGCACAGCAACAAATACATTTTAGCAGACTTCTGCAGAAGAATTAAAGAACATCAGCTATGCCCAAAGCAGGCTCAGGGAACAGGGCAGTCGCTGGTGTCCTTGGAAAAGCAAAATCAAACATGAGCAGGGTCTCTTCTGCAAGCCCCTTACTTGAGTGCAGGGAGCCCAGCCTGTCCCAAGGCTTTGTCCCGCCTGAGCCAGCAAGGCAGGGGGAGTTTGGGTTTGGCTGTAGCTGGAAAGAAGCTGGAGACTCTCCATCTCTAACTTCACGGGCCAGCCACAAAAATAGAAACCAGATAGACCACCCAGAGACACCTGAAGCAACCTCCTGACTGCTGCAAGTGAAATCAAGCGCACTCTCATGGAAATGAATACTATTCCTTAATGGCAATGTATATGCATCCATAGGGCAATCTGACTGCTAGAGCAAATGTGGTGGGTCTCACAGCATATCTATAGGGCCTATTAGGGCACTGGGGAGGAGTTGCTGCTCATGGTCGTTGTAGGCATGAGGACAGAGGTTCTGGATGTTAAGCTGCAAAAGTTAAAAGTGCCTGTTTTCTCAAAAAAATAAAAATGAAGCTTGCTAGACACAACATACGCTGAGTTAAATGGAGCCTATGAAAGATGCACTCCCTGAAAACAAGTGCGTGAAAAAAAATGGAAAGAAAGAAGCACAGATCAGCCCGTAAATCTTTCAGAACTACTAGAAATCAAATTACACAACACATGTCAGAGGGCTAGTACATTCACACCAGTAGAGTTGGGCTAGGGCCACCATCACCACACATTCTGGTAAGTTTACAAGTTGCATGTGTTTATTTAGACAATACTATTACCAAAAAAGATATTAAGGAAGTTCTTTAAGAGGCACTTTCCGTATTTTACACATCTTCTATAAAATGATGTGGCTTTCTTATTTAACATTGCCTGTAAATCTCAGGAGACTGCTTTAGAATTAAACAGACATTATTAAGTTAGACTACTAGGCAGAGAGAAAAAAAAACATCTGTAGCTCTTGAGTGAACAGCAATGCTTACAAACTTCTCAAAGTCAGTGGTCCAAATACAGTTGCAAGAACTACAAGCCAGGAATCTGGATCAGAGGAAATATTATAGTGAGAAATCCAGTCTTCTCCTATCATTAATGCAAAAAATGTTAGTTTTCCAAAGAAATTATCAGATAATCTGTATCAGCTCCACCACCCAAACCAAAGTCAGCTTCTGCAATCAACTCCTTAAATTCTGCCTAGAGGACAAACAAACACCCAGCACAGGGCAAAACATAGCTGCTCTGTTTCCTCAGGGCATCCAGAGTGTTGATGAGGATACCCCATGGGTGACACGAGGACATCTAGGGCCTGACAGTGAACTGTCCCTCATCCAGAAAACAGAGGTTCCAATCAATTCCTGTGCACCCCAGACCAGACAGGTGAGCACACTGGCAGTAAGGCATGGCCATGTGAGCAGTGAGCCACTGAGCTTCACAATGAACTTCCAACATCTCTGAAAAATTAAAAAGCAGGTCAACCAAACTCTCACTTTCCACTTTAAATTTGCTGCTAGGTGCACAATTCAGGCTAGAGATAGTACTATCAGGAGCCCAAGAGACACAATTCAGGAAGATGAGGGAATGAACACACAGGAAACTATCAAATGGAAGTTAACACTGACAAAAAAAAACCACTAAAATGCTTTGGCAGGAGCACTTAACCAACCTACACATCTCAAAAAGTCCTAAATAAGCTACTTCCAACTCAGGTGAGGGATTGAAGACTATGGCAACAAGTTCAATAAAGATTTCCTCTCACTCTACAGTCAAAGTCAACCAGCACCAAAAAAAAAAAAAAAGATGTGTAAATATGGGATAAAAAAAGACAAGACAGATGGCATTATTATTCTGTTACACAAGTCAGTGGCAAAGCTGCATTGAAAACACTGGTTTCAGGATGCCTGCAAAGATAACCAAACTGAAACATTTACAAAGAATGGGAATGGCCAGGACCTCAACACCACTCTCATTTCAGCAGGGAAACAGAAAGCACCAAATATTTGTTTTAATGTGAATGAGAAAGAGAGAGGAAAAGAATTAATGGTGCAATAACAAATACCTGAAAGTCATCTCTTCATTTCACAATAAAGAGTAAGAGAGTATCAATGAAATTAAAACATGATTTCCCCTGCCTCCCTCTGCTTAAAACAAATCACAGAGTAACTCCACGTTTTTCATTCCCCAGCTGACATCTTATAGCAAATTAAAGACCTTTAATACAAACAGTGAGGAGCCTCAGAAGCTCCAGGGTGCCCCAGAAAAGAATAGAAGCAGGTGTGGACTTCTTGGTCTTGGACTCCAGCCAGACCAAAAGACTTTATCAAACAAAAATGCCCAGAGGATCCTAAAGAGAAAAATCTCTTTTAGTTTATTTGCTCAACTAGTGGTATTACTTCATATTTACAAGTTGAGTTTGTACTGGTAGCTTTTTGTTTTTACAAGTCTCCGTTCCAGCTGACCCTGGTTTCACAGCACTTACACCTACTGTGACAGTTTTACAACCTGTCGTAGCTGCCCCACGCAACACAGCCAAAGCCGAGTTGTTCTTTTGGTAACACCATCAGGTTTCATAGCTCTCCTTCAACAGGTTTCAAGTTCTATTTAGGTACCTCATCTCTATGGTAACTCCCAGCCTCACGGAGCCTCAAAACATTGCGCCAGAGGAAAGCAATCCCCCATCCCTCACTGGGGAAACGGGAGGCAGGAAAACAGGATGACTTGCCCAAGGACGTGGAGGAACTCTGTGGCAGAGATGGGAAACCAGACGTCCTGAAGGCCAAGCCCAGAGCATGAACCACAAGATACCCTTTCCTCTCCTACCAGCAAAACCTGATGCTCCGAGGGGCTCTCCACACCCGAGTCACTTCCGACTGTGCTGTGGTTCTCAGTTTACAAAGCAGGAGCCTTAAGGGATACGTCATTACATGCTCCATCCCCTTTTGACTCCACTGCAAGGAGTCGGCCAACAACCAACCCTCTCCTCCAGCTTCTCACCCTCAGCACAGCCACCAACCCCAGCCGGTGGCTGCAGTGCAACGAGGAGCTTAACACAATGAGACTTCCACAGGATTACATCTGAACTCCGGGGAAGCGGGAATTTCACAAAGCTATAAAGGTTGTTTTAAAAAAGTTTTCCAGATTTTATCATTTTTCACACAGTCTGCAGTTCTCCTTCCTGGCTTTTGAAAAACGACACACAGCTGTGCTTTGGATCGCAGCTGTGCCTTTTGGCAGGAGGCAGAGGAGGCCCGATGCTCCGCCAGGGCAGCCAGCGTCACCGCGAGCCGCTCGGCATTTCTCATCAGCGAGGTGGGACCGGTCCCTCTCACCAGCACAGCAGGGTTGCAGCATCGCAGGCTGCCGCTGCATCACAGCGCTTCCGAACTACTGAGCACCCATCAGGATCTGCTCTCCTCCATAGAATCAATGCAAAAAGATGAACACACTCATGAAAGGCAGCAGGGAAGATACAGGAGAAAAAAATAAAAATAAAATCTCATGAGCATTGGATTTCACTTCATTTTATGGCAGTTTTCTTTCTTGTATTTTCTACTTCAGGTTTTTGTTTTGTTATTTTGGGTCTGTTCTGGTGTTATCCAGGCTCCTACCAATTCTCAGCATCTTATTTTCACATCCTTCTTTTCCCCAGATTCTGAACATATTTTCTTTTTTTTCCAAAGAGCTCGCTGGGTTTCATGTAGCTGCAGAACAGATGGCACAACGCTTAGATTTGCTTTAGTAAACGGACAAATGCAGTCGCTTTGTTCTTCTCCCCTCACATCTGTGCTTGGTGGAGTCTTCCTCTGGGAGGCAGATGGCCAAGGACAGTGATGCTGTGGCCATCAGCAGGCAGTGGGTCAGGACCAGGCACTTGTCAAATCTCCCCGAGCTAGATGGGCCCATGGGCAGCAAAAGTAGGTAGAGGTGCAGCATCTCCCAGTCAGCAGCACAAAAACTAATGGAAATGGCCACCTTCCCCCAGGTCTAGGGGAATAACAAACCTTGGGAAAGCATTAAACTGCAAGGGAAGGTGGGGAGAATGAGGAGCACAAAAGAAGAAGATACTCTGACTCTCCCAGAAGAGCCCGAGGACAAGTACTGTCATTTTTAGCCATATTTCAACCTCTTGAGCAGCCTTCCATCAGTCAGAATTACAGTATGGGGAAGGAACCTGTTCTGTCTTGGAAAGCCAGAGGCCACTTAGTCTCATGACAGCAAACTGTGATCAGCTTCTTGCCCAGAGTACAGAGCAGTGAGAATTAACCCCTTGCCTGCCAAGTGCTCTCCTGTGGTAGCAGACACGCAATAAAGTCATCCCTGAAAGCTTTGATTGGTGATGGATAAAACAATCAGTCTCTGAAAATCCAGGTATGGCTAGGTCACATATGCTTGTATTGTATAGAGGACCCCACTCATTGAGTCATCTCTCATGTGCCCACAAAGTACAAATATATAGGCCCCATAGTGGTATCTCAGGGCTCAGTTAAGTGTTCCAGAAGAAATATGGACCAAGAGTGCCTCATGAGAGAGATGATGATGAGTTCATATCTCCCACTGATCACACCAGCAGTCAGGTACGTGTTTCAAAGAGGTTTGGGCTCTGAGAACATTTCAGGTGACCCCTGTTTAATATTCCTAAAAAGGCTTAAAATTAAATGGCAATCCTTCTAGCCCTTCGATGTGATGCTCACCTTCCTCTTACTCTGGGCTTTCAGCCTTTCCTCCTTTCCCACAGAATCACCAGCTTGTTTCAGAGGGACGAACGGGAAGTACTTCAGCCCACTTTTTTCATTAAAGAATTTTCGGATACCCATTTCTGGTTGCCATTTGGGCTAATGCCCATTTAGAATTATCATACTACCATGATAAGGAACTGTCACTGTTTGACCCATGGGGATAATGGCAGAGGAGGAAAAGAGGAAGTATAAGGAAGGTTAATTAGCCCTGAGGCCTTGCTTTGGGAAAAAACACAGGACATGAAGAGAGGGATTACTAAAACACCTGTTTACTAAAACACCCAGAGCTCATATTCCTCCTGATTTACATTGGGCTAGTGATCCTTGCCTTACTACATTTGGGATGTTTTCACTTTATCAGCCAGCATTAATACAGACAAAATTTTAAATGTACTAACACATCCTTGGTTATAAATGCATCGGTATGTTCATGGGAACCAAATTATTTTAGCATAAACCAACTTGTTCATCTTTTACATTCACGAGCATGTTGTATTTGTAACAGTGGTCACCACAGGTAATGACATTTAACCACGGTCCTACCTTGGGCAAAGAGGGGGAAGAAAAGAGAGCAGAGTAGCGAAGGTCACTATTTTTCTATCCATTTTTTTAATGGGTTTCCTTACAGAGTGTCTGTTGACTTTTTATAGTTTATTGGATGAAAAGAAAAAAAATCATTTTAGTTCAGTCTTGCAGGAATTGCATTTTTTTTATTTATTTGGCTCTCTCTCCAAGTCCCTTGTATCTCTCAAGAGTGAGCAAACTTTTGCTTTTTTTTCCACATCTTGCAGAGATTTTTAAAAATTAGCATAATGCTTTAAAATTAATTGCATTTTTAAAATAAGATTAACTTCAGCTTTCTTGCAGGCAGCTACTGAAGTGAATCACATGATTATGCAAACCACAACCAATATTTTGGTGCCAAAAGTACAGCTCAGCAGAGAAATGCATAAATACTGGCCAAACCATGGAAAAATAAGGGTTACAGAAGTAGATAACAGAACTCTCCTTTCAGCAGCTATTCAAATTTCCTTCCTTTTTAACTTCCTTGGAAAGGAATCAAGAAACAAATATTTCTTCAGTCTCTGCACCATCCTTTTTTATTGCTTCTATCTCATGGGGGGAAACTAAAAATCACACCTTAAAAATTCTCCTAAAGTTTCCTTTCAGAAAGCAAAGTCCCTCGCCGTGGGCAGAGCCCTCAGTGCTCAGCTCCTGCGCCCCAACAGCCTTGGGGCTATAAATGCAAAACCTCAAGAACTACAAAACTCAGGTAGCAACTATTGGTCTTGGGGACTCTGTTCTTCTCCAAGACCTGCATGTGAGTGGAGCCATCAAGACACTTGGCACAAATGAAAGATGTGTTTCAAACAGAGGGTTTTCCCATTTTACAAGTGATTCATAGGGGAAAAATTACTGAAAGATCCGTTTACTTTCAAATTCCTTTTTGCGCTTTGCCAAGGTAAATTTGGGCATTTGTACATTTCTGTTCAGTACTTGTATAAATTTTATAGAGGGCTAAAATTAACATGCAGGGACTCTTAACTACACCTCATTAAAAAAAGAGCTGAAATATTTTTTTTATGAATACAAATATTTAGTTGTAAGTAAGCTCACTTTTCAAACCTGGACCAAATCCTTCCTCAGTGAATCACGTACACAAAGAACAGCCAGATAGATATCTGGCATGGGCATGTACTTCTAAAATAACAGCCAAAGCCTGATATTAGGAGGCCCCTGTGAATTTACTGGAAAAATAAAAAAAAATCATTAAATTAGAATATCAGTACCACAGAACAATTTTGCAGTGCAAATAGACATACAGGTCAGCACAGACTCTGTGATCACATTATTTGATGTGACTACAATGTCTTTTTCAAGTATTTGATTCATATGGAAAACATGTGGATAGAGAAGCCTAGAAAGATTTGCCACCTTTTCCTCCAGTAACTCTCATCTCACTCACTAGTCAAGCTGAGCGTGCGACGCTCCTTGGCGAGAAGGGGATTAACCTCTTAATCCCTGCTGGAAATGCCTAAACCAGAATAGCCAACATTTTTGATATCAAGGCTCATGGTTGTAACAAAGACCCTGGAAGGCAGGCCCCTTCATGCAGTGCACATCTACGGGTGCCCCATCTCATTCTGCCACTGCACAGAACAAGATGAGTGAGTTAATTGGCGGAATTTTTTCCATTTGTGCTCCACTGATCTGTTTTGCATCTTTTCAGTTGACCAACATAGGTAAGATCTAGGCCTTCTAGAGTGAGCTAATGGTCATTAATAATATACATAGGTTTATTGGAATTTGTTCTCTCTCTTTCCTTTGACCCAAGTGTAAGGAACTATTCATTGAGGAAAAAAAAGTACATAGATATTTGTGGGTTTGTCTTTTCGTGCATTTCAGACAGCCTAATGTGCCTCCCCTACACACCCCATTTAAGGATATATAATATCAAATCAGGTTATGTTCATCTCATCTACTACTAACCAAGAATCTTCTGTACAGGTTTGTATATATGTTTACTCTGTGAAAACCTAAATATTGAAATCTACGGTTGAGAGCAATATTAGACATCAACATAAACAGAGAAAAAGCGGGAAAAACTCTGCAAAGCAAATAAGCAAATGCTAAATAGGTCCTATTATATTGTGAATGTTGCACTGGAAAAGGGAGAATAAATATTAAACATGCAGTATTATCATTTATTTTTGCTGAATCAGCTCAGGAGTAAGGAGTTAGGCATTGCCTAAATACGCAACCCACAAATTGCTTATGATTAAACTACAACTTCACATTCAAGGACTAGATAAAAAAAAAAGAAACCAAAGCAGGAAAACAAATATCAGGCAATCGGAAAGAATTCTGAGCTGCCAATAGACAGCAGCTGGAGAACTTGAGCTGGCCACACTGAAGCCCAGTTCTCCACACGCACGTGGCCGAGAGGGCATCACTCACCCCCACGACTCAGGACACCGCAGCTGCCTCCTGCCTGAAGTTTGCAAACAGAATCCTTGAACCATTTAGTTTGGAGGAAGACCTTTAAAATCATTTAGTCCAACCGTAATACTCACGGTGCAGGGCAGAGAGCCCCGGAGGCTCACTCTGTATGGGAGGCACATGTCAGGCTGAGGGTACAACCATGCAAGAAATGATGAAAAGGCAACACGGGTTACAACAGATTGCCAGTTATCAATTTAAATGAGACAAACGATCCCTGTGGGCGATGCTATTTCAAGAAGTGTCTACCTGGCAGGGGAGCAGCTGGGTCCGGGACAGTGGGCTGCCAGGCTGTGCTTTCCCCGAAGTTGCACTCTCAGTGCACATCCAACACCATAAAATATAGCTGGAAGTAAATGACACACATTTCTTGAAGTTCTTAGGGGATTTTAAATTGCATTTATAATGATCACTTGAGAGACTAGAAAGAGAGGCAACGGAACAGGGTGTTTGACAAGGTCAGCTGGCGGGAGCCCCCAGCCTCAGCACAGCATAATGAGGAGGGTGCAGCCAGAGTGATTAGAGCCAGCAAACCTGGCACAGACCACAGGCAGCACCTTGTCAAGTAAGCAGCAGTGTACATGTCTAATGCCTTTAATTTTGTATATTGCAATCTGGTGCTTTAATAAAACCCATTATAATGGGACAAAAGAAAGATTGGAGCAATTTCCGCAGATCAGTGTGCTCAGAAGCATTGCATTAGCTTCCAGTTTTGAGAAAGTGCAAAGAAACATGGTTCTCATTAGCTGACGAGTTTTGTGAAAATTACAGAAAAGATACTTGAAGGTAACTGGTTCTTGCTACTGCACGATGGAGTCAACACAACAAAAAAAAACCCAAACAACCCAAACCCCAGCAATCTATTTATATGGAATTTGATAATCTCTACGCCTGACATGGACTTTTTCTGACCCATTGTTTGGAACAGTGGAAACAAAAAGGTCAGTTTCTTTTCATTCACTCACTCAGCAAACTTAGGCCTGAAGGAAGTCAACACTAGGGTCTGGTAACGTTGCCATGATTGAGGAGGCCTTTGTATAATGGTTACTATGAAAGTCAGAAGTTAAATTTCAGAGTAGGTAGTAGAAGTTTGACAGTTTAGATTTGTTAATGAAATCCCTTCATCTGCCTTCTAATGAAATAATGTTTTGGCAGAATAGCTGGCGAGAACAGGAAATCCTGGCAAATATTGCTATATTCTCGTACACTCATGAATCAGAATACTCTGGAACCTTAGTCAACTCTTTGAACAAATCAAAAATCAGCAAGTTCTGATCATCTAATCACAAAATAGAAAAATAAATCCTGGAATTTCTGTGTCCAGTGCAGCAGTTGAGCTTCTGAACATCAACTGCTCACAACAAATTGCTTGTGAATGAGCTACAAAGGAAGGACTGCTGACAGAAAATATTTGGTGCATAATTTTAATTAACAACTAAATTCAAGCAAGTCATGCTTTATTCCCAGGCAATTCACAAATAGAAAGAGGTGACATTCATAAAATAAATTACTCTTTATGAATTATTCACCCAGTTCTAATATCTTTTTCAGAACTTCCAATCTGTTCACTAAACCCTACAGTGAAAAGTTCAATACCATATTCATTAAAGTAAACTGAAGGAAAGCATACAAGGGTTGGTCACTACGACCAACTGTTCTGCATCTGAAGCTCCTGTTTTACACAAATGCAGAACGTGTTATTTTACCTGCTGTTTAAGAGACATATCAACATCTGGATTACAATTGCTACCCTTCAAAAGAAGCATGACCTACTGACCTACTTCAGGACAACCACCAGCAGACTGACAAAACATAGCTCTCTCCTGACAGTGTCTGGCTGTCATAAATCTCAGGATGCAGATCACAGACCTTTTCCCTTGCCATGTGAAAGAACACACCTAAAGTAAGGCGAGTCCCAGGGTAGAGGATTAAACTTTCCCTGTCCTGACCCTCCCCTTACACTAAGCCACTACCTCACTCTGGCCTCCAACAAGAGCAGGGAAGAGGCATGCAGGCTCCTGGAACAAAAACCGTCTCGGTCCACATGGCCAGGATGCAATCATAGACCCTCCGGTGACTCATGAACGTAAAACCTACAACGGAGGCGAGCACACCGAATACATTCACTGACCTTTGCTCGGGAAAAGCAGGATGGTGATGAATGAAGAGGAACTGGAGCTGCAGCTATCTGTATTACTCACCGTTGAGAGTTCGCTTCTCCCCCATTAGTAAATACAAAAATATGTAGTTTTATTGGCAGCCAAATAGCCGGGCTGTGGTCCTCAGAGGATAATCTGGCAGTCATTGCTGCAAAGTTTCTCCATTTGGTTTGATATTAAGTTAAATAAGCTGCCTCAGATCTCTCTCATAACACACCAGATGACTGTTATCTCCTATGCATTTTAGGAGGGCTGTTTTCCCGAAACCTAATGTATCATTGTAACTAGCATATGTCAGGGAATTGCAAATCAGCACATTACAGAGCATCACCGCAGTCCCAGCCCTGAGAACAAGACACAGTACTGTACCAGAGGACAAGACTGTACGTCAGCAGAGAAGCTTCTGCTCCACTGGGAAGCTGAGCACGTGCTGCTCTGGGCACACTGGGATCCCAAATATCAGGCAGCACTGAAGGAAGGAGACTCACAATGCAAATATAATTATTTCGCAGAATCTCAGCAAGATTGTCAATGGTGTGTTGGTAGCTCAAGGAAACCATGGAAGTATATACAAGCAAGAGATGAGACACGATTCTGCATTACATGAGAATTAAAAAAAGGGTCCGGGACAGGCAGTGACAAGCAGCTGGGATCAGGTCAGCAACCTGTGGGGTGTGTTTTAATTCTGCTCCATTGACTGCCTTTGCAGCGTGCCCTTGTTCAAGAGGTGCATAAACTGTTGGTAGGTCAGAGTGTGTGCTGTGTTGATACAGTGCTGACCTCAGAGGCCACTGTCCAGAATTTTGAGTCATCAGACAGGCTTCTGTCCCTCCAGGTCACCAGGACAGAGGGGTAAGCCAGAAGAGAGACGAGTGATGTTGCCATGCTCAGTGCTTCTACGTCTAAGTGATGGAAAAACAGAGGAGGGGACACCAGAGAGGAGGGGTGGCTCTTTGAGAGGCGGGAAAGGGGCTCCCCATCCACTTCCTGAGAAATATAAATTACCTCTGTTTTCAATTAAATAAAATAATTTTCAGTATCTGAGTTTCCTCTCTCAATTTCCTTCCCTAGCTGTTTCTGTTTTGTGGTGGGTTTTTTTGGTTGGTTTTTTTCTAAAGGAAAACCTAGATTTTACATAGACATTTTGGAGCAAATTTAGGGTTTGCTCTGGGAAAAAAAGCATTCTTCCCAGAGGGAAATCTGACCCAAAACTTCCGTCTAACCCTAACAGATCTACAGCTGTGTTCCCTCTGCAATGTCACCACCAAGACCCTGTGCAGCCCCAGCCTCCAGTTTGCATTCATGAAACATGACTAAGATGCTGGAGGATTAAACTGATGACTCAAAATTCTGGACAGAGACCTCTGACCTACCAACAGTTTATGCACCTCTTGAACAAGGGCACACCGCAAAGGCAGTCAATGGAGCAGAAGAAAAACTGTTGCTGACCTGGTCCCTGCTGCTGTGTCTACTCTGTGCCAGCCTAACACTCCAGAAAACATTTTCCTTGGAGTCTCAGAAGAACTGCAGGTGAAAACTGCTCAAGATAAATCCTCTGTTGGCTGCAAGCAGGAAGGAAGATGGAACAGGAAGATGGAACAGGAAGGCCCGTGACTTAAAACGCCAAGGGGAGGAAAGAAAGAGAAAGAAGAGATGAGAAGGGCAGAATGGGAGAGAAAGCAAACAGGGTCCAACAGAAAAGGCCTGATCAGCAAGGAGGAGAACAGGGTTTCAACTGAAGTGTCACAAGTGGTTTGCTATCCAGCTGCCACCACTGGATTTTTTGGCATGGAGAATTTATATCACAGGAAACACAAGGTGATGAAAAATGACCATGTAAAGGCAAGAACATCAAAGTTCCTTCCTTGTACATTTGTTCAGTGGTGCCCAGTGACAGGATAAGGGGCAATGGGCACTAACTGGAACACAGGAAATTCCACCTGAACACAAGAAAATCATCTTTCTTTGAGGGCAGCAGAGCAGTGGAACAGGCTGCCCAGAGAGGGTGTGGAGTCTCCTTCTCTGGAGACATTCAAACCCCGCCTGGACACGTTCCTGTCCAACCTGCTCTGGGTCACCTGCTCAGGGAGGTTGGACTAGATGATCTCTGAAGGTCCCTTCCAACCTCTACCATTCTGTGATTCCTCACCACACATATGCCCATAATATTTTTTTTTTTCACTATTCTTACTTTTTTAAAGTAGCTGGAGAGAGAACCAAGCCCATCGCACTGTTCTCCGAGATAGTTATTGCCTGGGTGCAGCAACACACCAGATCCAGCAGGAATGACCTGTGGCAAGTGAACACTCACACACAGTTCAACAGCTGCACATTGTTTTGAAAACAAACAGAAAATACATTTTGTGTTATTTTAATATCTACATATATAAATATATCTAGTAGGTAAAGGAAATCAAAATCCAAAGCGCTAGCAGACTGCCAAAAGCAAAACATGGTATTGCTGTTGGTTCCAAAGAAAACGGTTTGCCTACCTTCTTCCAGGAACTTTAAAAGATAGTGACAGAAAGCAAAAGGAAAAAAATACATAAAAATAAGACAAAATACATAAAAATAAGACAATTACCATGTAAATTGAAACCACATAGTAGATCCCATATGTGCATCACGTACTCCAGCTCATAGCCAGTATTACTGGTCCACTAACTCACAATTTCAGGTCAATACTCTCTAGTGTCACTGTTCTCTCCCTATCACACATCTGCTCTGGGCATTGTTACACTCCACAGCTTATTTGTTCACATAGAGACAGAGGGAAAGACCATCTGTAAGTAACAGACAACTCACAATACAAAACAATTTTCCCTGGAAAGCTTCACACATCTGAGATGTTCTTATCTTCAGTCCAGGAATGAGTTTTGTGCTACCTGAAGGAGCAGGAGGGGAAGACATCTGTCCCAGAGGAGCCTCTCACTTATCACAAGAGCAGAGAGGTGAAAGCTGATGTGACCCCATTCACAGCTGTTAGCCAGATTTGAGCTAATCCACAGCATTTTTTGTGAACCAGATTATTTAGAAAGAAGTAAAATCGTGTATTCTGACTTGTGATTGAGCCATGCCTCCTCCTCCTCCTCGGTTAGCCAGGCTCTGAGCCTCAACAGCCCAACAGAAGGAGAACAGTGGGCGCTGGGCAGTGCGGAGTCGTTGCAAGAAGACCACCCCACTGCCCCATTTAAACATCACTGCAACTGGTTTAAAATAGGGCTGTGGGCACCAACCATGAAAGGAGATCTCAAAATACGTGTAAGGGGAAAGTTTGTGAGAGATGTTTCAGGTGCTTGAAGTAGTTTGGGAAAATCAGAGCTCAGCAGGCTTCCTACCAGGTAAGGAGGCATTACAAGCCAAACCTAGAAGGCTGCACAGAATAAACAGACTTGAATGCATTAAACAGTGCCTCAAAGTTGATGCACGTAAATGAAAGGAATAGGCTCATCTGGAACAGGAATTTGTTCATCATAACTTAATCCTATCCAGAGGATGAACATACAGCAACTACAGCCACATCACTGCCAGACAAGACCATTCTGATGGAGGCTTGATACGTTCTAGCTAAGCCCCGGTAACTTCAGTTTTAGTTAGTTTGGATCAAATTTTTTGGTTCTTCAAATAAACAACCCTCAACCATTGTTACAGAAATCAGTAAATAAATCATCATATTTCAAGGCAAAAAGCCATCACCTTTAAATTGGGATGACTGCGTGCCTGATGTTAATGTCTGTGTACCTATGACTGGGACATTTGACTTTGGCCATTTTGGGGGCAGAAAAACTGACTATTGGGAAAACAAATGTTAATGGATACGATGAAGCACTTATTCCTGATGGACCACAGCAACAATCTCATTTACATACAGTGCAACCCAGCTCCTCCTGCCATCCCCAGAAACACAGTACTATCCAGCTCCTGCTCCACAGCTGCATTTCCTCAAGGAAGAAGAGAAGGATCAAGAATGCGAATGTGCAGAATTCCTGTTGGTAGAGAGGCAACAAAAACAAGACTGTACAGTCTGTGAATTCAGACTGATAATCTAAGTTTTTGCCACCACTTTTCCTCTCCTTGCACCACCAAAATTAAATGAACGTGGAGCCAGTTAAATTTCCCTTCATAAAACCAGGATTTGTTTTCTTTAAATGCACAGAGCTCTGCCATCCTGCGATACATGAGATCTGCAGCCTTTGCACTTTAAGGGACATTAATTCAAATGAATACAGTCGCATAGCACTACCATATATTACACTTTTGTTTTTACAGATGTACATAGTTTTCAAATCAAAAGATAAAATAATGCAAACGTAGACAGGAGAATTAGGCAAAGTCAATGTACAGGTATGAAATATAAAGCAGGACTGGTAGGCTGTGAGGACTTTGCTATTCTCAAGGGAAAACTAACATAAGAGGGTAGAGTGTGCAGCTTGAGAACATCTGAATGGCTGAACACACTTTCCTGTTTACATAAATTAATAGATTAGTCTTTTCCAAGGTTTGAGTTCAGCAAGTGACGTGTAAATTCCATGTGACTCACAAATCCTTTGCATATGACCCAAGAGCATACCATCCCGGATCACAACTTGGGTCCGGCATTTTCCTGTAATGGTGATTTCTAGGAAGGGGGATAGAAACTCTTAAGACACCACAATCTTTTTTTCAATCCATCCTTCTAAAGACATGTGAGACTGGTCTGTGTTGGAAACCTTGCTTTGCAGGATCAAGCCTGGGAAAAATGCAGACCAGGTGGAAATATATAGCTATTACGAACCATCCTAAGAAACACGCAGTATCTTCTCAGTCTGAGGTCAATAACCCCACAGTGTCCCCACTTGGCATTTCTCCTGCTGAATGGCAAAATATCTCACCCATTCCATTTCCAGTGTAGGGATTAGAATAAAAATGGGAAGACTCCTCTACAGATGGCAAATAGTCTACGTTGCAACCAGACAACAGTAAGAAAGATGGGAAGCAAACTCTTACCACTCTGGGAATTGCATCTGGATTCTGTATCCCTCAAGGAAAATATTGATACCCACCTCCACTGAATTTTCAAGCCTCGTGCAAGCCATGAAAACCAAGTAAGATTAGAAAAGCTTCATCACTTCATGTTCCACCAAGCACTATTTACTACAAACAGGGACACTTTGATGGTTGCCCCACTGCCAGGGTGGAAAAGGCACCCTCCCAGCAAGGATGGGCATTACACTCACTGTACACTAATTGGAGGAATCGTCTGCTGGCTGCTTTAGCTGGCCTTGCAACCTCTTCACACACAGTTCAGACACTCCTCACGGGAAAGCTGGCAAAAGCCCCAGAGAATTATAAAATGATGAATTTTGCTTGGACAAGAGAGATTGCCAGAGTTAATTATGAACCATTATTTAGACATATTGGTGAGGAAGACATAACAATCCTCAATACTCAGACTTATTATCGGGCCTGCCAAATTCATGCCTCTGGGTACAACACTGCACGTAGACCAAGAAATTTCTTCAGAAATTGGCACCAATGAAATTTTATGAATAAGCAAAACATCCCATTAGCAAGGGGTCTCTGAACATCTATTAGTCAGAGCAGCCACAAAAGCATGGGATGGAGCAGCCTACATAGTCACTTCTTGCCCTGTCCCAATGACATGGATCGCGAGAAACAGATTTTCAGCCACAAAAAGACCCAAGAATGTTGATAGCTTGGGAATAAGCCTGTTAACTAGAAGGATTGGGGGAATGATTCTGCACACTGCCAAGAAATTAAACCAAATTTAATTTCCCATCTTAGGCTTTTTTGTGTCTTCTCAACTTCTTGCAAATCAGTCATTATGCCAAGAAAATATCTTAAAAATATCACAACGCACACAAACCCCATACTGCTAAAGCAAATGGCAAGTTTGAAAAAGAAAACATTTTCTCCAATGTCTGAAAAGCTTTGATGCCAACTAACAGAGGATGGGAGAAATAGTATAATAAGAAACTGAGAAAGGTTAATGCAAGGAGAGTGATGGGATATTTGGAAAATATAATACAGGAGAGCTACTGAGAACGGCATTAGCAGTGAAGCTCCAGGCTGCTCCTACCAGCAATAGTCAGGAGCATTGATGGACTGGGGAGAAATACGCTATTTTTTCATACTATATGATGAGTAAGATCAAAGGCCTGTGCTTACCAGGCCAAAGAGAGTTTACAGGCCTGTTGGTCTAAATAGAGGATGCAAGAGAAAGATATGACAGCAGTGTCCCTGAGTCTACTTATTGCCTGCAAAGCCCCAAGGGTCCCCAGTCACAATAACATAAAAACAAATATTCTCAGTACCCTGAGACTCCAAGATAAAAGCTCAGTATCCTATTTCCAAAGGTGTCCCATAACTGCTTCTTAAGAAACTATGTAAGAGTAAGGCAAGCACGTGATGCTCTCCAGAACATACCTCCAACTTCCATCAAAGTGCTGGTCAGGGATTTCCTGCGCAGGTGACTGGGTACTTCCCAGCCCTTAATTCTTCTTCTATGAGTCTCTGATAGCTTTTTGAACTCATGCAAGGCTTTTGCACTCACAGTATCACTCCAAGAGTTCCAAGGTTTTATTGTGCTATGTCAGCCACCTTGTGTTTGTCTGAAACTGCTCTCTGTAAAATTTATTTGATGACTCTTAGTTGTTCCATAGGAAGAGACATGGGACAGTGATTACCTATTTACCTTCCTCTGACCACTCATGATTTATAGACCTTGATATCTCTGTATCTCCTTTCACCTCCCCTCCTCTGGAATCATTCTCCCCTTCGCACCATTCCCTAACTGCTCTAAAATGAGACAGGTACATGGTCATCCCTGTCTCACTCCCAGGGTCCAAGAACAGAGTTTCACTCAGTTCCCATACTGACATAAAGACAGTTGGACTTCCTGAAGCCTCAGATGAAGAAGAATCCTGTAGAAATGCTATGTATTATCACTGCAGCTCACAAGCTGTTCCTCTCTACATGCAAAAAAGCCCAAAGTGCATTTCATAGCTTTATTTTATATTATTTGGTATTACACATCACACTTCCTGCAAACTCACTGCAAAAAAACCCATCTACTTGTTTAGTCTCAATTCAAGGTTAAGCTCCAATCTGAATACAAGAATTTCAAGTTACAATTCAAGATGACAGAACTCTATGGTTGATGAAAAGTGACAGACAGCAAAATTAGTGGTTTATCCTACACAACCACAGCCTCTTCTATCCCAGTGTTGTCTTTTTTTCTACCACTATAAAGTTCAAGCAATTCATGCTTAGAGGAAAGAACTCATTTCACAATTTTATCACTGTTGTTATGATACCAGCAGGGGTTTCTTTTAAAGCCTACTCTGGCAGGAGCATAACTCCCTGCGATTCTCTCCCTGCATTTAAAACAAAACAGCTCTGGCTGTTGCGGTTGCAAAGAGATGTTTGAACTTTAACGCAATCTTTGAAGCTCAGAGGAGGCGGCAGATATAAACCCAAACATGATGAGAAATTAAACAACAAATCTGAGGATTTCTAACCAAATCTCGTTTTCTGAGCAACTGGATTTAGTGCATGAACCTCCCTCTACACTCTAAGACTTGTCTGTCTGCTTCCTGACATTGTGCCTACAGCTCACGCAGGCTGAGATTGAGTAAGTTTCAAACAGGCTCCGTGGGTAGACATTTCACCAAGAAACTCAGCTCAGGCTTATCAGGGGCAGGGGGCCCTGGGAGGCGGGAGGCTGCAGTTACAAGTTGTTCGAGGAGGTTGCAGCCCTTCCATCAAGCTCTTGCTGCCTCAGCAATCTGTTACTGGTAAGCAACTCGGTTATTTTAAAGCTAGTGCATGTAGCTTACACAAGCTGCAATCATGCCTTTGACTCGAGGGGTGATACACCTAAATTGAGTTCAGGAGTGCTCCAGGTTGGATGTAGCAGCTCAGAGCTTCCCTCCGCTGCTTTCCGTGGTTCAGAGTACAACTGAAGCATCTTTGTCACTCTGTACATCGAACCAAGTTACAAAATAAGTTCACATGTACTCTGAAATTCATACTGTAGAGTGTATCCAACTTGCATGTATTGGTTCTTGTTTATATGAAATCGTTGCAAATTTTAAGCCTTGACAGAAGATGGGAACCTAGAAATGGAAAAAGATGCTCTGGGAAATTGGTATCCACTCACAGTTTGTTTACATTTGATTCAGAACTTCTTTTCAAAAGCTTCTCTGAATTATTAACGGATTTTATACAACACTGAAAACATACAGATCATTTTACAAATAATACAAAGAACATTCTCTGTCCTGAAAACTTAATCATGGACTGATTTAACTTAAACTCAGATTTCACAACCAGCTTCTCAATGTGACAATGTGAATGGCAATACGCACTCAGTTGAACAAAATGGCCTAGAAGTCAGCTAAATACACATTTAGCTGCATCAAGCAGGCATTTATCTGACAATCTTGTCACAAACAAAACTTATTTATAGCAAATGAAAAAAAAATATTGGAGTGTGAAGATAAAAGGCTTCAAATGCTCAGCATTGTAAAACTGATCTACAATTATTCTCGGCAAGATCAGCAGCACACGCACCAGCGACATTTCGCGCCCAGCTCTGGGAACTGACCCTACCCATCTCCCTTAATTTGTTTTTGTCTTACGACTTGGCAAACTCTTAGCCTGTCGCTCACTTCCACAAGCACTTACACGCTTCCCCCAGTACCGCATTCAGGCCTCAGTGGTTTCCAGCCACGTTTGAACACATTCACAAATGCTACTAGGAAATTCCCTCAGATGTTTCAAGGTAACTCTGAGGAAATGCACCAGCCCTAAGAGACTTCCTTTTTTCTTCTTTTTCCTTTTATTTTTTTTTAATACAGATCACATTACATTGCTCCCACACCGCTTATTTGAATTGTCTCTCTTCTCTAGACACACTGTCATTTGGCAGAAGACAACACTGCCCAGCTCCTGTTCTCACACCAGGCTTTTACATTCTGTATGTTCCACTAAAAAGAAAGATGTTTTCCCAGCTCCCCCTCCCCCCCTCATTTTAAAAATCATGTGTTTGAACACATATCAGTGCCCTCTCACTGGTAATACAGCCCAGACTCAAGAAAGTCATGATGGGACCACAGGCTACAACCAGCTCTTTAGGCTGTGCAGAAAGTTTCCATTCCATCTGCAGCTCACCACGAAAAGCCACTAAATGTTCAACAGTTAAGACTGCACTAAAAAAAAAAAACACCCAAACCTCTTTATGAAGCCTTTCCACTCTTTGATGAAGAGTGCTTTACTTTTTGTAATAAAACACAAAGAAAGTCTTTAGGTATACATACTTGCAGGTAGGATGTTGAAATAACAGCTGGATTGGGAGCTGACCATAACTTCTCCAGGAAAAGGAAAATTGAATATTATTAAAGCAAGTGAGCTGATGAGTGGATGTTGCTGGTCATTAAATGCAGTTTCCACAAATTGTTCAAATTTAGTTCTTCATAAAGCAAGGTCACAGACAGTACACCCCCATCCTTAATCGAGTCCTCTAATTGCTGGAGAACCACTTCTCAATGCACAGGAGAATGGAACCTCAGCTGAACAGACCACCTTCAAGGAAACAGGACCACACCACTCAAACTGAGTATAAAAAGGCCATTCTTAATATAATAAAAAGATCCTCACTCTGACATGCCATACCCAAACTCATACCATCACAGACTCTTGAGAAGTATAAAAGGCCATATCATACAACATGTATTTGGTCAAATAGATTTCATGTAGAAAGCCCCCAGCAGACAAGGGGGACATTCAGCATTTCCCAGCTGCTCTCTGCATCTACTCCCAGAGCTCACATGAAGGTGTTCCCAAGGGATACCAAGTCAGAAATTGGTATTTGGAAAGGGAAGTCTACTCTCCAATTTTGCCACTTTAAAAGCTGCTTGGTCTTTCCTAAGAACATCATGACCATGGTGCTGCTGGATAGGAGGGAATAAGGAAAGGAATATCTTTTCCTGAAGACCTTCTGGTGTGACTTTCAGAATGTACCAGTAGAAGAGGAGTTCACTCATCCACCTTGCCCAAATGTCAGCACTGACATTCCTATGGGTTACTGCTTTGTTTTAAACATCAGCACATCATCATCCAGAAGCTCTTAGGAACTGCCCAAGCTGCAGTCAAAACCATCTGGACATCTGTCCAGAGTGGCCAGATATCCCTTATAATCCCTGACAGTTTCTATTCATTTACATTAAAATCTGTAAGTAAAAAAGAAGAAAGAAAAATCCAACCCAAACAAAGAAAGAAAAAACCAACACCCCCATAAACACATGCCTTAAGAGCCATCCAAAGAGCCGAGACAGGCAGTACCCCATTTATCTGGAGAATCTGATGACTCCTGACATGTAATGCTGGACCTTCTAAATCCAGCCAATTTGTAAAACTACAGGAATTCATTCAAATGCTCCACAGCAAGCATGCTCCAGCAGAAAATCAATTCCAACGAGCAAAGGACTGTGGAAAGCACAGAATACTTAGTGTTTGGTGAAAGCTGAGGTGGTTATTAATTTTTGTGTTACCATTATTATAAATATATTTTCCGATGCATGTATCTAACAAATTTCCAGGGAAACAAGGAGTCAGAGGACACAGAAATAATCTTCCTGCTCAAAGGTTTGCTGCTTTTAGTATCTTTGTGAACCTCTTCAGAACAGGTCACAGCTCCCAATGGATGATAGGCTGCAGAGAGAGGATGACTTATGCAGTGCATTCACAAAACCACACGATTCTTCTAGACACAGACCCCAGCTCTTAATTACCGTACAGCTCCATTCCATCTACTCTAAATTATTCTTATACTGGCAACATTTATTAGTATTAAAAAAAACCTCCATGCTTTCTAGGTCTCATTATTGGGATAGATCCAAGTACCAAGCCATTCCTTTCTCCCACCATTAAGTCAGGTTTTGCTACGTAACACACCACTATTTCCAAGGAGTTCAAATGTTCTAAGGAAATCTTAGGTTTGAAACAGGACAGATCAGAATCCCAGATCCACAAATACCAGGAAGCAATCAGAACCCTAAATCAGACTGGATTCTCACCTTGAGCTCACAATGTAAATGGAAACACTTAGTTTTCTCTATCTGCTTTGAATATATCTCATTAAATATTTAAACAACATTTTATGGTGGGAAATTCTGTGCATTGTCCATCCATGGCAGGCAAATGATAACTCGGGGCAGGGGAGGGAGGGGGAATCCTACCACATCCCCAACATTTGCTGTCAGGAAAACGGGTTGTCACAGCTCCAGGACACTTGGAAGGTGACTGTGTCAGGGAGAAACTCCTCCTGCCGGGACCCTGCCTGCAGGGTGAAGCACAGAGCAGTGCTGAGCCCCCCAGGGTGTGCTGGGCAGCCCCGTGGTCGGAGCACACCCTGGAGACCACGTTGAAGGAACTCTTCTATAACCCTTACTGATTATTCAAATTACAGCAGTGTTTTGAGGAACTGAGCATCAGCCAGAGCACTGGCTCCTCCTGTTCCCAGCAGGACCAGGATATGATACAGAAGGAACCTAACAGACTCCCAGACCTGAAATCAATTCCTAATTACAGAAGTATTTGAAATCTATTGTCTTTTTAATTGTAAGCAACTATACGTTTACTCTCCTGGTTTTATCAGGAGCCACACAGGATCAAGGTTCAGTTCCTGTCTTTAAACATACACCATCATATAATACAGGGGGCTTTTAAGAAAATTTAAATAAAGAAGCAAACTGTTAACCCTCACAATATGTAAACATCAACTTGAAAACATAACAGGAGCTGTACGCTCGGGGTCAAGAAACGCTAAAAAATGGTATTTGTAATATTTTTTATTATTATTTTTTTTAACATGAGCCTGTAATTAGGGGCAGGACTGAGCCAGAATGCTTTCAGAGCCTTGGTGCTCAGCCCAATAGTCATCTGGATCAAAGGTTACAGAACATACCACGAGGCCACATAAGCATTTGCATTTCAACATGCAGAACCTCTCCTACACCAGGTTCTGTCCAAATGCTCTGCAAAATAGCTCTTAGCAGTAGTGATATCTATAAAACATATTCTATAAGGCATATTCATATAGCAGGGGTTTGAGATCTTCAAAGGGATTAGTGACTTTCACACTGTGCCAGAAAAGCAGGGAAATCTTAATCTTTCTATTTGTTTTGCAACCAAATAATGACTGTTTAAGCATATTTTTTTCCTTTCTGCTTTGCTTGAATACTGGAATATCTTATATACATGAAATTAGCTCCTGTCTATGATCCCTGTTACACTACACAAAATGAATACTTTAAAAGAATATTTAATTCCAGGCCAATAATACCAGCATGCCACAGTGAGCTTATTTCACAACATACATTTGTGTTGCAGTTTTGATCGGTTATTTTTCACACCTGCTTGGTGACAAGGTTATGACACAAAGAACTCCATCAAATTCTCCTACTGGGGCGCAACAAACAGCAAGCAGCAAAAAAAACCATTAAACATCCTGCTTATAGCGCTAAGCATATATGTTTAATGGAGCCTAAACGGCAAAGTATCGTATCTCCCACATCCTCTCCCGTGAAGCCAGGTAAGCATTAAGAGCAGTTTGCCTTTCTGGAAGTGAAACATGCATTTTTCTATGGCAGCTTATCTTCAATTTAAGCTTTCAACCTTAAGGGGTAAATAGTGTGAGGATTTAAGAACAAATCTCAGTGAAACACATGGAAGATTTACCACTGGCTGTTTGAAGTAGTAAGAGGGAAGCAGCATTCTGACAAAATTATTTAGGTCAGTAGGATAGTTTACTGTATATGCCCTAGAATTTACAAGCCACTCACTTACTATATGTACACATTAACAAATATATTATACTCGTACATCATAGTTCTGACATACGTACTTCTCAAACGCTTTTATAGTCAATAAAAATCTTTATAGCGACACAATCACATTCACTTTTTACCCTCTCAGTGTGACTGCTTCTCAGGAAGTCTGTCCCTTATTCTCATCCTAAATCTGAAATATATTATCCCACCCTTCATTTTATATATTGCTTTTGCTGAGCTGGAGCAGTTGTGTGTGTTACACAGCCAGCCTCCTGTGATTTTTTTAATGTTTTTTTTGCTAACCCTTGAGAGTTTCTTGGTAGCATTTAAGAGAAAATGGAAAGCCTTTATACTGTTTAATAAACCATTTTTGATACACTGAGAAACACAAGTTTGGATCACAGTTAAACAGTAGCGAGAAAGCCACATCACATGGCTCCACTTCAAGAATATTTTATTTTTTTAAAACTGAGACACAGTGGAAATGCCTGTTAGCAACAGACAGCGGGTCAGGTCCTGATCAGATCTCAGCACACTTCTGATAGAAAGACATGTCTGATGGGTTTCATTCTAAGACTAAAATAGCAGTAAGTGATCCAAACTCTGAAATTTACAATACACAACAAATATTGTCAGTGGACACACTGTCCCAGAGGGACATAAACCAAAAATCAATTGGCAAGTGAAATCAGATCATGGAAAAGAGCTCAAAAGACACAGGTTCTGTGGCACACTGAGCTCAGTCTTGTAGCTGGTAGAAAGTATGCCTTGACACATACACTACCAGGGCACCCACAGATTTGATCTGGAATTGACATATGACCAAGGAGGTGTCTCTTCATGAAGGCACAGCCCACAGCATCATCCTCACCAGCCAAACCGAGCCTACTGCAAACAAGAATTACCTGGAAAGCCTGTGCTGGCTTAAAACTGCACAACTGATTCAAAGTCACACCCTGCCATTAGTTTACTCACTAGATCCAAATCCCATCAGCCACACTAGTGACATCCCCACTGGTCTCAACAGGGTTAAACTAGCCCAAGAGAAGACATCCTTTCCTGCGTTTTTAAGGGCCAGCAACCTTATCTCTTTCTGCCCATGTCATGTCTAGTACTGATGGATGAAACCACAACCAATTCAAACCACTCCATAAAATTACCTGCATAACCCTTCTGAAAAGAAAAGGACAAACACACTTCAGAGTTTTAATTCTCATACCTCCTAGCTGCTGACCACACAAAACACTCTCACTACTCAGAACCCCTTCCATCTTCACCAAGTGATAAAAACCACTGGTCTTAAAATTCACATCTTTATCTTGACACCAGACAAACAAGAGGGCAGTGTCACAGTGCCACCTGAAAAGGCATTTTATGGTTAGTATGAGAAAATTGGAGGACTAACATGCTCCCCTTCACCCCCCAGTCCACTTCCGAATCAGTTCCACACAACTCCAGTAGAGAGAGACTATCTGCAGGAAAAGAAGAAACTTTGTTCCATATTTTTTCCATTAACATCCATGGGATTTCAGAGTGCTTCACACTTCCTAAAATCAGGTCCAATATCAACATTCGTACCTATGGAGACTAAGGAAATTCCTCTGGCTTGCTCCATGCTACTCAAGTGTTGTGCTGAGAGGTGAGCAATTCACTTAAAGTCACAAATGGGGGTGATAACCAAACTGTTGGTAGAGCTCCTGAAGGGACTGCTGTTAAAACACCACATACATGCTGGTAAACTACCTCCAAAAAAGAAGTTGGTCAGAAAATTTACTTACTAAGTGCACTGCAAAAAAATTTATTATCCTTTTTAGACATTTTCCAAAAGCTCTGGTAATGAACACATGAACTACAAAAAAAAATTTGTATCTTCCCCCTTCTTTTGCACTTAAATTTGCTAATTATCCCCAGCCCAAGAGGCATCTTCCTAATTAAGTAAATCTCTTGGCTTGAAAGGACATCAGCCAGTAATTATTACTGCACGCTCATTTTCATTCTCTGCAGCTTTCCATTATGTTTGTCAGCACTTCCTTTACCTTTGGATATTTATTCTTTGCCATTTTCTTGATGGGTTACCTTGAGAACTGATGCCACTTTTCTTCAACCTTCCCTTTCTGCTGGACTCCTGCAATGCGCAGAGTCTGCAAAAATCAACACAGCACTGGAAGCAGCGGGTTTCAGTTACTGCAGTTTCTGAATGAGCAGGAAACTCGTAACGACTTGTGGCTTCACGTCTAGGAGACTGAACCCTATCCTCCAACTCGCCAGGCTTCCTAAACAGACACGAGGTCATAAAACGGGCCCTCAGACTCTTTATGTTCACGTAACGATTTCACTGACCACAGCAGAGTTACTGCCTATTTTCATTATTGCCTGGGAGGGAGATGTATCTTCTCCTGTCTTCATCCTACAATAATGAAGACCGTTTTCAGATTAAAGTTGTTTAGGATAAATATATATATCACAAAGTGAATTTCAGCTTAACTGTTCCACTTGCTTCAGGAATTCACAGTAAGAAGAATTATTGGCAAAAGTAAATCCCATGCCATTTGTAATCTTCATGGTCAAAACACGTTTTGTTTCTTTGATTGTAGAACCTGGTAGAACTACTATGGACACTTCTACAGTTGGTGAATACTCTGTTTAGAGGGCAGCAGACACAAAAGTCTGGCTTTGTCCGAGCCCTGCCACCAACCCTTCTACGTAATTGCCACAGATTGCTGGTTTGAGAAATGGAGATCACAAAAGGGACAACCTCGCATGGGTGCCACAAGGAAAGGGATTGTCTAATAGAACTGCCCGCGCCAGCAGTGGAAGGCACACAGCAGCTCAGGAGGCTTCTTCCCTTCCACGTTCTTAAAAAATGTAATTTATGGAAACGTCTTTGAGATGCTCAAATAAAAAACATTCATTGAAGCTCTCTTTATAGGGAGTTCCCTATAGGGCATAAAGGGGAAGGAAATAATTTTTTAAAACGTCAATAAGAATATAATCTGACTAGTGTTCTTACTATTTTAACTTTATCCAGATTTACCTTGTTCAAAGCAGACCAATAAAATATGTATTCTATTGCAACGGAAAAGTGTAGGCGTACAAAATAAACTGTAACTACAAAGTTAAGGTCTAAAAAAAAAAACCCAACCAAACCCAAGATGGCTATATCTGCAGCCTATCATTACTCCAGACACCACTTCCAACCCAGTCACAAGCCTTTCCTAAAATCCTTCTCAGTGAAGTTCCATCACAGTAAGCAGAGCTACGCAGAGAACTTAAAATTTAGACAAAATGGTCAACACTGTCCTTCTGATGCTTTCCTATAGAAGCCAGGGCCAGGTTCAGTTCTGGCTAATCCAGTTTCAGAAGTTCTTGAAGTGTACAGGGAAATCTCCTCTGTTCAGAGCAGAGCCGAGCTGCGTGCGTCACGCTGGAGGACGGCACCAAACCCAAGAGTACATTCTGTGCAGCGCGAGTAATCTGCATGGTCTGGATGTCAGCGCTGTGATATGCGGTGTTTGGCCGTACCAGTGGTTATTTCAAAGTTCAGAAGCGAGGAAAAATGTTTTGAGATGAAAGCCTTAGCAGGTAAAATAAAATAGGTAACGCTGGAGGTTGTGAAATCTCAGCTTGTGATTCATACGGATAGATTACGTTCTGACAATTGGATTATAAATAAGCATAAGAAAAAAAAGCATAGTTTTGGGTTTCAGTTTTTTTTTACTTTTGGAGGAAGAACCAGGCTGACAAAACTGCCTGCAAATCTCAGTGCAACAAGAAAGAAAATAAAGAAACCCACAAAGAAACAAGTGGATAACTGGAGAGCAAAGAATCCCTCCCTCTTTCATTATACTCTAAGTTTCAGGCAGACCTTCTCTGAAATTGTTGGTTGGGAGCAGCAAAGAAAGAGATGGTGCGTTTGGAACCCTGATGGAAGCAACAGAATATATCAAAACAGCTGGAGGCACCAATGCAGTAGCTGGGACAGCAAGCCCAGGGCCACAATTCTCTGCCTTAGCCCTAAATTAGTCTCCTAACAGGCTTTCAGTCCCCATGCTCCTCCCACACTCCCGGGTCTCCCTTTTTTTAATACATATCTGCAGGGTATGCAAATACACTTCAGGAGCAAATGGCTCTCATCTGCTCCTGGCTTTGGCGGCAGGAGGCACCATTATCACAGAAGAGGGAGACCTTGCCTCTGGGAGCTAAAAGGCAAATTACACCAAGAGGAGAGAGGAGAAGGAATTCCTGCACCGAGATGCTCTGCCACTGGTGCATCCCATGCCACCACTGAGCTGGGGCTCTACTGCTCCTTCTGCTAATAGCACAGATGCTCCACACGACCCCAGGCAATGGGAGGGACATGGATTTGGCAGTGTCTCGCTGTGGTCTTTTTAATATCGTTTATTTAAAGCCTTTCTGAAATCTCCTTTCAAACTAAAGCAGAGCAAGGGACGGGTAATTAAAAATAAAAGGAAGTTTTCATCTGTTTCATCATGATCAAAGGAGAAGGTAAAGGAGCATGTGAGTCCTGAGGGACCCATGTTTCCCACCACTGCACAGTCAGCTATTGTCATAAAACATGGATCTGTTTTATTCAGGCAGTTTTGCTTAACAGGATATTCTAAGATGCAACATCTCATTTTCATGAGGGGCCTCAGGGGACAGAGTAAAAACACCCATCCTAACCAAGTAAAGAGCATTTAAATATCAAAGTAAGAGGGGGAAAAAGGTAGAGCAGAAAGCTTTGTCCAGATACAGAGACTAATGAAAGATGACCCAGGTTCATTTATCATCAGCTAACTGAACTTTCTTAGTGTAAGCAGGACTTGGGATAAATTGGAGCATTTATTCCAGATGACAGGACTAGAGTAAACAAATAGATGCTTTTTAATTTCCCCTTTTACTTAGGGGGCCATAAAAATTCGATGGCAAAGAAACTGTGCAGGGGAAGACATGGAGGATTTAGATTGGCACAAGAAATATACCATTGCCATCTGAGCAAAGGTTTGCCTTAAGAAACAGAAAGAGGCATTTTAAGTCCAGAAAGACTCATCCTTAGGGAAAAGGACAAAGACTTTTACCCTTGAGTATGTCCCTGTTCCCTGCTCTTTTCTGCCGGTATTGCTGGTGTCCTCAGCATCCCTTACCTTCCCCTCTTCACAAAAGTGGCAATAGTTTATTATCCTCTTGCATCTTGTGAGGAAAACAAACCAAAGAGCATCACCCCTAGTTAAACCAGAACTGGAACACTCAGTGCATGTGTGTAAGTTTGGATCTTCAAACCCCTGTATGAGCACTTTAAAATGACCTCATTTCAAAAGCTGCTTGAATACCCAACTCTCTTTCATTCCCTTGAAATTGCGGAGCTGGATTAGCCATGGCATTGACTGCAGCTCCTGTGTCATCAGCTCAAGGGGATTATAGCCCTGAAGTCACCTCTGAAGCAGCACTTCTAATTCAAAAACAATTAGAGATTATGAATACCTTAGATGCTTCATCCCTGGGTAAAATAACCTTGTTTCATACAGCAAGGCATCCACCAAGCAAAACCCGTTATTGGTACACTATGTGTATCTGCTAAACAGGACCACCTGGATATCACAGAGAGCTCTATTCCATCATCTCTTAAGAAGGAAATCAAGCAACACACTAACATATACATAACAAGGACTTCACACAGAGCATCAAGTCATGCTATCTATAGGAATTGCTTCCCTTATTAAGGATCATGCCTTGTTTAGTACATGGAGTTGTATCAATTTTTCATAAAATTTTAGCTTTTTATTGCTGTTGTTTAAGCCTTGGAAATCAACATGTTTTTCAAATCCTTTCCCCAACTCAGAAAAGAGCCAAAAGCCTTCAGAGTCTACTGTATACTGCACTTCCCTTGCAGCTATCTCTTTTGAAGGCTTTTTTTAATTACAAAAGGAAAATGGCTTTTGGAAAGCACAGGAGTGGTTCAGCAAATTACTGCCTAGAGTACAGCATAAAACCCAATGCCGACAAGGGGCACGTTCAGACTTTGGGACTTAAAGGTCAGAAATACTAACTGTAATGAAGCATGGTTCGATTTCAAAGTGCCAAGTGACAGCTGTGGTCCAGAGCTTTTAGTCAAGATGTGCAGGAAGACGGGCTCCAAAAGAGGAGAAATTGGTGCATGCACATCTGGCAGAACAGCATCCAGTAATTTACTCAGGGCATAATAGGGCCTTAGCTTTTAAGGCAATATAATTGGCCATGTTTAGCCATGGTTTTAAAAGGCAGCTTTCAAGATGTACAAAAAAAGTGGTATCATACATATGAAGCTTATATAGTATATAACTATGCTTATATAGAAGTAGTTAAGAAATCCACTGTCTTGGGCTTGGACCTGTTCCAAAGCTTGGAGATGTCTGTGGGAAGCCTCCCTGGACATCTGTGATCGAGGTCTGAAGAGCTGCAGTGGAGTAAGAGAGAAGGACAGGAACTCTGCATGGAGCAATCTTTCAGATACATAGACTTAAATTTAATTTTTCATATGAGGGGAGGGGAAAGAGCTCTATCACTCTGGAAGAACTTGAGCCAAAGACAAATACTCTTAATAAGAGTAACACTAATACACATGATTGATCCTGCAAAATCACCAAAGAAAGAAAAAAAAGCCAGTGAAGTCTGGAACTTCACAGTATAACTTTTACTTTTCAGATATTTTTTTTCTTATCATTTCTTATGATGATCAGATGTATGCGGCACCTCTGATAAATGCAAAGCAATTTTCAAATTAAAAGTAATGTTTTTGTTCTAGATCCAACTCAGCATACATTTTGTGTTAGGAAATGCTGCCAAATTTCATAACTTAATTTGAAAAAACGATCATCTTCCTTAGTGTACAAATTGCTAAATTCCAAGCACATCCTACACAGCATGGCCAAGTTAACATAGTCTAATAAAGCTTAGCAGATACCATTTTCCCTCGGCCAGGCAAGTCAATATGACAAGGATGAATGTTGCCTATGATGCTATTAGAAATATTTAGAAAGGAAGGTACAAAATGTGGACATGAATAACTCCATGTAAGTAAACTCAATCATATAGGACATGTCTACTTATCTTCAAAATTATATTCTTAGCCACTATTCTTTAACATAAGAGCCTATTGTCCAACAGATCACTTGTAATCTTGGCCTTTTAATTGCAAGCTTGTCTCTTTTGCATGTTAAGTCCATACTATTTCAGAGATTTCTGCTCCAGTCTTTCCTCATCCCAGTTTACACGCTTGCATAATGCAACCTTATTAAAGATTACAATCTGCTGTAAAAGGCTTTCTTCTGCCTAGAACTACAGAGAGAACTGAACTAAGGCTGGCATCATTTCAGCAGTAAGTCAGACTATATCCAGCAAGGCAAACTAAATAATTTTCTGTCCTAATTACTTTGGATAATCTTGAATTTAGCCTTATGCCATCTCTCCATGTAGTATTTAGCCACGAACCGGAGACTTGCTAACTCACCCTGACCTGCTTAATTGGAAGCTGAATCATAATTGATATCAAAACAGATATCAGAGGAAAACGTTAGCCAGTTCACCAAATTTCCCATCCCTTCCCATGCCTGAAAAAACTTCAACTGACTCATTAAGAAATTACTTCAAGAAATGAGATAGGGAAGAGCGGAGACATCCTAATTAACAGAACAGGAAACACATAATCGGAGTGAGAACCATTTTGTGCAATGAATGCACTGTTAGATTTTTTAAGGCAGGCAAAGGCTGTGTTCATGTTCACATTTCCCTACATCAATGGTAGTTTTCTCAATACCATATACAACTGTGAGTTTAAATAAATCTCCCCAGTCAAACCTTAGTAGTCTGCCTACCAAAGGTAGATCAGTTAAAAAAAGAAAACTTTCAAAGTCATCTCTTAATCTCAGCTCTTGAGATTATAAACTCCTCCTATTTGTTTCAAGATGTTTTTTAAAAAAAATATTTTTGCTCCATTGCAGAAGGATGTATTTTAAGCAGAAATAGGCCAAGACTAAAACATTTCTTCCAAGTCCTTAACAATTCAGGTGGGGCGTCCATCCAAATCTGCTTTGGATGCAAGTCAGATCCAAAGCTTGAGAAAAACTGTTTTCTTGTTCCAGTTAAAATACAGAAAAAAATCTCAAAATCTCTCTTGAGACAATGAAGATACGCCTCAGATGAAACAATTAAAAATACTGTTCTCCCTTCACCTCTTGCTTTAATTCCGAGTAGATAGTCCCACCTTGCCCTCCTGCAGCATCACACCCAGCCCTGCCGTCAGCCCACATGACACCGAAGCAAAGCAATCTCCTTTTGCCAGCTGCAGACTTTCCACTACTTTCTGCTGTTCCAAACCAGATTTAACACTTTGAGTTTAGTCCCATAGAAGTATGGTTTAGTCCCTTCCATTTCCAAAGTAGATTCCCACAGATTAACACACGTGGATTTATGAATCAACACATAGGAGATTAAACTTGAGAAGTTCTTCCCTTTGCTCTCTCTTTCTGTAACTCCATATTCTCAGCTACAGGAACTACATTAGAATGGAGTTACTTCCAAATCCATTAATTAACGCCTTAATCCATCCCACAGGAAACTAGCAGAGAATTCTTCTTCTGTAAAACCCTGCTGCTAAGGAAGGCTGATCTACATTTACCACAATTTTAAAAGCAGCAGCTTTTCCTCCTCCTTTACCCCTCATTCTTTTTCACTTCCACCTCACAAATACAGCTTTCAAAAAAACCCCCAAAAATATAAAATAAAAAAATAAATTAAAAAAAAAAAATCAAGTCTGACTTGCACACAGTTTTTTAGAGGGTGACCACCTTTCTCACCCCACCAGCTGCCTCAGAGCCTAAGCAGCCCAGATCACACACAGGTGATGGCAGACACCTCCCCACATCCCACAGCAAGTCCCTCCAACCCAACTGAGCCAAGTTCTGGGAACGGGACAGGTAAAGAGGCACAGAGCAAAGTTTTCCTCACTCCAATGTACGTGCTCTCCTCCGAGGCACTGGAAAGAAACTTGTTATTTGGGCGGTAACTACCTTCTCTTTAATGTTAGAGGGAAAACGGGTCAGCCTGATTCCTTAGAAGCTTAAGAGTGCAGCATAGCATATAAGAAACACTTTTTTTTCCTACAACAATCTGCTCTTTGGCACAGCCTCAGAATACTTTACTGCCACGTCTTACTTTGAAATGGGAGGATGCCAAGAATGAGATAAGTGCAGACATCCATGACTGGGAAACACAAGTAAAAGGCCTTCTCCAGAGCCAATTACAGCCTTCAGCAGACAAGCACTTCAAAAAAAAAAAATCTCCAAAACTAAACAAACAAAGAAAAAGCAACAGTCTATTTGTGTCTCTGTATTCTAGTAGAAACACAACATGTATTTCTTTAGATTAAAAGGGTCTTTTTTTTTAATTAAAATCCCCAAAATATCCAGCCAAATTGAAATAAAGACTTTGTTTCTTCAGAACTTGAGTCTGAATCCCCCCCCCAAAAAAAGAATGCCTATATTATTACATTAAAGAAGAGATTATTCTTTATCTGCTATTGCCCATTTAATGAATGGAAACCTAGATTAGAGCAGAGACATGCCATGAGATATAACTGCTCTAGTAGCCAGACTTGTTTCCCATCAGCTCCATTTAGCCTTTGCCTTCCTTAAAAGTCTAATAGCGTTTCACCATGTAGATTTATTAGCAGTTTTTCCACACTAAATGTTGTAATCAAGATGAGGTAAAAATGCCAATGTGATTACAGTCTCCATTTGAAACCATATAGTTTGGCATATTTCCTTTTGGAAAAGGAAGAGTTAACTTTCATCAATTAGGCAAAACATGGTATGAATACCTTATAAACCATCAGGAGAGAAAAAATTGAGTGAAATTAAATAAGCCACAAGTAATTGGCTATTTAGATTCAGCTTCATACACACTTAAGACTATCAAGGATCCCAGACTGATCCGTCCTGCATCCACTATTCTTACCCAGTTAGAAAAATCCAGGTGTGTAAAGCCAGAAGCTTGCCAGGAAAAGCCAAGGTATAGGTAAAGGCCAGAACATAAACTGCAAAAGGGACTTCTTTTAATGATACAGAGTCATTTTGAATCTCCAGGGAAGACCTCAGAGAAGGAGGCAGGGAAATAGCCACATAAAAGAAAGACAACACCAAGGTACCAAATCACTCAAATGAACTACAACTGAAAACAGCTCTGAAATCTCTAGTCTGAAGGAAATTCACAAGGGAACATGCTTCAACCAAGTCAGTTTTAATGAAAGTAGAAGTTACCTTCAAGCAGCACTAGAAAGGTGCTTTAGCTCCTCTCCAACTCCCTGACCAGTTCACGTTGCCTCATGCAAGGGCTCTAACCACTTCCAAGTCCTTGGCTCCATGTTCGCTTCTCTGCTAGAGCAGCGATGCTCATGACTGCTATTACACATTTTTTTAAAAAGGATTTAAACCAGTCCAAAGCATTTTGAAAGAGACTGGATACAAATTCAGAAGAGAACACTGAAGTCCAGCACACCTCCACTTCCACAGGAGCCTACAATATAGATCCAACAACTCAGCTGTGTGGGGTTAAATAGTCAAAGGTATTTACATATCAAGGAGACAATTAGCAGGCTATGCAAAGCCCCCCAGCTGCAGTGAGTTAGAGACTTTAAACTCATTGGAGGGCAGGCAAGTTAAGACCACAGCTAACTTGCATGTTGAATTCTCAGTGCCATGTCTATCTTTTTCAGTTCACTATTTAACGCTACTAAAATTTGCACTTTGGACAGGATTATGGAGAGGGTAAGAATATATGGAGTACTTCAGAAAATCCACTGTAGCCTTTGGTACCACAATTTCATTTTCCTGAGAGGGTTGTTTTGGATCTCAGATGCTTAATTAGGCTGGCCGCAGGCACAACTACAGTAGACTCTGCAGTTTCTGTCGTACAAGAGATCAATTATCAATGTCATAAAAGTTTTTGTGATATTCAACATGAGCTGGCAGTGTGTGCTGGCAGCCCAGAGAGCCAACCGTGTCCTGGGCTGCATCAAGAGAAGTGTGGCC
>JAOQGH010000051.1:45127818-45170181 GCA_025769975.1 Gallinago jamesoni
TCTGGTGGGAGGTGTCCCTGCCCAGGGCAGGGGGGTTGGAACTCGATGATCTTTAAGGTCCCTTCCAACCCAAATGAATCTATGATTCTATGATATTAACCATAAAAGGCAAAGGACCATAGCAATACTTTTATGAACATGTGCAAAAATACTCATTGCTGATGATTTAAACTACTGAATGAACTTCAGCTGATCATCGTGAGCGCTGCAGAGGCAGCTAACGCTCCCCAGGCCTCTCTCAGCTGCTGCACCATTCCCACAGCTGTGAAAAGGGCAGGAGCATTGAAGAGAGGGAGAATTCAAAAAAATGATTGAGTTGGTTTCGTTGAAAGTTTCCACGTCGAAGAGAGTCTACCTTTGGCCTAAGACCAGGAATGAAAAACTCTCAGTCCAAAAAGAATGCTTTGGCCATGGCTGCAAACGGCTTGAAAAAGGGGCTTCTCGTGACAGCCTGAGGACTGTGGTTAGTCTGGCATCTGCTATCACATGTTTTACATTTTCCTTTCTTAATGATATTATGCTCCCTCTAAGTACTGAAAGTAAAAAAGATTTACTTATTTTACCTAGTTTTCCCATATGCTCTAGAGGTGCATTGGCAAATTTGCCAATTTGGTCCATTTTTTAAGCATTTTGAGGATTTTGAATGTACAATAATTTAAACTATTCAGTCCAAATTTCATTTAATCAATATTTTATGTTCAGTTTCTGTGAGTTCCACAAAAAGGATCAACTGTCTTTTGCAAAAGCTGGTACTTGGACTATCTTGAAAATACAATATAATGTTACAAGTATAGTGAAATATAATGATATATACAGACTACTCCAGGAAACCTCTATTTTCCAGTAGTTTCCATGAATCTTAATCCAGAAACTAAAAAGATTATTTTTTTCCAAAGAAAAGAGCAATATGTACTTGGTAAGGTAACTATGCAGAGGATTAAAATATATTGTTGAATTGGAGCTTTTATGCTCTCTTAAGCCCTTCTCAGTCTCTCTTAATATGAAATTATCCTGATAGCATTCTCTAAAAACCAATTGACTAGTAGGAACCTAAGGCAACCACAAATCTGAACACGAACCTGACACTTGATAAAAATAAAATTATTGTTGTGTATTATTTCATCTGGTAGTTTTTAGCTGTGCTGGCCCAAATAATTGAGCGATTCTCAATTTTAGAATTGATGCAACCGCTGTTTTATGTAGGCGAAATAATGCTGAACTCAGACAGGGTAAACTCTTCCGAGCCAACACTGTATTGCCACTTCAACTGATTTTCTGCAAATGGGAAGAGGACAGATGCTTTACCTACCTGTTCCCCAAGCAACTGATATCTACAGTCTGGGGAAGCTTAAAAGAGGGAGATAAAACACTGCCACCACGGGAGAAGGATGGATATGCAGCATTTGGAGCACTTTCCCTTTGCAACCTTGTAATTCCCTCTCCAACGCCCCCAAATCTACTCCCTCTTCATGTGGGGAGGCTGATCCGAAGCCTGGCAAGGAACTGCCACGCTCTGGTCTGTTGGGAAGAAGGAACCTGGGGAATTGCAGCTCGTCGGCCGCTCAGAGGATGATAGTACCAGCAAGGAAGAAAGGTAACGGACACACAACAACAATAGACACCAACGCTGGGACAGAGAAGGACTTTGGAAGAGGCAGCCTCATTTCCTACACTTGGAAGCAGTGAAAGTAATGGGTAGCATTGTGTTTAGTTTGGGACTCAACATGCAGAAGAGGCATAAGTGAAATAAGAAGATGAATCAAAGAAGCAGCAAACACTTTAGAAGAGTTCATGTAAGGACAACTCTGGAGAACACACAACGCTTCTTACAAACCAGGGGCAAAAAAAGGGAATACTGAAACTCAGCCACAACAGAACAGAACTTTCCCAGTCCTCCAAAGAGGATTTGATGGTGCTATTTATTGGATTACACCTCAGTGAGCAAAAGATGCAGAAAACCAACAGAAAAGAGCAATATGTGTATTTACACACCTAGAATTTCAAGAGAACCAGCTGTATTTTGAAAAGAAGGAAAGGCCACTCTCTTGTCTAAAACGGGATTTAAGGAACACAAAGTTTTATATTATTTGTATTAAATGTTTGGTTGGTTCAGAAGCAAAATAGAAATTCTTTATCTGAAAATAAATGTCTGCAAAGTGACCAGGCGGCTTTTCTTCTTTCCAAAAAGAGACTTTTTATATGAATTATCTCATTTCCTGATTAGCAAACTAGAAGTATGAATTTTTTTCCCCCAGCTGGATCAAAACCCTGGCCCAAGAACATACTGTACCAGTTTAGTTATTGAGAAAGTCCAGAAGAAATTCAAGCATCTACTTCTCATCTCCCCTGATAAAGACACCAACCCAGGAATGTAAACATAGGGTTGGATATGTAAGATACAAGATAACAAGTCGTTAACCTGGTTTTATTTTAATGGGGAGATACACCATTGGAGGAAGGGTTTAAGGCCATGAAAAGTACAGCTGAGTGAATCAGCTCTCTCCTATGTCATCACGTGATAAATAAATCCAAATACACACTGACAGCCAAAATAGGAGAGCAGTATTCCCCTCTGTTGCAACAAATAAAGCCATCCTTCAGGAAGGTATCTACAGAAATACTCCGATAAGTGAGAACTGATTACTATCTTCCAAACAGCAGTGTTAAGATAGGCTTTAAAAAGAGATCAATAGCCATTTTTTTATTAGTCACATTTTTGGTAGCTTGCCCATATCTGCAAGTATATATTTCAGAAGCTCAAATCAGCAGCCAAAACGTGCTACACACAGAAAAAAGAAGACAGTAAAAGCACATCTCATAGAATTATATTAGTGCTCCCTCCTACCTACAAGATAAAGTTTTACAACTATGTCAAACTAATTCCTCCTTACTGCTCACTGGAATACCATCCCTTCCATTCCCACCTGGCTGACTACCTCTTTTCTGTTCCCCTTCCTTATTCTCTTATTTCATAAATGTTTTGCAAATACATTGTCATTTGGTTTAGACTTAACTTTACCTGAAAAGGGTTCGCTATTCACTGGGTTTAGAATACGAAGCAATGTATTTTAGAACAGCAGAGAGAGATCAGGTGTACATCACTGTCCCAAGCCTGTGTGTCCACGGTCAAGAACAACTCCGCTGAACGTGGAAGAGTTTGAGAAGCAGGCGCACCCGAGAAAAGTCAGGAGAAAGCCCAAAACCACCCAGTGCAGAGAATGAGACACACAACCCACAAACAGCCCTAGGAAAAAAACTAGACTTTGAGTTAGTTGTTGGGTGAACCAGCCTCTGAGCTGGAAGCAGGAATCTGCGTCCCGTTCTTCAGTTTATTATGAGTTCAGTGAAAGAGGACTTCTTACGATCTTCCTAAACGGGCAGGAGGTATGAAGAATACCTGACTCCATCACCTTTCCCTGACTCCAACTATCTGCAAGAACCCAATTTTTGGCAAATCTCACTCAGGTCCAAAGAGTGGCAGTATGTTTAAATGCTTTGTAGTTTAAAATGTCATATGTTGATGCTGACAAGTTCAAGACACAAGAAGAGGTTGCTATGGAAACACACGCTGTATTGCCTGGAACATAAGGCAACATTTTACATTAAAAAAAGGGAAAAAAACCCAACAACTTGGACCAACAGTTGCCAAATTAGGTTTTGGGTCGGGACAAACTAGTTTGTCATTTGTTGTCAGACAGAAATATTTTCATTTAGAAACAATGAAGCTAAATGTGATGAAAGCATTTACATTGTATTTTGGATTGCTTCTCTTGCCTCCAAACAAAAAGTCATTTTATATGGAAAGATTTTCTTTTGCAGACCATGTACAGGAAATCCATCTCCATACTCCTACGTGCTGGAGTCTTCACCTAATTTTCCTTTTATAATTAATGAAATCACTTTAATGGACAGTCATGTTCTTTGAAGAGTTCTTCTATAACCTTACTCACCTGTGTACCCATGTTGACCAACAGAACTAATATAGGAATAGAATTGATCAGAAAAGCACAGAATTGCATCCTTCAAGCAGCTCTTAGTTGCTTTATAAACCGCCTTCTCTAACTTGTCACTGCTGCAAGGTGACGCTTCCCCTTCTAGGGTATCGCTGTGCAGTGGCATCCTTCAATGACAACCTCTTCTGCTTCACTCCCCTGCCCTCTCAACAAGCACAAGAACAATTTCTAATTCCCCAGACAACAGTTTCACTCCAAAGGCTTCATCAAAAGCCCGGGTTTTTTTGGTGTACATCACAATTCCCACACATCCACTTCCTCAAAAGAAAAATGATTCCTTCCAATTAATCTTTCTCACATAAAACTTATAGGCCAAAGATTTTTTTTCTAGAAACTTCCTATTAAGTAATGACTGGATTTAAAATGGGAGGTTTTTTTTAAAAAAAGGAGGTGGGGTTCTATTTCAGTCACTTTATTTTTGGGAGCAGAGAAGAAAGTTTTAGTTGTTTTGCCTGAGACTGATTCCTTCATCTTTTCCTATTTTGAGTATTCTAGGAAATTTCATTTTACTAGGGCTTTTTTTTTTCCCTCTGATTCTTGGCTATCACAGAAGAGATGAATCGACAAATCTGCAATTCAACTTAAGTATCTCCAATCTGCAGCTGATGGGACCTTTGTGATTTTTTCAAACAGGAGACCAAGATATGCTTAAAAACATAGAAGATGGCATCATGGTATCATGAGGTCATCATCAACATCTTTTCTTGATAGCTTTAATAAAAATGTAAAACAAATTGCAGGCAATATTTCATCATACATACGTGAGCAGCAAAGATGGGGGAAACCCTGGGTTTGCTAACTAAGTTTAAGAGAGAGGTTGTTCAGTAGACACCAGCAAGCCTGGAGACAAACATCTGAAATGGAAATAACCTTGTGAACTGGCATGAGAGCACTACCCGTCCTCATAAATGCATCAGCAGGCAAACAATGCCAGAAAGATGGTTTTACAAAATTTCTCATTTAGGATTGTATTTTCAAAGACACCTAAGGAGAACTGACATCCAAACAGATGGACATCCACTCTCCTCAAACCTGCAGCCTACATGGTTACAGCTGACTTCCAACATATCTGACTTGTTTAAAATGCAGTGTTTTTCCAACCATCCCACTGTCATAAGGAAACTCCTGTAAAGCTTGTTGTGAATGCTGCCCTCGGTGTCTCTGCAGCACTGGAGGCTACCGAATTCAAGGGCTACTGCTGCCACCCAGGCAAAATGGGTCACAGCAAAAGGAGTGAGGAACAGCATTTCTGAGTTTTAAATGTCAGGTCATTTTTGAATCCACCCAGGAGTGCATATAAATTCATTAACTACTGTATTTCTAATCTGCCTGTACATGATTGATTCTGTGGTTAGCTCTATAATAGTCTTTAATATTTTTTTTTTGTCAAATATATCCCACTTTTTATGTAGCCCTTTCAGATGTGTACTATATGAGCTTTTCCGCTTTCCTTCTACTTATAGCATCACTGCAAAATTATTCCTCTTTTCTTTGGAATCTAGAAACTCTGTGTTCCTTAAAAACTTTACAAGACTATTCAAGCAAACTAAGTGTAAATTATTAGCACCTGACTTCAATATTGTTTAGAGCCTATCTTTTTCTTCTGTCACACCTCTCTTCCCATTTTTTTCTTATTATTACCTTCATTGAATAAATGTGTCTACAGAAACTTGTGAATATGAAGGACAAATGTAAGGATCTATATAAATTCAGTGCTCTTAAAAATACACAGTTGTTTCTATTTCAAAAGGACTGAGGCAGAGAAATATGGAAAAGCTCATCTGTGACGATATTGAGACTTTGGCTGCAGTTCACTCAACTTCACAGGGTTCATCACAACAGTATTTGGCTGTCCTCTCTTCTGTTTTCTTCGCTGCTAATGGATACTTTACTATTTAATTAGTGCAGCATGATCCAAATCCCATCAAAGTCAATAAAACTCTTTTCATTTATGCTAATGGGCTTTGGACCAACTCCTGAATTAGTACCAGAATCAAATAAAACACCCTCAGGAAAAGAATAGATACACCAAGCTTACACTTTAAAGCACAATCTTAAAACCTTCCTAAGGTTTTTACTCGCTTTAGAGTAAATCTCATTATTGAACATCTCATAAAAACAGCTGGACAGCCCTTTTTTGTCAGCCTGATTGAAGTGTCAGAAGGAATCTAAATGCATGCATCGCTTCTCTGTGAAAAACCTTCCCACGATGAGGACAGCAAAAGGCTCCATCTTCCTGAAGCTATTCCTGTGGCTCCTGCATTGTGCAGGCATCTGAGAGTTCACCCTGTGGGAAGATAAATTTGGCAATACAACTGCGTTTAAAAGGTCCTGCCCCCGGACACTTGTTATTTCTCTGGCACCACCTTAGTTGTGCCAACACAGCTATCTCTCAGGCTGCTCTGAAGAAAACTTCACCAACGTGATTAACCCATTAAGGCTGTTTGGCCACACAACATCCAGACCCAACCAAGTGACATTAAGATGGTCAATGCCCAGCTGAGAAGGTTCTGTTGAGTGGAGCAGGCAGCACTGTATGTAACACAGCTGAACTTCCATAACCACTTCAATCAAATTAGCAGGAGAGAGCACCAGCTTTTTTTATCCTACAGAGTAAAGAGGAGGCTTTCTGCTCTTAGACTACACACTAGTCACTGCAGAAATTAATGAATCACAAAGCAAGGAAAATGATACCACGTAAACAGGGATATTAAACCTTCTGCTGATACTTTCGACCTATTTCAGCAATACCATCCCAGCCACTCAAAGCCACTGCACCATTTATTGCACAGCAGCATGCTTAATTGACTGGCACATTAAATATCAAAGCTTTTTGCAAAGTTTGACCACAGAAATCTCATTCAGAAATCACACCCCACCAGTGCTGAGCCAGGGCTCCACCAGGGCAGAGCCATAGAACACTTTCTCAAATTCCCAAAAGCCCAAACAAAAGAACCAAACCTGTGCTGTTGGTTTGGACAGGGCTTTTAATTTCACACTAGTCAAGCTTGACAGCACAGCAGGCTGGGAGACAGCTTTCCTTGAAAACAGCTTTGGCAGAATGTTAATAGAGAAGAAAAAAATTCAGGATGAGGATAAGAGGTGCTTTGGTCCCTTCTGGGCTGGAGGTGTGAACCTTTCCTGTGGAATCAATCACAGCAGCTCTGGAGGGGACTGTCCTGCAGCACACGGGACACATTGGTGACGTGCACACGTGGCTCCAGCTCTCTGCTCCCATCTGCCCAGTGCCTCTGGGCAGCCCTGACTCACCTTATACCATCACGTGTACTGGTTTGTGAGATGCAAGAAGTTCACTTTGCTCTCAGGTGGAGTCAGTATTCCAGCCCTGCCCTGCAGACCGGCACTGAGGAGAAACGGGGACATCACTTCTTGCTTCATTCGCCTTTGTGGAGGTACTTGTTAAAGGAGAATATTCACTCAACAAGGATGTTGTTGTGAATGGCCAAGAAATAACGTCTTCTGCTCATTCCTGATCTATGGGCTACTCGTAAGCCATTCTCATCACCTCAGCACTCCAGTGCCAGGGCTCAGCATCCTGCCCTGCTGATACTGGTCAGACGTCTCTAACTGCTCTTTCCTTTGACCTTTTTTCTGACTCATCCCTTCCTCTCCCCCATATCACACGTACACAGACAGTCATCTCGCTGCTCTGAACACTGTGCTCCTCCGCAGGAACCACAGCGCATTTTTATCCAGTGAAGGAAGTATTTCCAGCTCGTGAGAAGGAGAGCGGTACCACGGACCAGCCCAGCAGCAGCCTGCGGGGAGGTAGACTTTCAAACAATCTGTGTAGCTTTGGAATTCAAACCCGTTAACTGTGGTGGAACACATTAACTGCCTCTTGGCAGCAATTTCAAAGATGGCCATTTGCTCCACATTCCTCAGCAAAGGAGCAATGCTGACAAGGTCCCTGGCTCTGTGGAGGCGAGGAGGGAGAACCTACAGGCTCAACTGTCACCTAGAACAGCTTCAGGGAGGACCTCATCACAAGGACAAAGCTCCCTCCACACAGATTAGAAAACCCAGGTTATGGGTAGCGCTTTCCTGTTTCAAGAAGCACCAAAAATATATAAATAATAAATGTTGGACTACCTGTGCAGTACTCTTCACAAAGTCTATTCCCAGAATCAACCAAATTGTTCACCGTCCTCTGCTGTCCTCTGATGCCATGGCCAAATGCAGCAGATAAAGTAGTCCAGGAAGAAGAAAAAAACTCTCTTTATTCAGGACTAAGCCAGGTCCTTAGTGATATTTGAGCTCTAATCAATACTTGAAGAGTTTGGAGCAAAGGTCCTGCCCGCTTTTGTCTCTCTGCTTTACCCCCCCTTTACAAGGCTGGGAAACACGGATGCATGGATGCTAAGGAAGCTTACAGAGACCAGCTACTGAATAACAACAGGACTCTCTACATCAAACTTCAGGCAACCTGCATTCCTGCTATGTCCAGTGCCAGTGGTGATGGATATTTTTCCGATCGGTATGACAGAATGCCCCCAGCAATATTCACTAGGTGCATCACCAAAAGATGAAGTTTAAAAGAACTTTGTTTAGTGCTTTTTCAAAAGGCTGGACAAAAGGCTGGCAAGGTAGTATGGAACCAAACAGGCAGCTTGATGACATGATGCTCAGTGTGTGTTTCTGTTGCTGTGTTCTGCTCCCTCATAACACTGCAGCATCACAGCAAAGCTGTAAGGTCACTTCTACTAATTAGAAGTAGTCAAAAGTCCAACTCCACTGAAGCATCTTAATGCAATTTCAAAAATTCCCTGAGTTTCCAGCTTGGTAAAATGTTCCAGCACTTTCTAATCCACATTCAGTTGCCCTCTTTGAATGCTAACAACTCCTCCATAAAGCAGCCTACGAAAGATCAGAACTTCCTCAGGGGAGACAGGGGTCAGTCTGTCTTCATCGTTCTTTCCAAAGACACTTTAAAGCATCTCATGATTTGTCCCCAGTAGCGTCTAGGTCACTAAGCAGCCTCTATATATGAGGTTCTCTCTGTGATTCTGCCTTCTTTAGTTAAGAATGTGATGTCCTAACAACCAAATTATATTTAAACTTAGGGATTTAGTAGACTCCTTGCAACACAGTATTAAGTTAAGGCAATGGACTCAGTGGCATGGAAGAGGACTAAATTTCAGCTGACAGTTCTCTGACATCAGTGAAAAGCAGTCTTAATATAAACAAATATAAAATGAAAGAGAAAACCCCAACAATTTCCCACAGTGGGATAGCTAGAGCATACTGTAGGACTTGCAAACAGTGATTCAATACTCAAAAATTACACCCTCAGTTTAAAGACTGTATGGAGTTTATTCTGGAAGTGCACTATAAAAATGTTACCTAGGCACAAATACTTCTTAAATCCACAAGTCAAAGCAAACACCTCTTTCAGTCACCCCAAAGGAACACAAAATTGCCAGAAGCAGCTAAACCCTTCAAATACCTAAGTATATCTACCATGGATGAATTTCACATTACTAACATTGAGTTTATTCAATAGTTTTTCCAGTGGTGTCATGATTTCTACAGGCTTGCATGATAACATGAAAATGTCACAAAAATTACATCAGAGTGGTCATTCAGAGACAGGAAGCCATGAGGCCTTCAGTCAGCCCACGCTTTTGAGTGAGAACAAACAGTGCTCACAGCTGGGTCTTTAACCCATCTGCCCATTCATGACCGATGACTGAGAACCTTCAAAGACGCTGGGATCCCTGGTCTCCTCTTCCAATGCATTTCATGATTTCAAAGTATGTAAACAAACCCTGAATATAAAATCTCATGTTAATAGTGCTTACACATTCATGGATCTTGTGCATTCTTCTGCCTCCCATTAACAAGTGTATCTCTTTGCAAACCATGGTAGCCTGTGATCCAGACAGAGCATGTCACCAGAAGAGTGTGAAAACATCTAATTACATAAGGCCAGGTCCTCAGCTAATGCAAAGTGACAGAGCTCCCAGAAATCCATGGAGACACGATGATGCAGATTAGCAGAGGTTTGGCTCATTATAATTTAATAGACCCAACTTCTAATTTTCCCATCTAGTGACAGATTGTTGGAATCCTGACCAGCAGAATCTCAGAGGGCAATGGGGAGCTGAAAGGAGATTGCATCAGAGAAAGTACTCCAGTTTGGCTGAAAGCGTATTTATGATCCAGGAGTTTCAATTAGCTGTTGCTGAATTATCACAAAAGTCTGCTGAACAGATGTGCAATTAGAGGTTTTCTTATGTTGCTCTCTCTCATGACTTGGAGTGGTTTTTTGGTTGGGGGGGGGCAGTGGGGGGGAGTTTGATTTGGCATTTGGGGGTTTCTTTGCAAGTGATCCTAGTTTTATCAAGGTTGGAGCCAATAATCTCAAATAGCCAAAGAAAGCTCTTTCCACCATCACACCTCCAGCAGTGCTGAAGCAAAGAGGGGCAACCTCTGTAAACAGGAAATCTGTCTCCTTTCTGGCCCCGTCTTCATATGAAGAAAGAGACAGCAGAGCTGTCAGAATAAGCCTGCAAATTCAAGGCAGCTGGAATTGCCTCATCCTCCTGGCATGGACAAGAGGAGGGTTTCTCCTGATCCCTCCCCCTCACTTAATGCATCACCTCTTCTGTGGTGGGGATGTGGTGTGAGGCAGAAGGGGAAGAAGGTTTAGCAGAGCTATTTCAGTTTCAGAATCATGCAGTTCTGTCCTGTTCCATCCAGCAAACGGGATATAAACAGCAATGGGAAAAGCTGCACTTGAGCCTCTCGTCCTCGCCTCCCTCATCACCACCTCACCAGGGGACAAAGAACAAGGTGAAAGACAAGGTTACGATGTGGAATACTCCAAAGCATGCTTTTGGTCCCAGATTTTTTGATAATCAACCTGCCCATATAATGCCAAAGGAAGCCAGTGAAACTAAACACGCTCACTTCAACAGCTTTGGAACAAATCCAAAGATCAACTACTGGCCGTGAGACCTCCCAGGCTTTTGTGCAAAATGATGCTGGACCATGACATATGAATTGACATAGATCTATTTTTTCCTGTATGATTCTCTGTTTAGATAAATGCAAGATTATACTATATTTTCACAGATTCAACGTTTTTATTCTATTTTATAAGATGGTATGATTATTGTGGGCCTTAATTTGACTCCTGAGAACTAACAGCTTTATTTTCCTAGTAAATTCATTACCCTTTCCTTCCGAGGAGTTTAAATTAATTCAAAACATCTTGTAAACTGTCTTGTCTTTCTTTACTTGTCTATTACTTATCCAGACTGAGCTTCATATTCCTCTTTCAGAGTGGTAAATCATCCTTTGATTAATCACATTTTTATACTTACTGCTTATGTCAGCCTTAATGTGCCATAACTTTGCAAGCGAATGTAATATCGACAGACACCTCTTGCATTTATTTGGGTATTAAATATTTTGGTTTACTGAAGAATGGTGGATCTGCCAGTTTCACAATGAACCCTAAAACTATTAGGAAACTCTGATTTCAAGCTCTGTTATAAACCTGAAATCAATCCAAATTCATCCTTAAAACTTCTTCATCCCTAAGCTCTTTATTGGTATTGAACTGAGATGATGTAAAATTTGTGCTTCTGGGTTTTGGGGTATTTTTCTGTTCCCAATAGGTAAAATATTGTGACCTTAGGCAGGTTCACACTGTTCTACAAGGAGGTGTTTTGAAAAGTTTCAAAGCCATACTTTTATCTAGCTATTACTTACTTTAAGTATTTGAAAATTTTGAGACATTTTCAGCCTTGCAAGCTTCAAAGCCTGCCAGCTTCCAGTATAACTCCTGTCACGTGAGAGAGTGTTGGCACGTGAAAGACTCTTGGCCCAGCTCAGCTGTCTTCATCATCAGGTAGTGATTTATTTCTCAAAGACTGTTTTTTAAATACATTCTGGTTTGCAGAATGCTTTCCAAACAACATCTCTCACATTCTTTCCGCAGCTCCTCTGCTCAGGGAAAGAAAAATGCTTCACAATTTTAACACTCTGAAGAATCAAGAAGTATATTCTCCTGCATATGAGTTGGATGAACATGATTTACCCAAAAGCCATGGTTCTAAACAAATAAAACCACTATTAAAACAGTAACCACAGCCTGTGCTGCCACCTATCCTTAGTTAATCTCTACATTTTCTGCAGGCTCTTTTTCCACTCCCAAACCACAGGCTCTGTCCTACAAACAGGTCTGTCCTTCAACCGATGTCATGGCTGTGGGCACTGGCCCTTGTACCAGCCTTGGGAGCCACACACCTGATGATGGGAGAACATGCATGATGCATCTGCTTAGAGCAGGTGTTGGATGTTAGTCCTGTCTTTTGCACATGGAGGGAAATACCAGTAAAATTAGCAAGTCTTCAGAGCAAAACCTGTGCTTTCCCCTCTTCCCTTCTAAATTCTATCATTTTACTGTACCCGTATTAAAATTTAAATGGCTTATTACTATGTTTAGCTCTTGAAATATTTTGACTCCCAAGAAAATAAGCTGTTTTATTTTGGCCTTCTCCATCCTATACTGTACAATATTCATTCTATCATGCCCAAAAGCAGATGTTCAGAAGCACAACCTGAAAAAGAAACTCCTCCTACAGGCCAAACTGTAGCACCAAAGAGTAGCACTAAACCTGCAGTCCCAGTCCTTCTCGGTGCGCAGTGTGAAAGTGCCTTTGGATGGGCTTGCCCAAGGGAGCTAATACATGCCCAGAGCTCCACTGGACAGGCTGGAAGCCCAGAAGGTCACAGCAAGGGAAGGAAGCAGGCCATTTCTTGGACTGCTTCCTGTAAATATTGCAAGCAAAATGGTAAAAGAACAGAGGTCAGGAAGAGCTGCTGGCCAGTCTGCTAGTTAGCCATGCAGGTTCTTCTCCATGCGTGTCAACTTCATTATTCTTACAGTGGCAGTAAATCAGAAAGCACATTAATAAAGGTTTAAAGGCTCAGGGCCTACATCAAGACGTGGCACAGTGCTGTCCTAAAACCTCAGACAGTTATTTTGCTTTTGTCTTTTAAAGACCAGTGTAAATGTTGAGTATATGCCAGGTATTTCCTTCTAGTTTTCATGCTCCAAAAATCTTGTAGAAATAGCTCACCATCATTAAAAGGCAGTATCAGCAGCCACTTATAGTCAATACACCTAGTGAACAGAAATAACTTACATGCATTAAATTACCTTTATCTAGATACAGGTAGAAGGAGCTCTTCTTAACCAAAAACATATCAACTCTTTCTCATTACAGGATTAGTAGGTTTCATGCTCAATTTCAGTGGAAAATAGATTGTAATCTGTCCCCTGAGGTCTATCGGGCTAGAGGTTAAATGCTGGGGAAAAGTGGTCTGACAACACAATGAAATTCAAACACAGAGGTGGCAACTACAGCAAAAGTTAAAGGGAATAACAGTAGGAAGGAACTTAAAGTGGCTTGCTTTATAGCTCACCATATCAAAAGAAGTGGTAATACTGTACTTTACAGGTGTAGGACTCAGAAAGTACCACTGACCCTGGGAATTTCAATCTCTGATTTCTCCGTGGAGAGATGCACAAGTGAAGAGTTAATTGTATTTATTTATTTTTAAGATAAAGGTCACAAGTGCAGCAATAAAGAGGCAAACCATTAAATTTGATATAAACCAATATGAAGGGAATAAGGAAGAATATAAACCTGACGGGAATGGTGATAAACTGTAACATACTTACAGTACCAAGACCAAAGAGTTACAGCAAGTTGTGCAACTGGGACTTCAATTTTAGTAAGGCAAAGTTTTGGAAAACATAGTTTTCCAAAATACAGTCCTACAAGGGAAATAAAAAAAAACCCAAACACAACCAAACCAACCAACCAAGTATATATGCTAGTGGTCAGGGCCGGTTCTCTCTGTGGCACCAGAGAAGCTAAAATGATAACATGTTCAACAACTGAACCTGCCCCACTTGAGGGGCATCCAGCCCACATAACATGTGCCAGTGGACAAACTCCCTCAGAAGTACATGCCAGTCAGGAGAGATCCTCCTCTCTCGCTTTGTTTTTAACCATTCAGCGACTTGCCTTTCCCTTCCGACTGCTTCTCCCACCCTCCCTTCCACCATCAGAATGACTCTTCTCCTCCCCACAGCAGCAAACTCCACTCCTTTCTCTGATCCTGTAACACTCCCCTCCAATGGTGGTGGAGTTTTACTGCACAGTGAAAAAAAAATAAATAAAAAAAATCAAGCAGAGCTCCAAAGCAGAAAGCCATCATCCACAGAGCAGAACAATCTGTTTGTCCAAAGCTGCAGTTCCAGCTTCCAGTGCTCAAAGGCACAAGTCAAGCTCCCTTAAACAGACCCATTTCTAAGTCATGAGAATAAGGATGTGGTTTCACAATACAGCCCAAGTCTATCTGTTACCAGAGGAGCAATCTCACCCTCCCTGTGCCCAGCTGAGGGCATTCCCACTTTCATCCCTCTGCCTATACAAATGTCCATCTCACCCCACAGAGAACCAGTCCAAGCTGCTAAACTGGCAGGCAGCAGCTCACTGGTTTGGCCACTCACCCTCTGGGTATGGCGGAGTAAGATGAGGAGTGGGCAGGGGAGGAATGGGGGCAGGAACAGGGAACAAGATTACCCCTCTCAGCGGGATGAGAGACTCGGAGAGATTCACCTCTACTGTAAAACAATGCCCTCAAAACAACAATCTTGGGGTGATTTTCACTGGCCTGGTGATTTTTGAGACTTCAAGAAACACAACTTACATTTCTGTGCCTTTTTCTCGAGGAAACTCTTACTTAAAAACATTTACTTTAAACAAAAAACAGTTACTTAGAAATAAAAGGAAACAAATTATTGTTGAGATTCACACTTCATGACTCCAGGAACTCCAGATTTGAAGAAAGTACCAGACATTTTGAGACCTGGGAATAACTCAGGTCTGTGAGTTATTCTGTGATTTAGATATGAGAAAACAATGTACTCTTCAGCACTTGAAGAGGACACTCTTCTTTTCAATGTTACAGTTTAATGGAACGGTGCTGAAAATAGCGTGTGAAATGTGGGCCTTTCATTTTGCAGACTATTAAAACTGGGAACCCGCTGTGTCAAGACTCTGCAAACAAAGATGAATTTAAAACACACACAGATAAAGGGGCTTTAGAAAGCAGATGTGATATATTAAAGAACTTAGTGAAATTTTGGAAGGAGGAAAGCAGTAAGGGGAGAAGGGAATCTGAAATAGAGGGTGTGCACATCCCAGCTATTCACGGGAAGCAAATGCAAGGTTGTGCAACCCCCTACAAGAGACTGAAGACCTGCTCCCTCATTCTCTGTTTTAATCAGACCCAGTATGAGAAATGTCCTAGTGTGCAATTAAGTAGTGACATGACCTGCTTCCAAAGCAACAGTCACCATCAATAACAAGTGCTCAGAAGTAGGTCGAATAAAATACTGGTGTGATTTGTGGAGAAAAGGTCCTGCTCCATGCAACAGCTAGAATTCTGGTTGATCCAAAAAAATATTTTCCATCCTTCTGCAGCAAAAGGTGAACATGTAATTAACTCAAAACGTGGGAATGTCTTGCCATTTGAAGGAGTCTATGCTGTTAAATTCTCGGGGAATATTGGCACACCTTTCCGCACCATGACGAAACGCTGAACCGGTAACAAATAAGCCAATAGCAGTGTTCAAGGGACACACCTTTGGAAGCTGAAGAGGGACAGATTTCTCAAAATAGGTGTTCCGCTTACCCCAGAAAGTAATTATGACCTTATCAAAATTAGTTACTATACTTAGATCTTTCAAGATGGAAAGTAGAAGGAGCCATTAGGCACATTTTCTTGGATGTACATGATTTACTATTCTGGTTGGAAAATTAGTTCTAGTGTGGTTGAAAAGAACAGTGCAGCTGAGATACTACCACAATGAGGACAATGCAACACAAGGTCAAATAGGACATAAGGAAATACCTGTCTTTTATCCAAAGGCCTGCAACATACCATGAAGATACCAGTTTTGATTACCTGAGGATATTCTGTCCAGATGGTGTCCACCTTTATGATGTAGGAAATGACTTTGCTCTCGGATAAAATGTAGGTGAGATGATCCATGAGCAGAAGATGCAAAGCAAAAAAATAGTACTTGCTGATGACAGAGTCTCTTTTGAGGACAGCAAAAATGAGGACAATTTACTCCAGTCAGAGGCTGAATCATAGTGTTTACACTCTCTGTGTTTCAGAATGTAACATTTAAAAGGGAAAGTCTCTGCAATTTACACAGCAGAAGGGGCTGTGCTACTAGGCTAGTGTTGGCCAGGGCCATAACAGAAACCCAGAGGATTGTTTATGAAGCAAAGTCTCTGTCCTGTGAAAATATATGGATATCAGAATAGCTCCATTGCTTTCTCTCAGGCAGTGCAGGACTTTTGTATCACATGTGTGGAAGTGGATATGCAGGTGGGCTCTGATTGTGCTAAAATTTACATACACGCTTGGCTTAAGCATGTAGAGACCCCAGCTGAATTCAAAAGACCACATGGGTTAATGGAGATCCCACTTTACTCACCTGCAGAGGAAGGGCTGCTGTTTTCTTAAAGAGAACAGCTTTTAAATTTCATTCTATAGTGTCACAGGAATTACTTGCATTTCTCCTGCCACAGTATTATAACTCTACTTGTCCAAAAAGAAAAAAGTCTACAGTGGTTTTTGCCATAATGCAAAAAACAGATGGCAACTTTAGTTTGATTTTGTTTTAATTTAAAGAGAAAATGCTCCCAAATGAAGAGATTATAAATGCCAAATTTTAATCAACTAAAAATGGATGCAACCCAATCATAATGTAAATTCTAAGAACTTAGAATACAAAAAAAACCCCAAAGAATTAATGGAATTATTTGTGGCAGGCATCTGTTTTAACCGTCAAGCATTAGACCTGACCAGACTTTGAAGGCAATATTGTGCTACCTTGAGTTCTGCTTTTTTGCTACATCACAAACCAGTGTAATCCAAAAAACAGATAAAACAGAAACAGAACTAAATTGTAAATCCATATGAAAGCAGGAGATGGATATCTAAAAGAAAAAATGACACAGTTATATAAGCATGTTTGTCTTCTGGTGCATTCACTGTGAGCAGATCCTTCACCCTCTTATCCCCGTAAATTACACAGAATCATAGAATCACTTAGGTTGGAAAAGGTGAGTTAGATTCAACTTCAGCTTCATGGCCAGTTTCAAGAAGGCATCTCTGTCAGGAAGGTATTTAAGAATATAACCTTGAAAATCACTGACTTCAAAGAGCTCAATCTCATGCTCAAAGTGAGGCAGGACTATAATAAGCAAGGATAGATTTCACAAAGTGTTTAAATGTCTTTAGGAATGCAGGGAACTTGGTAAGATGGAGGGAAGATCCAGGAATGAGAATGGTGGGCATTTCACATGAGTAGTTTGAATTGCTCTCAGGAAACTCCATTGACTGAATCTGGAACCTGTGTTTCTACATTTACATTTACATTTACATGATGCGCCTAAAATTGGATGATATGAATACTTCCCTGTAAAATAAAGACTGCGGAAAATAAAAATATTTCACTATGATTTTAAAACAGCGAGGAAAATATTAATACAAACAATGTATAATAAAGTATTTGGGCAATTGACAGACGTGCACTTACATTAAACAGTAGTCAAAGCACCAGTCAATCCCTGAAGATTCATGACTGGCTATTAAGGGGAATGTATCACCATAAACCCACCCAGGTCAGCCCAGTCCTACAGTTACTATTAGCATTGGGCATGAGTCTAAAAAGCATTGCTGGCTTCCCAAGCATTTCTAGAAGAAATAGCATCTGGGCAAGCAGCCAGCCACCAGGCTCTTCTCAAACAGTTTGTGAGGGTTATTACAGCATACAGTAAAGACTGAAATGTTGTAGAGCAAACCCTGCCTATTTTATCACATAAGAAGAAACACTTCTGTCCCTTATACCAGTAAGGCGACTATGGCTTGGTACCCCAAGACATATAATGCTTACAGTTGCATAAGAAAACATACAATCATAAATGTCCTGAACAGCTTGCTTTCTGTACATCCACTTCTAATAACTTCCCATTTTGATGGCAATATAGGGACATTTTTGGACAGCTGATATTTTAACTTTTAAAAAAGGAAGTGGATTATACTGATGAGGCAGAGCTAAGACATGATGTTGTGTTATTGAAACTGATGTTCCTCTATTTGCTTCAGTGGGTGCTAGATCATACTGATTACTCAACCTGAAGCCGTGATCTTTTAAGATCATGTCAGTAAGCCTAACTCTGCACTTCAGCCTAATTTAATCATGTGCTCATTATCCATACCAGATGTAGTGTTTGTATTGTGTTTCTCCAGTATCTGCTTGTGTTTAAGTACGCATTCTAGTCCACGGGTTACGAATGTTATGAGGAGACTGGAAGAGAGTTTATGTCTCTATGATTCCACAACCAAATACCGCCACATCGTCTCAACCTGAAGAAGACACTTTACTCACATCAGCCTCAAGCATTGCAGAAATATTCATCAAAATAAGAAATCCAGATGCATAAAACATTCCTCTGCAATGGCAGGTTCATCTGCTGGGGTGAAGAAAGGGAGTTCCCAAAGTTAAGGCAATAATACAGAAGGACTGCCATAATTCTCACTCTTAATTGTTTTATGGCATTTTTACAGACTCTGAGCACTTCTCCTTTACAACTAACCTTTGGAGAGGACAGCCAGCTCCACATCCTCCAGCTGCGTCCACAAGTAAGGATCTGGCCAAGGACCAAGAACACACTCAAAGTGCAATGTCTTCCACAATGGACTGCAGGTCATGGACAGCTGATTGTGTCGGTTCTGCCCACACAGTGGAAAATTAGTTTGAATGCTATCACGCCAACCAAGAAGATACCAAGTTGTCCAGAGTAGTTTTATCTTAAGTGGGAAAGCTTTCACGAAAGTTTTTTTAATATGGTAAAAATCACATCCATAATTCAGAGCTGTTAAAAAACCCTATTGATTAGTTTTAACTTTCCAATGATTTGCAAAGACCCATTTCAGCTCTGAAAACACACCTAGATTGCATACTTCAGAAGTTCTCTTCATCCATCTCTGATTTGATTTTTAGATCAATAAAACTAATTTTGTCATTGACTTTGTTATAGAAAACTGGGAGGACCCAAACTAATTATGTATCTCCTCAGTCTGAGCAGCAGATGATTCTGTGTATGTATTTACTGTACCTTTTCATTTTTTTAGAATTATTGCAGATTAAAAACTTTCCTCATTTATAGTACATTTCAAAAATCTGTTTGCAGATCTACTATTTTCATGTAAATCCTTTCCAGTAACTTCTCATTTTGGCAATATCAACACCACCAGACTCTTCTCAGACACTAATTGGAAAATAAGACAAAGTTGGCAGTAAAGTGCAAACCAAAGGGGATGCTCAGAGGAAATAACATCAGAAGTTGGCAAGGTGGCAGATGTATTCACTGACTTGAACCAGATTCAGTCAACAAAAGTTTGCAATGTAAAGAACAAACTATGAAGCTTCAATTCAAATATTACTTCAGCCCTAATGCCTGCAAGCAAGGGCTGGAAGCCCACCAGAAGCACAGAGAGATGTCAAAAGCAAGCACTTCAAGAAAATACTAGGAATTAAATGAAGCAAGTTTATAACAAGCAACTCTAACACTTGTCAGTTGACAAGTCAGTTGTCAGACAGATCCACCATCCCTATCTCCAGAGTAACCCAGAAAAAGAGGTGGAAATACTTGCAATATGTTAGGAACATTGGCCGTGGCATGTATATTGTTAGGCAACTGAAAGAAAATCCATTATACTACTGAAGTAAACTAGGTGTGAAAAAAAAAAGGTGCACAGAAAACCAGTTGAGAATAGCTTTGTCCATGTCTTTGTTGACATATGAAATACCAATAAACCTGAGAATAACATAGAGCCCAGTGGTCTCTAAGAAGGCCTTGCTAGAATGTCATCTAAGAACATTGCTCCAGAGACGACTCAATATTCCTTGCAAACACAAGAAATACAAAGGTAAACAGAGAGACAGTTAAGTGCAATATTAATTTCAGGGGCTTAGTTGCTCATTATTGCTGTCCATGGACCAGTGGCTTTTGGGGAAGCACTTCCATTTCTTGGAGTTTGTGTAATTCTATTGGTATTTGTTTTAAACTCTCCCCTTACAAGAAAGAAAGAAAGAAACTGAGATGGAGGGAATGGGTAGAGATGGAACATAGTACCCAAGGGATTGGAGTTCAATTTGTTGTTCCACAACAGATTTACTGCACAATCTCAGGCAAATCATTACCGCCAGATGCTTAAAGGTATTGAGGTAATGCTTCCTGCAGGAAGGTTTCAGTGACCTGGGCAAAAACAAACACGGTCCCTGCCCTGCAACGTTTGCAATGTAGATAGGTACTACAGGAAACAGTAAGTCATTTCCAAATGTTTTAGCAGAATCACAGAAGTTGTAGTGCCATGTGAAAACTGGCGTGACATCCAGATTAGAATATGGCAGCTCCCACACTAGACCAATTCTCCTGCTTCTTCTAATGAAAACAAGAATACTGGAAAGAGGCACGCACATAGGTTGTGGATACAGATTGAAAACTAAAATTCTTTCTCTATCTTTCTGGATTCTAGCCATTCATGAGCGCCATTGAATTGAGGCCTGGCTTCATTCCTTTGCGTTTGAGAAGTTACATACAAATGCAAAAAGAGCAGCATTTTACAAACACTTTGTCATTTACACATGAAACATGAGGCCTTCGACCTTTAGAGTCTTATCCTTACTTTGGCTTCTAACTCCTGTTGTATTTTATCATGACTCTCTTCTCCCAATATAAGGAGTCCACACTCTGGCTGACATTGGGAGGAAGAGGGAGGAAGGTCCCCCATTGCCCTTACAGTCACCACCTGAGCTGGCGAGAAGAGCCAGCACGAGGCAAGCAGCAGCCGTCAAAACATCTTCCTCCACCTTTCAGCACAGAGGAAGAAGAGCTTTGGCTCCACCCCAGTTCTGAAATGCCCAGAGCAAGCCAATTTTGCCTTACACAAAATGACCTGTGCTAGGTATGAGGAGAGCGAAGTTCTTCTGCATCCCCACTAGAGGCAGCCTGCAGGAGCATGCTCTGCTTTCTGAATTGCTTTTTGCTGATGTTCCTCTTGCCCTCAGACAGCTGCCCACATCAAACAACTGCAACGTTAAAATCCGCTCCTCAAAACAGGAATGCACATGGCTACAAGAAACCACAGGAAAGGACAGAGTAAGGGGAAAAGTATTTGATTCCCTTCCATTCTTAGATAGTCAACATGCTATCTCCATACATGTTATCTTCTTGGCACAGCAAATGAACCACCTTCTATGATTAAATAAATAGAAATACAAAGGACTCATACTGGCTATTTATGCAGAGAACAGAATGCATTAAAATTAATTAATCTCAAAATAATGAATTCTAAAGGGTATAGAAAGAAAATATCGGCTGGAAAAACTGTTCATTACCAAAAATATAGCCCTTTTCTCACTAAACTAATTGCTGTGCAGTAATTACTGTTCAAATGATACTATGACAGTTTAGGATGTCAGGGACAAACAGTTGTAATTTGATTGCTGAACATGCACTCCAGAAGAGAAAGCTGCAGCAAGTTTTAAAACACACAGCCTTGCAAAATGCATCACAGAGAGCTGCTTTGTTTGTAAAACTCAAACTCTTTTGCTACTTTCCATCAATTACTTCATTAGGCACTGAAACTCACCAAGTGAAAGATCCATGAAAACCGACTCTGAATAAATTAAAATTTTCCAGGGCAAAACCATATTTTACCTATCACTCATGTTGCCAAGGCAGTTCAGCCCATTACTTCGGATTAACTCTTCTAAAATTTCCCTTGGCAGACTAGAAAAGTGGATGAGGATGCCGAGAACATGCCATTTCATCCTCTTCTTTCAAAGCTTCAGCCACCTCAAGCAACTTTACCACAAACGAACACAAATCCTGGCTTCAGCAGCTCTGTTCCAGAGCAGCCACCACCAAGCATGTGCTCAAACTTCTAGTGCCACTGCCTGTAGAGAAGCGCCTGGTGCAGCGCAGCTATTCCCACACAAGGGAACATTCGTTAATTTGCATTCACAGTTACCATATGAGGTGTGAGTTTCTGACAGTCCACACATTTTATATTTAAAGGCTGTAGGAAATTAATGTAATTATCTTTGATATAATAACAAAAGTAACTCACCAGCCCATCGCAATTGCTGATTGCGACTGAAGCATTTGGCAAATCAGTGATATCCCCAACATAGAGGCAATTCCCATAGAGAGGTTCAACGTGAGTCTCATCAGAGTCCTCCTGCCATTCAACTGTTGCTCCAGGGGCCACGAGCCTGGAGTTTGGCCGCAACCTGAAGTGAAACTCTCTTCCAAAAACAGTGACATTGTAAAATATTTGCTCATTTGCTGCTTCGTGTTGCAAGCCCTCCGCAGCCCTCCTGAAGCGTGCTTTTGGCGGTCCAGACACCAAGTGGGATAGGAACCTGCCCTCTGAATCGGTGCTGGTGGGGATGACAAGGCTGTACTCCTCTATATTCCTCAGAATCGGATCTTTACAGGGAGAAAGCAAGAGAGGAGAGATACTAGAACTAAACACATCCTGATGCCACGGGATTTTTATTCCATTATTCATTAGCACAGCAGACACTTACATAAGGCAGATGGACACTGCACTCTGTACAGACACTTCATTCACCGGCACGAAGTGTGCAGAGTTCATTCAAACTTGCTTTTTGCTCCCCAAAACACCAGACGGCAGTGTGAGCCTCCCCACCCAGCAGGGACCCCGCACTCCTGCCCATGCAACAGGGATCCGCTACTCCCTGCCCACCCAGCCGGGACCCCGCACTCCAGCCCACCCGGTCAGTGCCCGGGTCGTCTCGGGGACTTTGGGGATACCCGCGTGGCCATCGATGAGGAGAGGGACGCTGCTCGGGACTGCTCGCAGGGGCAGGGGGTAAGGGGTTGGTGTGCAGGTGGCGAGCCTGCAAGGGAAAGGCACGTCCCCCAAACTCCCCCCGGGGCAGCAGGGATGAGTCCAGCGGTGACGGGGACGCCACGGGCAGCGACCGGCAGCGGCGTCAGCGGGAGCCCCGGGAGTTTAGGACGGCGGCGACAGCCGGGGCAGGAGGAGGAGGAGAGAGCCGGGCTGCCATGTGCTTCATCCCTCACGGGGAACTCCAGGCATCGAGCCCTGCCCGCCGGGGCTCGCCCCCTTTGTGGGGCAGGCGGCTGAGGGGCTGCGGGCATCGGCGCAGCGCTGGTGACAGCGTCCCTTCCCCGCCGGCGGCGCGGGTGCCCCCGTTCCCGTCCCCGTCCCCGTCCTCGCCTGCCGCTTGCAGGAAACAACTGGAAACCCGGCAAAAGTAGCCGCAGAAGAAGTTCGCGGGGAGCGGAAAGCCGCGGGGAGAGAGGAGCCGCGACTTCAGACGGGCGGGCTGCAAAGGCACCGGCGGCGGGGCAAAGCCAGCAGCCCAAAGCCGGCGGGGCGGCCGCGGCGTGTCGGCGGAGACCTACCTCTGTCCCCGGGGCGCCGCAGGGCGCCGGCGGGCAGGGAGAGCGCGCAGCAGAGCAGGACGCAGGCGATGCCCGCGGGAGGGTCCATCGCGGCGGCCCCGGCTCGACGCGGGGGGCCGGCGCCCGGGCTGCCCGCAGCCGGCCGAGCGCCGCGCCTCCCGCAGCCGGGGCGGGCCAGGCGGCGGCCCCGCTCCGCTCCTCTCCGCGCCGCTCAGCGCTGCCCCGCGCCCCGCCGCCCGCGCATTCGCCCAGCCGCAGCCGCAGCGGCAGTGGCGGCCGCGCTCCCGGCTCGCAGCGAAGCAGAGACACCAGGAGGCGGCGGGGGTATAATACTGGAAACACAGGGCGTGCAGGAGTGAAGTCAGGCTGATTGACAGAGGCGCTGCCACACGGCGCAGCCCGGCCGAGGGGAGCGGGGACAGCCCGCCCCGAGCACCGCGCCGGCCCCGCAGCCGGGCTTCCCCGGCCGGGACCCACCCGCTCCCGGAGGCGCGACGGGACGGGTCCTGGGAGCGGGGGTGGGAGTTGGCCCAAAGCGGTTTGCAGCAAAAAGAAACACACACACACACACACAGAGACAAGCACGCCCGCCAGGCTCGAAGCGCCCCGGGGCCCCGGGGCAGTGCCCCGCTGCCGAGACCCCCGCGCTGCCCCGTCCCGGCTCCAGGTGGTGAATTCCCATGGAAACCGGTGGTCAAAGAAAACCAGAGCCGGACTCGGCAAACTTAAGGCACGTCGGCATGAGTTTCATTGGAGTCTTGGGTTCCCGTTGAAAGCAAGGACCCAAACGGAAAAAGTGCCACCAACCTAGGCAACCTGTGGTCAGAGATCCTCATCGGATCAAACAAATTAGGCAGCCATGTCACAGGAAAAATTGTTTGGGCTACTTGCTAATAAGACTGAGATTACTTGCTGCAAAGCCATCTTATATTAAATATCTTCAGGCGGAGAGATAGACCCTGAAAGCATTCAGGAATACTATAAATGCGATATAGGAGAAGTTTTTTAAAAATAATTAAATAATCAAGAGTGGCCTTTCTGGAAAAAAACAAGTTATATTTGTTTCCATATGGCCAGGATAAATGCTGTACTGCTTATTCCTTACAGATAATGTATATATTTACTCAGCTGTTACATTATCGGGACCATTTGCTGTTTTCACCACTTTCCTCTTTAACCTTGGAGAATCCTCCCAGCCCTTCCCGTGCTCTCGCTGTCCTCACCAGTCCACGGCCTGACCTACCGCAGGCTGTCTCTTGCTGTATCTGCATGTATTATACCCCTCTGGAAATTTGCATGCAATGCCTTCCTGCAGGAAGCTGGTCCTCTGCCAAGGAATTTTCCTGGGTATCCTTAACTATTCTTGCTCCTGTATGGACTAAGGGTCCAATTATTACCTTCCATCACGATATTATGGACACAAGTGAAGGGCATAGAAGAAAAATAACAGCTACCTAGTCCTGCTGAATGCCAACAATTAGGTTTTACAGACTCCAGGCCTGATCAATTATAGCAGGACATGATTCTCTGCTCGCTTCATTTGTTGTTCTGGTTTGGTTTTCCCATTTTTTTTAGGCTAAAGATAAAAAAGGAAATATTATTCTGAATAATGGAGTAGATCAATTTGTACATTACATTCAGACATCCCTTTACTTCTCTTTTTAAATGACCTCTGCTTGGGATTGCTGTCTGCACTGGGCTTTTCCCAGTTCTTCCTTTTGGTTTGTTTTTTCTGTTGGCTCATTTTTTTGTTTTGTTTTGTTTGTGAGTCCATATTGAGCAGATTCTCTTACTTAAAATCTCATATACTTTCATCAGTACACAGCTGGTAAAGTTCCAACTTCATTTTTATTGGACTTGTATTTTAAGCTGATGATGTGGCTTTTTTATGTTCCATCCATCCCATCCTGCTCAAATTGAAATAACTTCTGCTCATAAACTTGAAAGGGAGAGGGGTTGGCCCTATATTTGAAATCAAAGTTCTTATTTGTATATGGTGCATCCAAAAAAAAAAATGAGGCAGAGTATATTATAGAAATACAAAACAACCCAACTAATAGTTCTACTAATTAAGATGGATTTTTATTCTTGAAAAAATTGGAGGTTAGAAAATATGCTTTAATATGGATAACAGCTGCACTGCAGAGTAATGATAGAAACCAAAAGAATTGGTAGCTGCCTTCATATAGAAGTTTATTTCTATACCAAAATCAAGTTCTATGCGCAAAATATCATCTTTATCACCTGGGGCCAAGACCCAAAAGCTCCATGGGCTCCAGGGGTTGGTGGAACCGTCTTACAACCTTCTTTAAAATTTTCTCTTAAAACTAAGCTGAGAACAAGTGTCAAACAATGAATCAAGCCAGATCTGCAATTGGTAAAACACTGTGCTTCCACTGAAGTCGCTGGAATAAATCCTGATCCCCCACTGAACACAGTGAGAGTTTTGCCATTGACTTCCAACAGCGCCAAGATTTTCTGCAGTAGATTCCTGGTGCCAATTTAGACCGACTGAGGATGTGCCACATGGTGCAGCAACGGGCCCATTATCCTTCCAGATTAAAAATGGATCCACGTCTGACCCTGAGGAGGTAGTCCAAAACATGCCAACCCCCACAGAGCCTGAATGAGTGACATTCAAGAAGAGAAGTTCTTACAACCCTGCTCTTACATCGCAGAGAAATTCAGGGCAATGCCCTCCTCAAAACTAGTTCTTGCCCATTTCCTAAACTGTTTGCCCCAGATTCTTGATACAGGCAGCCAAGGTCACTGCTTGGGTTTCCATGGTAGGGCCTTGTGATGGTTGTCTACAGCAGGATGCTTCAAATTCTTTTTTAGAATGAACTAGGAAAACTCAGCATGAAATGTACATACTGCTGCATTACTCATAGTCCACAAACCTCTAAATTAATTGGTGTGAATGAAGTCAGGTCATGTTTATTGTACTAGAAACGAAGGGAGAAGGACTCAATACTGCAACTCTGCTCCAATAGTTTGATCTGAGGCTATGCCTGTGCTGCTGCCAAACATGACCACAAGCACACAGATGTTTGCCTTTGCTGGAGGCAGACATACAGAAAGGAGAAAATTATGTTCTGTACCCTGAACAAAACTCTAGTCTGAAGAAAAGGTGTTCCAGCAGCTTATGCTGAAATACCCAAAGTAGCTTTAGAAAAGCCAGCTGAGGTCCAAACAGCGCTGTAACTGAACCAACATGGAGTTCATCACAGACTGCCTGAGTATTTACTCAGATTTACAGATCTTCTTGCATGCACCAAGTTTGTGCTATCAGTTCCTGTTCTAGCTAGGGTACATCTGTGTAAACTGCCAGACCTTCCTTGTGGAGATGTTCTCTCAACATTTAATTTTGTTTAGTAAAATGAAAAGATCCTAAGCTTAAATCACCAGCTAGTGCTCTGGAAGTGTTCAAAACACATATGCACATTGCAACAAGAAACCTTGTATCTGAGACTTCTAAGATCTCTTGCTGTTTTCAAGGGAAAATCAATCTTTTCCCTGTGTCATTTGGGGAGATGCTGGACCACAGCACTGTGCCTTCTCCAAAGGGCACGCCATCACCTGAGCAGGTAACTTACAGTCTGCTCCCAGCTCTCATGATCTGAAGCGATCCAAGCTCTTACACGAGAGGCTCCCCAGAAAGGAGAGCTCTCATTCCTGACCTCCTTATTGGGAATACGATACCTTTCCACAAAAGGACCGGACGTTCCCTGCTTTATGTTTCTTATGAAGATCATTGTCTTTGCTTTCATTCTTCACTAGTATGCAGGCTTTCTGGCTATGCACCATGATAAAGCTTAATAAAAAAAGAAGAAAAATTAAAATAGCATGTCAATTACTTTCCTCCACAGTTGACATTTGCAGGCTCTGTATTGTTTGAACCCTTTTGCCATTACATGGAAGTATTATATACTACCAAGAAAAAATGCACGTATTTAATGCTGATTTTTAAGCTCCTCACTTCTTCCCTGGCTCAGCTTTGCTCCTGATTTTCTCTACCTCCTTCCCCTCAGTGGTGCAGGGGATGAAGGTTGTGGTCAGTTCATCAGAGGTTGTCTCTGCCACTACTTCCTCCGCACACTCTTCCCCTGCTCCAGCGTGGGGTCCTTCCCACAGGAGAAGTCTTCCACGAACTTCTTCAACATAAGTCCTTCCCGTGGGCTGCAGTTCTTCACGAACTGCTCCAGCATCGTCCCTTCCACAAGGTGCAGTCTTTCAGGAACAGACTACTCTGGCACAGGACCCCCATGGGGTCACAGGTCCTGCCAGCAAACTTCCGCTGGTGTGAGTTCCTATCTCCATGAGTCCACAGGTCCTACCAGCACAAGCTTCCCATGGGGTCACATCCCTATGCTCTGGCGTGGGTTTCTCCACAAGCTTCAGGTGGGTTCCTGCTCCACTGTGAACCTCCATGGGCTGCAGAGGAATCTCTGCTCTTATGCCGAGAGCACCTCCTTCTTCACTGACCTTGGTGTCTGCAGGGTTTTTGCTCTCACATATCCTCACTCCTCTCTTCAGCTGCAGTGTCCATTGCTCAGGATTTTTTGCCCTTAAATATATTTATCCTAGAGGTGCTACCACTGTTGCTGATTTGCTCAGCTTTCGCCAGAGCAGGTCCATTTTGGAGCTGGCTTGCCTCTATCAGAGATGGGGGAAGCTTCTAGCAGCTTCTCCCAGAAGCCACCCCTGTAGCCCCCCCAGTACCAAAGCCTTGCCACGCAAACCAATAAATCTGAGCACAGTAACAAAACGATCCATCACACACAAAAAAAGGACAAATATAACAATTAATAAATTATGAAATTATCAAGCTTTTTTTAAATAATTTCACTTCCATTCTTTTATGAGGCAAGAAAGTGCCAAAGAAATATGCTAATGAAAAATAAAGTGACAAGAAACTAAATGAAAGCAGTAATATCCAGGCTGGTCGCTTTGATTCCTGGAGTAAGAAATGAGGTTAATATTACAAAATATATGTACATCTTTAATCGGTAAGTAATAAAATCCTGCCTACAGTAGGGGAGCTACTGGTTGCCTGCATAGAAGGGAGGCATCTCCTCTGCCTGCTCAGCCTGAGATTTCTGAGAAACAGCTCCTCAGCCCTTGCCAGATGTGTTTAGACTGGCCAGGCAGGCAGGGTCTCACAAGACTAGGGTGAACTGTCGAGCCAGGAGCAGCACAGGATGTGCCCCAGAACTTCAGGGGCTTTAGGAACAACATTGACAAAATCTGAAGCAGTTATGCAGTAGTTTTGAAACCTGTCACTCTTGGACTATGGGACTTAACTCTCCCTTTAGCTAAGATTGAAGTCTACAGCCTTCCAAGAGGGAATGGAGCAGCAGGCATCCTTCCCAACCTCGCTCCGTGTGTCAGTGCTACCCAGGTGGGATACCTGCAGCCTGGGGTAGTAAAATGATCAGACTGCCTGCAAACCACACCAGCCCTGAGATTCATCTGTCAGATGCTGGCCACAAAGGGACCAGCTGCGGATGCCATCTTGGGTTTACGCACTGATAGCACAGGTTCTAATTCCTTCTGCACTGGCCCAGAGCTCCTGCCTGACCACAGGTTTGCAGCTGAACAGGAGTAACAGAACTTGGAGGATGGATCCAAGTTTCCTTCACCTTCTTCTGTATTTGGTTCAGCCACTATGTCCTGACTTTGTGGCCCACAATAAACGTTCCATTTTAATTCCCCTTTACGTTTTCTTTGTCATCGTAACACATAAAATTTCATTGTTACCACTTCTTTCACAAAGCATCTGTATTTAACTGCTAGTATAATTGTCTTTTGATAAATAGTACAATCCCTCCCCTACGTTTTCACCTTGATTCCTTCTGTGCAGATTTATTGCATCGCTATTAATATTCCAGCCATGTGATTTATTCCAGCATGTTCCCGGAATACTTGCCTTCCCTATATAAATATTTGAATGATCTTAATTTCAACTAATTAGTACTGGGACATTTGATTTCCCTCTTGAAGAACTCTCATTTGTTACTAACCAGTTCCTTTCCAGTTTATGAGATATCTATTTTGAGGGGAGAAAATAGAGTCACTGACCGAACCACTTTTTCAATACTGTTCGACCCTGCTTCATATTGGTCATGTCAATCTGGTGCCAAAATAACTCTTCTCGGTCTGAAATCTCAAAAACATCAAATGCACAGGCAGTGACATAAAGCATTCCTATCCTGGCTATTGACTTGCTGCAGTCCTTACAAAAAAACAGACCTTATTTAACATCTTATTATGCCCCAAATCTGGGGAGTCACGAAGTTCAGTTTTGTGCAAGATCTGGGAGAGAGAACAAAAGTGAGATGGCTCTAAAATCTATCACTTTTGGGGGCGCCACTTTCACTGGCAGCTTTACCTATAAAGGAAGCTGAGGGCAACTAGGCCCCAATTAAGGGTTTAGGGTTTTTTTCCCCAATGCAAATCCAGCCGTACATGATTTTCTCTGGAAAACACTTAGCAAGTTTAGCTGAAATATTTTGACTTTGTGTGTCATGACTTTTTAAAAAGAGAAGAATCAATATCTTCCAGAAGAAACATTTCTGGAGGAATAAAACGTTTCTAGTCAACATACTAATTGATTGTTGAGAAACAAATTTGATAGAGCAGTTTCAACCAGCCATACTTAAAAATTGTTCTCCTAGAAAGAAAGCATCTCAGAAGCATTTCAGCCATGCAGATTTCTTCACCCTCCAGAAAAACCACACCACTCATTTTTACTGATTCACCCACTGCTGACAACATTAATCAGTTGTTCACTCTAGGCATTGTTTTACTGGGTAAGGATACACATAAAGAACCTATGTTAAGAAACAAAGCAAAAGTATTCTTCACAAGTACAAGAAAATGCCTCTTACATATTTGTTTATAAATCCAATTGATTACAGACAAAAAGCAGGTTTTTACTGAAAATAGAGGAGTTAAGAAACATGAGAAGTTTTTAAAATTAAGACTTATCAAGATCTTCAGACTCAATTCTCTCTTCAAATAAAGCAAATTCTACTTCCCAGTTGCCTGGTTCACAGCTGCAGCTCTGATAATAAGACATCTTAGTAATTTCTATCTTCACTAAAAACAAATAACCATTTAAAATAGACTGGGAGATTTTCCAGCCTCAGAATCATTATTTGTATATTTGTATTGAAGTAATGCCTAGAAGGCCCAGTGGAGACCAAGGTCTATTGCGTTAGTAAGACGGTGAAGAAAGTGACCTGCCTAAGTACAAAGTTCAATGCAGCAATTCAGTGAAACAAGTAAAAAACATAAAGATCTCCATCCCAAAATCCTGATGGGTGGAACAATCATTCAAGAAGTCATCCCTGCAATCCTTATCTATTACTTGAAGACACAGTTTTCATATAATATTTATTCTTTACATTTACAAACAATTTGTCTGAATAATTATTTTCTTTAACAACAGAAGTCTCAAGCTATTTCCCTTCTTCCTTCTCACCGCCTACATTCCCACCTCGAGAGATGCCTTGCATTTGCAACTTAGGCTTTTTTTTTTTTTTCCTTAATCATGCTTTCTGGGAGCCATAAAGCTGAAAGGGAGAAAACTGTAAATAATTGCATTTTCAGAGAAGAATTTAAGATTTAAGCAGTGGGAGAAGTACTGAGTTCATATGCTAGCACCACACTTGATCAGAGAACTCCCTACAAATGAGGTTAAGGAAAATCTACTACTATCCTGCATCCTATATTTTAAGAGGTTTTTCATCAGTCACAGAAATGATATAATTTCTGTAGCTGCTGTTAAAGTATGTGACATAGAAGGAAAAGCACAGCAGATTACTGGGATCCTGTCCAATATGGAATATCTGCAGCCTCAAGTCAAACAAGCTCAGAAGGTTCATGGAATTCGACTCAGTGAGAACTGCCAACTCAGGGGGAAGATCATAATAATAGCGCCTAAAAGATAAAGGAAAACAGGAGATGCAGAACTTTTGGGAATGTACCTTTTCTACCTTAGAAAATGAGATATTTGTTGAACTTGTGAATTGTGCATTTCCTTTAGCTCCAGTCTCCAAGCCTGCCAAATTATGCGACATTGCACATGGAAGCTCTACCTAACCCTTCACTCATTCAGATGAAGGAATGAGGGCAGGGATTCTTTAGGAATATTTGAAAGCAAGCCTCCTGCATCACTTGTCACTAAGAAAAACTCAAGAAAAGGAATAGGACTAGAGTAATTCCTATTCACCTTTGCAGTACAGAAATTGCATCCCATCCCTGCCTTCTTTTTAAGCCCAGAATAGAACTTGAGTGTGAGCTGGCACTCCTAGAGTGCACTATAAATTGTGTCACACTAGCATCAAAGGAAAAGAGCATGGAAAATCTCTAGTAAGCCCAGGTCTGTTATTGAAACACATGTAGTAAAACAACCAAATATTTCTGGCTGTTATTCAGCTTATTCTTCAAATGACATGTTAGGGTCTAGTCTGTAATATGAACAGCTCTAACTTTGGTGTGAACACTGTGTGTTTGCCTTATAAACTAATAAAACCTGGGTTATACAAAAAAATTTTGCGGCTTAAGGAAGTCCAGTTTAGTGGAAATAATAAAGCAAGTTCACAGAAAGGGAAATTTCCACATTCAGAAAGCACAATAAGGAACAATTTTCACCTGAAAATTCAAAGCTGTGGAAAGCTGGCTTGGTGTAGCAAATGCAAATCATGCGTTAGGCATTTCAGTGCCCCAAGGGAACAAAGGGAAAATCTGGATGTTTCTAATGACCTTCTTCATTTCACAAATGTAATAAAATCAGTTTCAAACAGATATCTAATGTTTGGCAAATTTATAGCTGGTTTTTGCTCTACTTTCAACCAATGGCTGACAAGTAGACTGCAGCGCTCAGTCCATGACCTGAAAGCTTGTTAGCAGCCTTCCTTGTTCTTTGGTTCTTTGTATTGATTTCAGAGTATCACAGGGAGTATCTTATGATTGTTCCTGGCTTTTATAGACACATAAATCAAGAGTAAATTCACTGAACTCAGAGCTGTGACCCTGGATGTTAATACAATCAGAATCACCTACTGGCAACACCTTTTTGAATTATTTCAGCCTGCTGTGCTAATAGTGTCCCAGCCTCTAACATGTAGGTCTTGACAATTATTTAAAGTGCATTTCATAACGAGACAGCAAAGAAACCCTAAACACAGAAGCAGGTGAGAAACATGAAGTACATCTACTAAATGTGATGCCATACAGTTTATTTCATCAGCCATAATTTGGGGAGTTTGGGACTGCTTGAGTTTCAAAATAGTTAACCAACTGCAGTGTGGTATTTTATCAATCTGTTTTCATGCTCACAGTGATGATGTGATACTACATAAGGGATAGAGTATCAATGATCAAAGTGCAAATGCTTTGCATTCCCTGACAACCTTTTCCACCTATAATAACTTCTGGGTTCTGTCTTCTTTTGGCAGTGCTATACATGACTTACCAAACTTCAAAAGCGGTCCGTGTATCTTGTCTATGTCAAAGATGAATACTTTAAAAGCAGGAACAACTCTAATTTCTGATCTGTGTTCATGAGTGCAAGGTCTGTTCATTTCTCCAAAGCTCTTCTGAAACCAGCCCATCAGACCTGCAGGACTCCCTGCAGCCTTCTCCAGCTAGAGGGCATGTTTTGGTTGAGTGGACAGAACCATCACCAGAAATAGCTGCGCCTTTCACTTTGCATATTTGCTCCTAGCATTCCTGTTTACGAATGTTGAAGATGATGATTGTTGCACACAGTTCTGCTCGGGCACTGCCCGAGTACAAAGATGTTCAAACTCTTTCAGTGAAACAGTAAGTAGGTAAAATGACATCTCCCTCTTAATTACAACTGGTGCAATTCTTGATAGAACATATCTATTTAATGTTTTACACTTTAATAAAAATGTGTAAAATATCCATCACTATTAGATGGTATATTACAAAAGGATTTAAACAGGACTGAATTACAAATAATCTCTCTACACTGAGCTTTGGGCAAGTTCTGTAGTGACTGAGAATACAACTTCCATTAAAAAACTATAGAATAATTCATCCCCTTCAATTGCTGGTCAGACTGAAGACATCAAAATAGACCGATGCATCAGTCAGACTCTATCAGTTCTGTAGACTCCAGGCTTCTGCCCTCTCTGGAAACATTCCATTCACTACGGAAGAGAATTAAGTTGTTTTTCTTTTTAAATCAAACCTACACAGGCTGGTAATCCATCAGGCAACTTCACAGCATATACACATCTGGATAATCCTCCTGAAGTTGCATAACTCTCCAGCTGTCCTCGTAAGAGGGATTTCATTCTGTGCCTGCCAGGTTTTGCAAGAAGTACATGTTCTGCAGAATATGCATGTACTGATGTGCGTGATACGGGGGGAGATTCTTCAAACTAATCAGTTTTTAATCTTTCCACCTTCCTTTTGTAAAACCTGCCCTCACTGTAGTTGTGTACACACAAATACGGATGTGCAAACTAATGGAGAGACATCAACTCTTCTGGTTCTAGAAGTGACTCCAGTTAAATATTTTAGCAAGAGCTAAATATTCTTCTGAATTGTCTCCTCTCTTATAACATACACTTGAACTATTCTACAGATATGTCATTTTTATCATGTCACTGGCAGGAGTTAAATAAATAATTTAGTGTGATGGTAATCATGGGACTTCTCATATACATATAGAGTGCTAAAATGTATGTAGGATCTTGTTAGTTTTCACCTTTTAGCCATTTCCTAATAATGGTAAAGCCCAAACTCTACTTTATTTCACAGAAATTAATCAAAAGCACATACTTTCAAAAATCTTCTCCCTAGTTTATTGTAGTTCAGGGATCTTATAGACCATTCAGGCACTACCACTAGTAGCAATTCTTTTCTTAACCCCAGAGCCATCCTACAGGTAGTCTCTGAATAGTTTTAGGTTCCTGAGACACTGCCTTAACAAAAAAGAATTCTGATTATAACTGATGCTGATTATGAAGTACGTTACATCAAGAGCAAACGTAGAAATGTAGCTGTGGCAAAAACCACAGGCAAATCTGACTTTGTCCACATGGAAAAAGAATCTCTTCCCAGAAAGCTGAAAATACTGTCTCCGTGACTTCTTCATCTCCTCACTCTGTCATTACTTAGAGTTTATTTGCTGCTGGATACGTATGTATCAAAAATATGAGCAATTCTGGGTTTGAGAGACAAGGGAAAAACAGCTGAGTTTTAGTGTATTCAAGAATTCTACAGTATTTCTTCCTCCAATTGGCCTTGTATCAGAGCTAGTAACTTCCATGTTCCGTGGGAGAAGAGACAAAAGCAAATGCTCCTTATGACTAGACTAGGTATTTCGAAAATGCAATCTTTTCCAAGACTACTAAGACAAAGAGTTGCTTCATTCTTTTCCAAGTTTGTTTAGAAATTTCCCTATTCCAATATTACACTTGTCTTACTGATGGTGTTCCACCTCACTTCAGATTTTAAATGCAATTTTGGGACAGACATTGCTATGATATAGTACAAACTTGAAGATTCTCATGAAGCTCAAATTATCCTATTTTTAGCTGGACATTGCTACGGGAGAGGGAAATGGAAGTAACCTTCAAGACAAAATGCAAATCGGATGGAAACTAAAGGGTGGGCAATACCTGGCAAGATCTTAAAAATTCTGCTCTCAAAATGAAGGGAGAACTGACGTGCAACTTGAGTTACTGGTGACCAGTGTTAACTACATAAACCAGTATTCCCATTCCTCTGACCTTTACTAAGGCCGAAACTGAAGAACTCTCAAAGCTCTCTGAGGCCATTCAATTACTAGATATGAATTTTGCAGTTCAACCTCTTACAACTTTAATATCATTACAAGAATATCAGTGTAAGAGAGGATTAATGTACAGATTCCCTAAAGAAAATGTGCCATTGGCAATTCCAGTGAATTACATGATTATATGTAATTATTTGAGTCACTGTAATGCTAAGCAGATTCAAACAAAACCAGATCATATTGTGCTAAATCCTATTAAATACAGTAAATGAGTCACTCTTTTGTGAACATCTTACTGTTTACATGAACAAGACATGATAAACATGGTAAGAAAATCACTGCCAGGGAGTAAGGGTATAACCCGCCTACATTCATACAGCAGGTCAGCTGAAAAATTAAGAATGGAACCCAAGTCTCAATGGACCATGTAATCATTACTTCAGAACATAATCTAACATCACCATAATAAATCTGCATTACACTTGGACAAACATTTGTTCACTATTACAAGGTTTGGTAATTTAGTACATCAGAACAGTGAAAGAGCATCCAACTTACATTAAACATCTGCATTCAATCCTTTCTTAGATATTACTTCATGTTAGGTGTTGATCAAACAGGATTTTAAATGATGCAAGAAATGAAAAAGGGAAAACACACACGTCATATGCTAAATACTTATACACTGAGAAAGCAAAAAAAATATTGATTCTTGTTTCAAGGTCAACCATGTGCATGTCTTCACTCTAATAGGGCTAATTACAAAAGAAAAAAAAGTTGGTCCCTGCTGTTATAATCATTAAATACTGTTTAGAAAAACAGCAACTTATGCCATAATGAAAATAAACTGTTCTGCTTTGGTTTATACTTAAGTTATCCCAAAATACCCAAATACTACCACTTTAAGTACCAATGCTCCTGCATTTTACATGGTGTTTCTCTTCAAAACAAGAGGAGTTGAGCTCCATGGACCTGTACTCGGAAACTACAGAATGTCTCACATTGTGCTAACCTGCCCTGGGATTTCAAGGCAAAGGTTATCTCCTTCTCAGCACCATCCCCATCTCATTCAACAGGCTTCTGAATCCACAATTTCAGACTTCTTCCCAGACTATCTTCTCTTTTTAGCTGTGCAATGATTAATATTTTTTCATTCCTGACATGACATTTTAAATTGTTTAAACTGAGGGACCAGAGAGATTGTTATTGTAACCAATCTGCAGATATTGAGACCTCTCACAGACACACCGCACGGCTGCTCGGAACATCATGGCAACAGCAGTAATAGAAGGGCTGGATAATACTAATGAAAAAAAAGCCTGCATATTTATTTTAAAATATGGCATCAAGGGAAATTAACATTGAGCTGAAAGTTCAGCAATCAATTTGGGTTTGAATACAGGATTGTTTGGAGGTTCATCCACTTTTTACTCTGCAAGCTGATCTTGCATCTGCCTGTTTTCTCTCTGCGCACACTGTTACATCTATTGAGACAAAGATACAGCTCGCTGTGAGCAACAGTCTATGATGTGCGCTCCTCTCCAAAAGAACTGGGAGAAAACCTTGGGTTTTTTTAAATTAAGACAGAGGAGCAGACATTTCCGACTGAGACACAGCAGATGGCTGCCAGAAAATGGTAAAGAATTCAGGAAGATGAAGGGCGAGGCAGCCTGTGGGCTTTGGAAAAGAGACATGAACCCAAAAGCAGCTGAAGTGCTCTGTATATTGTGGGGCAGAAAGGTTTTGAGTGGCAAAAGCGTGTAGGAGACTGCCTTCATGCACTTTTGCTGGCATCCTTTTGGTCCTGTTGCAGTAAGCTTCCCCTTGCAAATTCAATTCTAAACACAAGTGCTGCACGTCAGCAATAATTCAGCATTCCACGTATGACAAGGAAATGTGTCTATAAGGGCTCTGTTCTGGCCTTTTTGGCCTTTTTTCAATACAACTGTAACTGGAGCTGTGTTTCCTGGGGAAGGTGGCCTTACTCTGGTAGAGCAGCTCTGCAAATACTTTTCTTAATATTGAAAACAGTTAGCATTGGAAGGGTTTAGACAATTCCACAGGAAACCTATCTAGCTGCGGAGCTTAAGAAACATTTTATTAGCGGTACTAACAACCTTTATAATAATAATAGGCAAAGGCAGTATTTCCGTTCATTTATGTTAGGAGGTGTTGATACAGATGCTTTCTTTCGCAATATATGTTATTGTAATGATCACATTTCAGGAGAGTGGGAGAGGAATTTCTTCTGTAACTAAAAAAATTTCTGAGATACAAATCCCTGATACAAGCACTTTTACCTTCTCATTCTAAACTGTTCTGCAATTGTTTATCTTAAGCCTCAAAATAAAACTTAATCGTATGCAGTAGCAGAGGGCTTCAATAACAGTTCAAAAGTGCATTATTTGATCATGGCCGGTGTACAGCGTGCAGTGGTCGGTATGTCACCCCATTCTGGGGACTTTTTTGGCACTGATTTCTAGGTGTTCCTAGCATGTATATAGGGGGCTGGATTTTCAGCATAGCACAGCTCCACTTTCAGAGCCTCAGTGGAAAAGCCATGTTTTCTGAAGAGTCTGGCACCCAGACGTTCTCAGCCTTCTCCAAAGCAATGGCAAGCTGCTTTGTACTCCAATTCCTTTTCATCAAAATACAACAAATCCAGGCATTGCTGACTAATCACAGCTCCCAAACAATCCTTTCCAGTAAAAATACCCATTCAAAGGATTTGATTGTGTGAAAAGCAATTGTTTCCTCCCTAATCCATTTGAATATCTAAGGTGATTATCTCAAATTTAAAGAAGAAACGCTATGAATGCAAAATACAAATTCAACAGCTCTGTGAGCTGTTTATTAAACAAGTCCCCAAATTATGATGCACCAAATGCAAAGAATAGTTATTTCATGGGGGAACATTCCCCACTCATGAAAATAAAAAAGCATGAGGTTTCACGCTTTTCCTCACGGACTCGTCAGAATTCACAATTCCATTCAGGTAATTCTGCACATCTCTTTCAGCACGCACACACATTTAAGAACACCTTCTATACATCTTCTGAATGTAATTTAGTAGCAGAAACTATATCATATGGACAGTCAGCTCTTTGAAGGTAGTTTGTATGCACTGCATTGATCCTCTTCAAGACCCGTGGCCTTGCATGAGATAGATTAAGGGTAACTCCGCAGTGTCCCTGCTTTTGCACATTAACTCCTTTAGCTCAAGATACACCCATGATTGAAGAATAAGAATAATCACTTCCACCATCAATTGTGAGCAATGGCGTTCAGCCAAGTAGTGATTCTTAAATCTCTGTATTGGCCGCGCTGCAATATTTACAGAAATATTTTGTTGATAGAGTCTCTACTGTTTGATGGAAGCTATTATTACAAAAATTATTCTACTGGGAAGGTTGCTAGATATCCTTTACAATAGGGGACATACCACATTACCATCCCAAATCCTGTGTTCCTTATTAAAAGCAAGTAGAATATTACTTCCTCCATATTTTCTCACCTGGAAGAAGCTGCTCAAGGCCTTCAGAACATTATTGTGAAGCCGATTTACATTCCTGCATTAGAAGAAAATGAGATCCAGGTGAGGACTGTCTGAAAACACGGACACACCCTTGAGATTGATCTTCTTTTAGTTGCATTTTATTTGTGTACACTTTCTTCCTTCTGCACTAAACCATTTCATTTTATCTATCAATCAGAAGTTCACTACTCTCAGGAAAGTAAGAGAGGGAACCTAAAACTCATGTAAAGATAAAAGATATTGGAGGCTCACAAACAGCAGGAAGCAACTGTTGAACAAGCCTGTGGTTCATTTTACTGAAGGCTGGTGGAGCAACAGCGTGAGACACGCAGCTCTCACCAACTTCATAGAATAACACGAAGAAAACTTCCACAAAGTCACTCTGGTCCTGCCTCCCACTGTTGTAGGAACACAATCTGAATCTGGACTCTTGTTTTTATTGGCATCTTGGTTAATTCTATAGTGCAATCAAAGTAATTTGTTCCAACTGTGTTCTTCCAAAACAACTCACATTCACTGCCACACCTCTGACAAAAAAATGAATTGTTAACAAATGGCTGAGATCTCAGTCACAATTAAAACAACAATTGTGAAACGGAAACAATAACAACACAAACACAGCCCCATCCAGTTCCTGCTGGGGTAAGTTATTCCTGCAGAGACATGGAATTGTAACCCAAGGGTATGCAGTGACTTTTTGGTTTTTGGCTCAGTGATCTCTCACAAACTAAGAAGTGTTACTGCAAAGTAGTGCTGCTGGTATTTATTAGCAACAATGCCCTCTAATAGCTGGTGTACAGGCAGAGTGGAAATGTACTTTTCCTGAGGAGTTGTACCTTAAAAACACAAGCTTTTCCTGTTCATTTTAAAGCATGTATGACATACAGTAATTGCTTATCTTGATTGCAACATATGGTTACTGGGGAGCACTTCCCAACGACTGGCATCATCAACTTGTGGCAAAAGATTTTAAATCAGACATGCTCATGTTTCAAGTACTTGTGTGCACTTACTGCTCAAAAGATGTCATTTGCCTCATCCACACCAGGACACAGCCAAGCATCAAACAAAAAGTTTGGGAATAAACACACTGCCTTTCTGACAATATGAGATTAGCTGCCATTCTGTTCACCTACAGAACAGATGTTCAGCTTCCTCGTCACCTAAAATCATCCTCCAGGAATGCATAATTTATATCTAGCTGCCTGTATTTAAAACATTGTGTATGGACAGTGGAATCATTAACAGATTCAAAGAGTTCACAACACACAGGACGGCAATTTTTACTTTTGAATCTATGCGCTTAGTGAAGAAATTGTTGAAAAGTATATTGACCTGCTGATATTTTTAAAGAAAAGGAACAAAAATACACGTCAAGAACAAAGTATATAATCACGGAAAAAAATATATATAATCCTGAAATATATGCACTTGATGTTAAAAAATACACTGAAAGTGCCAGCTATACATGAATTTTCAAAATGAAATACCTTGCAAGCCTTGGATGTCCTGGAAAAGGTTCTTTCAGTTCACCAAGTTTTTGTCTTGAATTACACAATGACCATGGCAGCTAAACTTTTCTACTGTCCATATACAATTTTAAAATATAGGGAATTATTCAAGATACAAGCTTATAGAAATGTTTATTATACATCTTATTATACATTTTATAAATGTAGTCTAATCTGAGGTCAAATATAAGCGTAGTAATCTCTTTAGACAATTTCACATACAAGCAATACCTTACAATCAAAGTCAAACAAACATATGCCATTTTAATCACATGTGCAAGAGAACTTCTACCTTCTGTTTCAAAACTCCATACTTCCTTCACATTCTTTTACCTGAGCACTTAAAATCCTTTATCTTCCCTGACCACTAGAAATAAAGTCAATTCTAGGTAATAAATACACAAGCAGCCCAAACACCTACGGAATAAGAAACTAGAGATTAAACATTTTAATTTTCATTCAAGATTGTCCTGACGCCAATGCAGACTTGTTCCATGGGAAATACTGTGTCTCCCAGGGCTTCCTGCACTGGAGTTTGGTCAGCTCCTCTCTTTCAATTTTCTTTCCCTTTGGGTTGCCGTCATTACCTGTTCATCTGAACACTAATTGTATTATTTATTGAGCTAAGAATAGGAATAGATTCTGGAATACCATGATGACCTAACCTCAGCTGAATAGGGGCTTCATGACTGCCCACTTTGTGCTATTCATCTTTGCTGAAACTACTCTCTCTTGCCTCTTAATCATTTCTGTTGGTTGTCTCTAAATTCCTTTCACATCTCTGCTATTGAGCTGGCCAGAACGGAATTTATTATTTACTCCAGATATATTAGCTTGCACTTTTCCAGCTTGAATCTCATTTTGCTTCCTGCAGGTATTTCTGAGCTCTTTAGATCCCTTTTTATTATTTCTCCTTGCTCACTTATGTTGGCAACACCTGTCAGTTTAGAGCACCATTAGAAAGCAGGGCAGCTGCAGGGCAGGCAATGCCACAGAGCCCCAGGGAAACTCCAAGCAATACTGGGGCTTAAACTTTTGGAAGTTTCCCCATGGCAGAGGGGGAGCATTGGGAGCCAGTAAAGGGTGTAGAATGTTGCTTCAGAGAGACAGAGAGTGTCTGTTGCCATCATTTTATCTGAAGTAGCTGCTGTTGCCTGAGTATGATTTTACCTGGGTGTGAGGGGTCTGAAGCCTCTTTGATTCCCAGGGACCACTGCCCGGTGTTGGCATGTGCCCATGACAGGGCTGTGCCTCTGCAGTCTCCCACTGCATCCTCTCTGGGCAGCACTGAACTACCACACAGTTCCTTTAAAACATGATTCAAGCACCAAAAAAGGAAGGTTAAAGAAAACGTATCCCCACGATGAGCAGCAGTGGGGAAATTGTATCAACAGATTAAGAGAAGGCGGAAGTTCTCAACAACTTTTTTGCCTCAGTCTTCACTGGCAACCCCTTTCCTCCTAGCTCCCATGTTGATGGCGCACAAATTGAGGACCCAAGTGACAAAGTCCATCCCACTATAACTGAAGACATGGTACATGATCATCTGAGGAATCTGAAGATATACAAGTCCATGGGACCTGATGAAATACATCCCAGAGTCCTGAAAGAACTGGCAGATGAAGTTGCAAAGCCACTTTCCATGATATTTGAAAAGTCATGGCAGTCAGGTGAAGTCCCTGCAGACTGGAAGAACAGAAACATCACACCCATTTTTAAAAAGGGTAGAAAGCAGGACCCTGGGAACTACCGACCTGTCAGCCTCACCTCTGTCCCTGGGAAGATCATGGACAAGATCCTTCTAGATGCCATGCTTGGGCACATGGAGGACAGGGGAGTGATTCAGGACAGCCAGCATGGCTTTACTAGGGGCAGGTCCTGCCTGATTAACCTAGTGGCCTTCTATGATGGAGTGACTATGTCACTAGATAAG
>JAOQGH010000051.1:45170281-45236416 GCA_025769975.1 Gallinago jamesoni
GATGGTCACATCCAGAGGGTAGTACTCAATGGCTTTAAGTCCAGATGGAGAGCAGTGACAAGTGGTGTCCCTCAAGGATCTGTGCTGGGACTGGTACTGTTCAACATTTTTATCAATATAGATAGAGGGATGGAGTGCACCATCAGAAAGTTTGCAGACAACACCAAGCTGTGTGGTCTTGTCAATACACCTGAGGGACGGGATGTCATCTAGAGGGACCTGGACAGGCTGGAGAGGTGGCCTCCAGTAAACCTCATGAAGTTCAACAGGAGCAAGTGCAAGGTTCTGCACCTGGGCCAGAACAATCCTCAGTATCAATAGAGACTGGGGGATGAGGTGTTAGAAAGCAGCCCTGAGGAAAGGGACTTGGGGGGCTGATGGACAAGAAACTGGACATGAGCAAGCAGTGAGCACTTGCAGCCCAGAAGGCCAATCGCATCCTGGGCTGCATCAGGAGATGTGTCCACACATCTCTTGGGTCCACAGAGGTGATTCTGCCATTTTACTCTGGTGAGACCTCACCTGGAGCACTGTGTGCAGGTCTGAAGCCCTCAATAGAAGGGACATGGACCTGATGGAGTGGGTCCAGAGGAGGGCCAAAAAACGATCAGGCGGTTGGAGCACCTCTGCTACAAGGGCTGAGGGAGCTGGGGTTGTTCAGCCTGGAGAAGAGAAGGCTCCAGGGAGACCTAATAGTGGCCTTCCAGTACCTGAGGTGGGGCCTAGAGGAAGGCTGAGGAGAGTCTGTTTACAAAGGCCAGCAATGACAGAAAAAGGGTTAATGGCTTTAAACTAGAGAACAACAGATTTAGATTGGATATTAGGAATAAGTTCTTTCCTATGAGGGTGATGGAGCACTGGAAGAGGTTGCCCAGGGAGGTGGTTGAGGCCCCTTCCCTGGAGACATTCAAGGTGAAGCTCAACAAGGCCCTGCGCAACCTGGTCTAGTTGGGGGTGTCCCTGCTGACTGCGGGGAGGTGGGACTAGATGACCTTTGAAGGTCCCTTCTGGCCCAGATGATTCTATGATTCTATGGTTCTAAGCACACTTCGGGGTTGTTTTTTTTGCTCTGTAGAAATTAAAACATTTTAGGACACTTAGGACTCAAAAAATTGGAACAGCATGTAAGTTTGGTATTGATACTCTGAATTCCAGTGCTATTTAACTCTGAAATGGAAGCACAGGCATTAAAATTTGGGGAGATTATGTTCATACTGAGTACAGACATTCCTTTCACTTTGTGAATTTCTAACTTTTATCTGGAGCCTGATGTTCAGTTTTTCCATGTCTTTTTACATAGAATTAACTATTCTCCTCATGTCTCATTATTTCCCATGGCAGATCCCAGTGTGATTAAATTATAATACTGACAGCTACCTCCAGGAAGCACTGAGTTTCTGTACAGGTGACTAACTGGGTACTTGATGTAACTGGCTGCAAGCAGGAGCCCACCTGGCAGCGCAGGGATTTTGCCTACCTTTGAGGAAAGTCAGACAGTTTAAAACATGCACATTAGCTCTCTCTGAAGAGAGGTGGCTTTTCAGTGAATTCATGATACTGCCTTGAACAAATTTCTCCCCCAAAATTTACATTCATCCATTTTATTTGGAATATGATTGGTTGTTTTCTGTATCTTACTAATTCAAACAGGCATATGAATTAGTACATCAGTTTTCTAATCAATTGTTGTTTCAGCTACCCTCTCTTCCATAATAAGACCTTAGATTTATAAAAAGCAAACTTTAGTATAGGGATTTGCTGGGAGTGATGCCTGTCAGGAGCTTTTTTCGGAACCATGTAATTGGGATGGAGAAGCCTGTGCCCTGCCCTTTCTCAGCCCCGCAATAAGCAGCCAGGGCCCCTCCCTGATTCGTTACACTGGCAGCAATTATGGTCTGAGTAAATCAGTCAAAGATGTTGGTCCATTGACAATAAGCTTAGAATCAGGCTATTAAAGAACTGAGGATTATGTGTAAAATGTCCCCTTTAATGACAAAATAATGAGGAAATTATACCATTCCCTTAACAGCAGAGCCCTCATTCAAAAATAGAGCATTTAAGGAATACCTTAAAAAAGCTGTAATTGTTCATGTCTTTCTTTTTTCACAGTATGGATAACAGCTTTTATAAATAAATTATCTGACTGATCACTTAACCAAATCACCTACCCTAATTAAAGTACAGTACACGGTATGGCATATCGATACACAGAGGTGGTGCATAGAGCTCAACTCCTAAAATGATCCATCTGTAATAAATGTATATATTTTTATATATTAGAATAAATAACTTTTTCATGTTAAAAGGGGGTTCCCTGAGGGTTTCTTCCTGTCATTTACATTCAATAATTTACTGTGGTAATTATGTTTAGCTTAAAATGAATTGTCCTCTAATCAGAATTAAGCTAAAAGAACAGTTACTTAATAAACATGACCCTTATTTTTAACTGAATTTTAGCCTGACTTCATGAAGTGACACTTCAAAAATTCTTTTTATTCTTAAAATTGATTAATTATCTTTTCTTTTTAAGTAATGAGTTTGGCAGATAAGGCAGCTCCTCCAAAACATACTGAGTAAAAAATTATTTTCCTTTAAGACTTCATCTCTTTTCCTCTCTGCCTCACTTTTCTTCAGAGACTCAGATAACAACTCCCACATTTCCAATGACTTCATTTTAGGCAACTGTCTAACATTAGGCAACTTCAGTAGTGCAGACACTCAATATAGACAACAGAGCCTGGAGAGGACAATTCAGAGCATCCTCAATACTTAACTCTCTTTACAGTATAATTTCCTGAATATATACAGACTCAGAGGTCCTATTGCAGGCAACTGAATTAAATATCTAAATTTGGGTGATATGAGTAGTTTAACCGCAACCTCTTGGTTTTGCCATGTAGGAAGCTGAAGGAGACATGCATTTTACTGTAGAATTGGGGTCTTCATAAAAACCAGAAATGCTCAGCAATCTGTGGTTGAAATGGTATGGCTTAATTCAGCGGAAATAGGGTGTTGTTTAAGAGAGTCAGGAGAGCTGATTTAAATTCCTATTCTGCCACAGGCTTCCCCTGTGACCTGAGACAAGTCACTCAGGGCAAGATTTTTATGGGCATCTGGACATCTGACTCCAGGGGATTTTAACTAAGTAACTTTGCAAATCTAGCCATTGAGCTCTATTCTTTCATTTTCCATTTGTAAAATGTAGATAGTGTTATTTCCTCTCTCACCTTTTGCCTACAAAAGCTTCTAGGTGGAATTCTCTATTAAAAGAGTAATATAAGGCCGGGAGACTACTCACCATGGCAAAAAAAAATCCACTATTTAAAAATATTCTCCAAAAGATTATGACTTTATCTAACCCATTGTTTCTAAGTTTTGGGGACGATTCTTCTGATTCCCTATAGTTGAATAATTGAATTTTCTTCACAAATATTTGTTATCTCCATCTGAAAAGGACAACAGCCTTCACTAAAGCAGTTATATATTATTGTTTCAATTCCCAAAATAGACTGCTAATATTTGCAATTCAAATATCTGTCCACTTAAATTTAAAATTTAGTTTCCAAGATCTGCTAGATAACCCAACTTGAGTGTGAGCCTCACACCAAGATTTTCCCAAAGCTAGGGCAACTCCAATCAATGGTACTGCAGCCTCTTTCCTACTCTCTGACCCCGTGTATCCCTTATCTGCCAGCCACGTCTGTGTCCAGGCTCACAGGCCATGGAAGTGAACACAGAACTGAACCTGCCACTGCAGCTTCTGTTGGAATGACTTCTCCAAGCGGTCTTGCTAGATGGCACAGAAAGGTTGTACTGCAGCATTACATCCACTCCCATATCATGTACAATGACATTTCTGATACTCTTCACATGGGTCAAGGCTGCACTGTTTCCGAAGCCAAAGCAAAGGAAAGTTTCCATTAATGATTGCCTATGCCACTTCGATTCACTTTTTGCAAAAATTTTGCCAATAAAACACAATGCAAGCCAGATTTCCTCTTGCCATACTTTCTAACGAGCAGATGACTTGTGGATATGTCATTCAGCTGGGTTTTCACCTGGAAGGAAGCAGCACTGTGCCTACGCTGAAGTGACTTGCTACTAGCTTTAATTGGCACATGCTTCTTTTTGCATCATTCTGTGCTCATAGGCATGTCTTGGCTGAATCTGATGGAATATATTTTACATGTATTAGCACTTCCAACATACTGAAAGCTTGTAATACATATGCCAGGCATCACTCCAAATATATATGGCCTCACAAGGTTTCATGAATTTTGGACATTAACTTGTTTTGCAGTTATTCTTAGCGTGTAGAAATGGAAGGTTTGAATAAGAGTATCTACATTAGCTAAGCTGTAGTCATATTTGTAATACACTAAAGGGATCGCAGAAACTCTGCATAACTAGTAAAGCTTGAAAACCAGAATGATTTCAAGTAAATGTATGTAAAATGACGTTTTATTCACTGAGTTATTTGTCATCCCCCCTTGCACAAGTTAAACGGGTCCCCAGGAAAAATTTCTAATGTATTTTAGCAAGCTACTGCATTATGGTGAGCAGTGCCTTGCCCTTTGAATAGTCCTATTGATTTTAGTTCAGAGGAAAGTTGGCAGAATGGGGACTTAGCAGATGGACAGAAATTCTTTTCTTAATTTATATTCACTGGGTCATGTTTGACAATTTATGTTTTTTTTAAAGGAGGATCTGTCTTCTCACAGAGCAAATGTAAATCTCATCAGTGCATCCGACTTCTGTTGGAAGATGTTGATCCCACTCAATCAATGATAATGAGGCTGGGGGAAAAGGGCCAAGGATGGGGGTGAAATTGAGAGCCCAGCTCACACAAATGCACACAGTATGGGCAACAAACAGGAGGAGCTGGAGGCCATTGTACTGCAGGAAAACTATGATATAGTTGCCATCACAGAAATGTGGTGGGATGACTCACACAACTGGAGTGCTGCAATCAATGACTACCAACTCTTCAGAAGGGATAGACAAGGAAGAAGAGGTGGTGGGGTAGCCCTCTATGTTAGAGACTGATTTGAATGTCTAGAAGTTAATAATGGGAATGACAGTGTAGAGTGTTTATGGGTCAGACTCAAGGAGAAGGCCAATAAGGCAGACATCATTGTGGGAGTTTATTAGAGACCCCCAAACCAGGACGTAGAAGTAGATGAAACATTCTACCAATAACTGAAAGAGCTCCCGCAATCACTTGCCCTTGTTCTTGTGGGCGACTTCAACTTCCCAGACATTTGCTGGAAATATAACACAGCAGAGAGGGAACAGTCCTGGAGGTTCCTAGAGTGTGTGGAAGACAACTTCCTAACACAGCTGGTGAGCGAGCCAATCAGGGAAAGCGCCCTACTGGACCTGCTGCTTGTTAACAGAGAATGTCTTGTGGGGGCTGTAAAGGTTCAAGGTCATCTTGGGCAGAGTGATCATGAGATCATAGAGTCTTCAATTCTTGCAGAAGCAAGACAAGGAGTGAGTGGTTTGGCTAAATATAGGGCTTATGTTGGACCTCAGGGAGAAAAGGAGAGTGTACAACCTCTGGAAAAAGAGGTTGGTTACTACACCCAGTTCAAGAGGGACAGGGAACTACTGGAGACAGTCCAGCTTAGGGCAACCAAGATGATTAAGGGATTAGAGCACGTCCCTTGCGAGGAAAGGCTCAAAGATCTGGGGATCTTTAACCTGGAGAAGGGAAGGCTGAGGGGAGAGCTGATCTATGTTTACAAGTTCTTAAAGGGTGGGTTAAAGGATGTTGGAGCCAGACTCTTTTCAATGGTTTCCAGCAACAGGACAAGGGCGAATGGGCACAAGCTGGAACATGGGAAGTTCCACTCAAATATGAGGAAAAACTTCTTTACAGTGAGGGTGACAGAGCACTGGAACAGGCTGCTGAGAGAGGTCGTGGAGTCCCCTTCTCTGGAGATTTTCCAGACCCGCCTGGATGCAGTCCTGAGTAATGTGCTCTAGGCAATCCTGCTTAGCAGGGGGGTTGGACTAGATGATCTCTAGAGGTCCCTTCCAACTCTGTCAAATCCATGAATCCATAAACAGCAAACGTTCCTTGGTTTCCACAAGGCAGGGTTTTGCCGTCATTCTCTGGGCATTATTATCTACTGTAGTAATCTTTGGCATATTTCACCATTTGTCTGCCCCAGACTTCATTAATTAAATATTTCCTTCTAATAAAACTCTGCAGTATAGAACACAGCATGTTTCCAGGGCACATACCTTCTTTTCCAAGATCATATTTTTGGCAGTACATTCCTCACTTTCTTTTTTGTTTTAATCCCAAATCTATTGCTGCTATGATCCTTGCTTTAAGGATTGCTTTATTATATAGTCAATTGTGCCTCCAATATTACTTCGTGCCATACCTAGAAGCATACATCTTTGTCATCTGATGCACATATTAATTTGGGAAGCAACTTTAAATCAGTTTCAGTGTCACATCTTCAATTTCCAGTATTAATTACATAGTTCAATGTATACCTCTTACATAATACTATGTTTTACATGTTGGCATAAACACTGTCTCAGATTATCTGACCTTAGCAATGAGTTACAGTAACCAGCTTATCCCATACTAACTCCCTGTTCTCAGAATGTAAAACCTACAACCTACCTCTTTGACAGCACGTGAAGGAAGTGGTATATTTAAACTGCTCTAACATATTCCTGCCCACGTGAAAGTTCTCAGCTCTTTTACTATAATCACCACTGCTAAAAAAGGAACTTTTCATTTGCTATTATGTAAGTACTAAAAAAAAACACCAGGAGGAAAGTTTCTGTAATATCCTAGGTCAGTTTGTCCCTTGGAAGAGAGTAAAGCCTTTTATCTTTGGAATGAATATCTAAAATTAAAGTTCATCCTTCCTACAGTTCTCTGCTGGTTTTATTCCAGATGTGACAACAAATGTATTGACTTCTAGGTTTAACAGACACCCTGTAGATCCTACATTAGTTGGGGGCATGAGAGAGAAGCTCAGCTTGCTCTAACCCAAAAATGTTATTTGCCATTTTATGTCAGGTTCTGCCATGGAGGAATATGTATTAAAGGTTTCCCTTGTTGTCCAGCCTGAGGAGAATATAAATCCTACAACCTCATGCTGGGTGTTTTAGTCTTTTAGGCAAATTTATCTAGTGTTTTCATTCTGGAGGACCTTGATTTAGTCCTACATCTTTACCCAATATAAGCAGTAAAAATATAAAATCACTAGTTAGATAGTTCTCTTGTTCTTGGAACATGTATACTATTTTCTTCCCTAGTATTCTGGCAATACTATATATTTTATTTGAAATCTCACTTCATTGTGCTTTGACCACACCCTAACTTCCCAATGACAGCCAAGCACCTCCTTCCTCAAATAGCCTATTGCTAGACTGCTACAACAGCTATATATTAATAAAAAAACAGGGAAATGTTGTTAAAAACAAAAGGGAACACCACCATTTCCACATGCTGCTTCCACCTGCCGTGTTTTACTTCTGCCTCTCACTCTCAGTTTCCCAGCAACAGCATGTTCCCTCAATCCCCCAGTCAATAAACAGCACTGAGCCCAGCAAGGAATTACTTCAGATGCTTCAACCAAAGTCTAGAAAACAGAAGAGCTATTGAAGCGACAACTATCACTTTCATAAAATAACAGCCCCTTGCATAGGATTGCATCTTGTAAAGCTTTGATACCACAAATGACCTCCTGTCCTTTTGTGTGTGTGTGTGCTAAGCATATTTGACTGAGTTTAAAACCATGTAATCATACCAGAGATCAAGTTCATCTATTACTAGTTTTACAGAAAGTATCACAGCAGAAATAGAATCACACTCAAATATAACTTAACAATATATATATATATATTTTGACCCAGGACAAAAACTAAATAAATGAGATAACTTTTAATCACATTTTCAAAGTGTTTCTTAGAATAGATTTTTACTGTCTGATTTGCAAAGTTGCAGTTTTATATATTTTGTGTTCTATTATATTCCTTTTCATTTAGGACAACTGGTTGTGCATCCAGTTTTCATTGCTTCAGTTCTGGGCAAATCACTATCTATGAAACCTGGAGAAGTGCTGCAAAATTTTACTTCCATGCTCGTATCTCCTGCCATAGTGATGGAAAACTATATGAACATTAAGAAATTCTCCATAAGAAAAATCTAAGAATTTAAGTAGTTGGATCAGAACCTATGATCCAGGAGACCTGACCTGAAACGGCCAGTGAAACATTTCACAAGAACATGTAAAAATGCTCAATTAGTTATGTCAGGAGTAGGGTTTAGCTTCTACAGAAGAAAGAGCTTTAAAGACTGGAGTAGTAGCTTTCAAAGCTACCTGAGGCCTGAAGTCTAGCAGCCACCAGAAGAGAGAGCCTTTAGAATTCCATGTTGTTATTGCTGCTTTGGACCCCAACAGTTTCTCTTACAGGTTCCAGTGACCAGAAGAGGACAAGCATTGCAAACCAGTTTTGATCTGTTAATTGAGTAACCAAAGATTTCCAAGTAGGATGAAACAGCAAGGTCTCATGGAAATCTTTCTGGGCTCTATAGAATATATTTGAAGAATTATTGTTTTTTCCAGAGAATTCTACATTTGTAGGGGGGTCCTTTAACTTCACTGTGGAATTTGATAGGGATATAAGTCCTCACTAAAATTTATAAGAAGTTTCAAAAACTTTACAGAAATCAGCTTTTCACTTAAGGTTGTAAAATGGTTCCATACAGAGAGAGATAAGATGCAGAAAATTTTTCATTTAAGCCAGCTATAATTCTGTCTGTATTTCTGTCCAGTAATGTATTTTAAGCAGTATAAACATCCTCCCAAAGACAGATCCCAAATTTAATGAAAATCAACTGAAAGACTGCTGTTATTTGCCCTGTTTAGTGAGCAGAGGTGGAATTCCTCTGGAATTAGTCTTGCCCTCATCTTTTCTTCTCAAACCCAATCAGCTTCTCAGTGACATTTCTGGGGATCTTGACCATGGCCAGTGACTTTTACCTCCAGCCTCAAAAGTGTGATGGGACCAGCCGAAGGACTTTCTTATTTCTGTGGTACTTCCTTTTCTAGAGAGGGCATGAGCTGCACTGCGAAATGTATTGAAAAGGTTTCATTTCAGTTCATTACCTTTTTTTTTCTTTTTTTTACTAACTTCACAAGGGATAAAAAGGAGAGTTGGGTTCACATGGATTCGTCTGATTTAAATGATCTCCCCAATGTGTTTTGTGAAGTCCAGTGAAAATGAACATTGCTGTCTTGTTCCTGGCTGGAGCAAGTCACAACCCTGTAGGAGCTTTGATCCATTTAAAAGAACTGTGGTTTGTCCCATCCCATGGCAATAATCACTATTTTTATTTTAGTTTCTACTTATTTTACCTCAGCTTTTAATCTGGTATTAGTGAATCTCAGTCAGGGGAATGTTTTTGGTGAGAGTGGCTATTTGACTGCAATATAAATTAAAAAGTCTCTTTATTATGCCCATAAAAAGTCTTCGACTTTATTATATTTGTGTAGAATAACTGTGACTTTTATCATCTTATGTAAAACCTTAATCAGCTCTGAGTGTAAAATGAGATCAGACAGGGTTTTACTCTATCCCTTTTTTCCTTTCCTTTTTCTGACCAGAGTAGACCTGATAGATATAGAATACTGATTTTGCTGTTACCTTTCTCTTTATTTTATTGAAAGATCTCTGCAGGGATAAACATACTCTTCTGGAGCTTTTTTTTTTTAATTAAAAATGAATAATAAAGTAGAATGATCTGATAATGATATGGACATAAATTCACACTCCTCTGAATTTTATATGAAGTTATATAACAGTAGAGTTTTATGAAGTCCAGCATATTCTTCCATCTTTCTCTTTTCAGTCTGTATGAATCCTGCATTACTACAGTCATTCCTTTTAACTACATTTTTTTTTTCTTCTTTCTTTATTCTCTGGAGTGTTAGAACCCTTCTTCATTACTATTGTGAAAATACATACGGTAGCAGTAGTTGGAGTGCAAGGAAAGATTTCCCCTGTGCTATGCAAACACAGAATAAAACCCAGTCTTGTCTCAAAAGGTTTCAGTGTCAAGCAAGGTGTGAACAGAGAAGCAGGTACAAGGTGACAGCACGCAGGCAAATGAACAGCATGAAAAGTTAGAGTATATTTGTAAGAAGTCTGCTTCTTGTTCTGATAGGTTTTGTTGCCTTACTAGGGAGGTATTACAAATAGCAGGCACGGAGAATTAGGTGATAGTATAAAGTAAAAGAAGGCAAAGGATGAATAGGGCAGTGAAAGCTCACCAACTGGCTCTGGATGCCCAGAAGATATATCAAGGCTGAGAAGAATCTTTGAAAGATTTAAGAGAGATAAGATGGCAGCTGTAATGGTGTGGTTTGTTTTGGTTTCTTTTTATAGGATGATTTAATAAAAAAAAACACATTAGGCATGTGAGAGAATGCAAGAAGACATATTTTAAGAAAGCATTGTGTGCTACATCACATACTCTAACATGGGGACAAACGCTTTGTAAGTTTCAGGTATATCAATTCAAAACAGAGAAACTCTTCTGGCTTTTCCACACTGTTTAAATCTTGTCTGCATGGTTATATTGACCAGGATAACTACAGACAAACAAGTATCAGACCTTAAGTATTGCCATGTATCTCCTTTTTACAAACATTCTGGTTTAGAATAAAGGATTTAAAGGATTATTCTGGAACAGAGCATTCCCACAGGAAAGCAAAGGCACACTGGCATCATTACAGAGGAATAATAACACCCTGTAAACACGACCTATGTTTTACCCCACCTTATGTCAAGGCATTCAAAATCCCTGTAGAAACATTCAGGTGCTCAGCAGCCAAGCAATTATACTCTTGATCTCTGCAGTACCCTTTTCCTTAAGAAGGTCTCCCTTGCTGCAGTGAAGCACTACACTGTCTGGGAACTCAATGAAAAAAATTATGTTTATAGCAGGAATCACTGTCATCTGACTGCAATTCTCAGACTATGTGCAAATCAAGATGGGACAATAAAATGTACAGTGCAAACAAGGAAAAGTGAGAAAAGTCAACAGAACTGCTTCAAAGATGCTCAAACTAACTTCAGCAAAATTATTACAGTAAGCATTTATTTAATAGTAATTGGATTTTGCACAGTCAGCTTAGATGCACTAAGGATCCCATCTTTCAAATGGAACAAGACATTTCTGGGTCATACTTCTCTTTAAATTCAGTTCTTGAGATCACCCACTACTGTTATATTGAAAGTCTTAAATCTGACATATCCATTACCATGTCCCATTAACACAGCATCATATTGGAAACAGGGAAAACTTGATGCTGCTACAAACTTTGTTGTTTTTTTGTTAATCCGAATCATTACATCTTCACTGGAGTTATTCTGATTGACACCTATGTGAGAGAAGAATTAGGTGTTTACACGTGCAGAAACAGTTTTCAGTTCACTCATGGTCAGTTCTGGTCTTTAAAGTCAAGCTGCCATTTGGTAATTTTCTACTTCTATTTCACTTCTATCATCCATAATTCTACTACAGAAAAACACGCGCAATGGAGAAAACTATCACAGGCAGGACAAGTCATAAAACAAGACCTTTTATTCCTCCCTCTGTGCAAAAAGAACACTATGTACAGAGTGAGTCCCAAATCATAAAACCCTAAATTCTATAAATCTTCCCAAATAGAATTAAAAGTGACAAATTTATTATGTAACTCAGATGATATATCTGCCACTGTGACAAGGGACCAGCCTATTTGAGTCCAAAGCAAAAATAACCACATATCACTCTGAGGAATTGTCAGTGCTCACTTTCCCGTTTAGATTAATCTTCATATAGTATAATTTGCAAAAAAGATCACAGTCAACTAGATAGTCAATGCTGACTACTGTCTGAAGTAAAAGTCTGATCGACCACTTGTAATATGGCAATTCTTTAAAAACATACAGAAACTGAACAATAATGAGGATTATTTTTGTGTACTGAAAATGCAGACACCAAAATGAGCTCACTACTGCAAACAAAAATTAAAGAAAATTCTATCCACAGGTGGAAAAATTTAGAAGTAATTGGGGATTCTGGGAAGGAATTTATACATATTAATCTAAGTGAGGAGTTGAAAGGAAAGGATTGATTGAGGTTAAAGCTTATTTTTTTCCTAATCAGATGTTGGAGTCTTTTGGGAAAAAGAGTTTTGTTATAAATCCATACTGCCCAGGAATATTGCTGTAACTGTACTACAGTGAAAAGTTGACTGCAGCGCATGGGAAAACGTGCTAGGACAGACTGAAATTTGGTACCTTTAATGAATAAAATAATTTGCTCATTCATACAACAGTGCAATAAATTGCATTCTACATTCCTATTATACTGTTGTTGCTGCATAAGAGTGTAGTTTCATAATCAATTTAAGCCAATCTAAAACTGCATCGTCAGTGAAAAAGGGCTGTCCCACCTTCTGCCCTGGGCTGGCTGAAGAATAAGACAGATCAGTGGCAATTCATCATAGCTCACTTTGATCTGACCATGAAAATGCATCCTGAGTACGACATTAGATCCACCAATATCGGTAGTAAACACTAATCCAAATGGGTCCTAGATCACTCTGTTAATTTGTAATCTGTATTAGGTGTTTGCATGGATATGCATACAAAGTTTCTGAGCCATCTGTGGGCAGAGCAGTCAGTTTAAAACCATCAACTCACTGTTCAACCTGTTTTTCCCTATGATCTCTGGTACTATGAATCTGATACTGTCACAGGCAATGCTTAATAACACTCAACTCATATTAGATTCTTGAGTACAGAGGTGGTTTAGGAAAATGATGCTGCCGCCTCACTTCCAGAAAAAAAACAAACACTATAGATTCCCCATAAATATGCACCAACTAGAGAAAGAACATCTTTTCCCAGACTAACTCTGCCTGATTGTATGCTTGGGATGTTCCCAAGCTGCCATGTACTATTTTAATTTGTCCTCCATGAGTTTTGAACAGTAATTTGCATACAGAACCCAAAAATAGTGGTTTGGGGATACAATACAGCTAATTTCTGTCAAACATGCTGTCCAGGGGGTTAGTTGTAAAATTTTCAGCAGTAGCTCAATATTGTAATACTTCATTCCCTTGCCTGTATTTATTACAGTAGGAATCAGCATATAAAAGGAAGTGCTATTCTTTATCCTTTTAACTCACTCTCCTGTATGGTGAGCTTTTAAAGTACAGCTGTCTACCAGATGCAAGCAAATGAAGACATTTAATTTCCTCTCTCTGTGCATACCTCCCATTAATGTTAATGGCAGCTAAGTATGAAAGTAGGAAGAGAGCTGCTGTGAACAGATAGAATATAATCACTCGCCCTTTTCAAATAAATCTGGTTGTTTCAAGAAGAAAGGCAGAAAAACAGTCACATCACATCACACCTATCCTTCAGCATGAGACCTACAAATTCATACTTGATTGACTTCACAGTTGCAGTAGACATTATATGCTGAACAGCGATAACCCTTAAATACAGCACCTCCAAATTCAATAAAATGTTAAAGTTAAGATACATAAAAATGCAATTCTTGACTGAATGTATGTTAAACTGCAACTCCTATGATGGTTTCATGGAAATTATTTTTAATAACCCTTTCCCTGTTTAGTCAATTGTACTTTTTAATCTACTTGGATTACTAGGTGTTCCGTTCCCTTTGTTTTGTCAAGGGGACTTTCAGAGGCACTAATAAATAGGGCAGATTAGAAGCAGACTGAGGGCAGTTAGAGTTTAGCCAGCTGAGGAACTCGGAGAAAAGCTTTGCTGTGCACAGAATACCATTACATTTGTTTTCAGGTTGAAACACTTCAAATTGCCTTCTCGGGACTACACAGCTTGATTCCAGAAATGCACTGAAAGACTGTTTGGGACATCTTTATCAGCACCTTATTTCAGGCAGAATTGTAAAAATGCCTCTATTTCACTATTGTCCTTTGTGTTTTATACTTAGTTCACGCTAGGTGCCATCTAGATATCATTAGTGAAAAAATGTAAAACTTTGTCTTGTTAGTTTCATTATTCTCTCCACATTTATATCAAACAAACTTTTAAATCATGGAATGGGAACAATGAGAAAGACTTTTCTGAAGGTCCTCAGTCATCATCCCCGAATTTCTGTTACTATGAAGAGCTAAACAATTATTGGTATCTTTGTGAATCAGTGTTAATGGCCTGAGTAATGACTGAAGTAGGGACAATGGGGCATGTATAACTATTCCACAATACAGCAAATCTAGTTCCTTTTTCAGTCCCAGTTGAAATTCTGAAGTATGTAACAATCAGAAAAAGTAAAATCTGGCTCAGAGTGCTCTTGACAAATTTAACAGTTCTTCCAGCCACCAGTGACTCTGTAATAAACAGCTATTATCATATTTCCTTTTCGTTCCATACAGCATTTACAGTTAACTAAAAACCATTTCTAAAAATATATATACTTGTCAAACAAGACATTCCTGTTCATCTTATTTGATGTGGGTTTTGAACAGATTAAGAATTTCCTAGGGATCATTTAGTATGACCTAGAGTTTCAAGCTTGTGACACAGAGGAATTACAGGATTAAAATTCCTGTTACAGATACACTAAATATCCAACTCATTGCTATGCTGAAATCTCCTATTTTTTCGTTCTATGCATTATATTGCTTGTTCATGGTTGATTGAGATATAAAACCGATTAATCTGCAGTTCTACAGAGGCAGATTTTAAGGTTAATTGCAGAATTTCATTGTATCTGGACTGTTTAAACCTCCAAGTGGTTAGTATCATAAATTTGAACTCTGCTTCCTTTCACATAAAATGTGTCCTCAGAATCTGTGGTTCAAGGTATAAGACACACAAAAGTTTTATCACAGATTAATTTTTGCTGTCTTTTAAATAGTGCATACCCATGCTTGCAATATAGAAGAATTTGAAAGTCAAAAATTTAGAAGCTGAAGTCATGTTGCCTAAATAACCTGACTGATTTGTGACTGATTTGTGTCTTTGGGTGTTATATAATTCAATGGCTACAAATACACTTTTAAAGTCACAAAATTTCTTAGTGATTTTTAAAGCACTCTTTTAGAAGATACCTTTTGTGAAAATTCAAGTTCCACATTACAAAATCCTTACAGGAGATTATCATCTATCACAAAATCAAAGACGTGTAGAAATTTGTCTAGTATTAATAGAGCAAATGCTGGAGACTTTGCTTTCTCTGCTAAGTTTCTTCATAGCAAAGATTTTAAAAAATGAGATACCACTCTCTTCATCAAATGTTCACCAGGACTTTGAGTTTCAATAAAGACTAAAGAAAAGTTCCATTTGAAGGATTCCTCTGGATTCAGTGGAAGTAGGCACTCTGTTGGCCAAACCACCCTACAAGGCTATATCCAGAAGCAAAGTGCTTAAGCCCTCTGCCATGCAGAGAAGACCTTTCTGGGAAGACTGCAGCGAGGCTTGTGAATTAGCCAACCCTACAAAATCTGTATGAAACTCCTCTGATTTTCAAAAAAAGTTTTCAAAAAACGGCTGATCTTGGGTGACCAAGGGAAGAGGTGGCAGGAGGTGGGCACACAGCTAGCTTCGAAGGAGGCCTGGCACTATTAGCAGCCTTGGCTGTCTGACTGCTGGTATTCTCCCACATCCAGATGGGGGTTACCCAGCACAACCTGCAGCAGCACGGTCCCACTGCTTGTCCCTGAGCACAGATTCAGTATGGCAACCACTCTGACCTGCTCTCCAGCCGCACGCACCCCAGGCTCCAAAGAACAGGCCACCATGAGACATGATACTAACTAGTATGAAAGTGACTGCAAAACCAAAACAAGGAAACAGCTTTCCTGAAGCACATGCACTGCCATAGGACTCATCCTCAAGTGGAGAGAAAAACCTGTATGTTCATGCTACCAGAGGACACAAGAAGGTATCTTGGGCACAGTGTCCCCAGACTGAAGAGCCACCGTATGTTCCTGCAGGGCTTTTATTCAGGTGATATTGGGTAGTAAAATCATCTATGGAAACCTTCATAGATAGTCCCAGCTTTGTGTGCTGTGAGGGTAGATGGTACCTGCTGGCAGCTGGAACCTCAGTCACATTCTTAACACTGGGGCTGTGCTCCACCGTTCTGCACAGTGTTCCACACTGTGGTACACGGGTGTATGAAACTGGCCCAGGAGTTCACTGGAGTTTTAGCTACCCTCCTGGATAGGCCACTGCAGTTATAACATAGACTCTGTCTCCACCTCACTGTGATGGGTGGCAGCTCCTGAAAACAGCTTTTGAAAAGTATAGATACCTTATAAAAATTCATAGCCCTTTAAGGCTCTCATTAATTGCATCTGTTATCTGTGTGGTTTTGTGTTTTTTTTTCCAGTTTCTGAGCTTGCCCAGAACAAGTCTTGCAGCACCACAGAGACAGGACACAAGCAGCCAACAATTTCTGTACAGCCTTTCAAATATCTACTGATGCAGCCGTATCTAGACCTACGATAATGCTTTCCTCTGCTCTTCCCATTGCCCACTTTTAAGCTGGATCGATACAGTCATACAGGAAATTCTAATCATCCACCACAGTTAGTGGATAATTGCACCTCGCTAGTCTGGACACTTACAATATTAGTAATATTCTTGTATGTTAGTTTTTACAGCTAATACTTGGCAGTTTCTTATATTTTCATTGTGCCATTGCAGAAGTGATTGCAAAGAAGCCCACGGGTACTTTACAAATCCCCAAATCATTATGAAGTTCCAAATACACTACATAGTTATTTGCTTCAGATTGTTCATTGATTGCCATTTCATAACATATATGAAACATGTTATTATTGTATTATTAGCGTTTATGGCTTGATGAAAAATAGTAATTTCTAATTTGCAGAGATGTGAAAACACAAATCTGGAGCATATATTTCTATATGTCACATCTAAAAAAACTCTATGAACCAAAACCCCTATGAATGAAACTGAGTATTATTCTCCATATCACTAAATATCACATAGGACTCTAAAGACCAGGTACAAATAGTCTGTTCCAGCAAGTACTATTAAAGTCTATCCTATATTTAGAACAGAAAGCAGGAAATATTACATATGAACTGAAAGAAACAGCACCGTAGAAATACATATATTACTTTCCAATACTCCTATATTCTATTACATTTTATTTATATCTAATACATACACATATACTATTTAAAAATATGGAAACCTACAGGCAAAAAAAAGGGTAAAAAATTGTAAGGAACTGCATTACAACACCTGAGCAATAGTAAATATTTCTATCTTATTTTACTGACTGTACAAGAGCACTCAATGTAATTGCTCACATTAAAGCTGAAACTCCACTTACCTGTCTGACAACTTAACCTTTTGCAGTTTTTTTTACAGGATTATGAAACGGTAATTGGATATTTTTTAATATTGGAGAATTTCACAAAGGGTTTATTTGTTAAATTAAGTATTCCAGTCTTTTTCAGGAAAAAAATATATTTGTGAGACTTAATTATTATATCAAATAACTTTAATTCTATCCCAAAATGATCCAGTTAATGTAGATTGGAAAGCTCAGAGATAATCACTCTGGTTTAATATGCTTATAACAAGGACAAGGAAGGCCCATATAGCACTGCTTGTCCTTCCTTAACTTAAATCTCAGTTTATAGTGTTAGCCTGAAGTGTGAGGTAGTCTGATTGCAATTTTGACAAAAAGAAATACTCCAGCTACCAAGAAAGAATAATAAATACATTTCTTCGTTATCTCTATCACAGGTAACTCAGCAATTGCTTTGGACTCTACTGAAACAGTTTAAAAATGTGGGTTTTTCCATGCCTTCTGGTCCAGTGTCCGATATTCAGCACACTTATAATCTGTTCTCTGCCACCATACAAGTCTTAAAATTTTTTGCCTTCTGGTTTTACCAAGAAATACATTTAGGAAGTCATAAAGTCTGCTACCGTCTCCTTTGGCTGATGTTAGTAAATCGGCTACAGTTCTGTGGAATATGTCAGTTTAAAACTGTACAAACTAATTCTTAAACAAACATTGTCTCCAAAAACACCATCCACCAAAATGTTATTTTTACATGGTTCATTTCCTTTCCCTTTTCCAGCAATAGAAGATTCATTTTATTAGCAAATTTTGGTTTACACTTATGTTCCTATCACAGAAAAATTATAATAACTTTATCAAACATGCAAAATAACTTAAAATAATTGCTTTCAGATTATTTTTAAATGTAAAAGCTGATAATCTGTAAGAAAGACTCTAAATGCAGGAAGTTTAAAGCACCACCCCTTTGCAGAACATTATGGCACCTGGAAGTTTTACATCTATGAGGACACGGAAGGTATAATTATTCAAACAATTATAAAGCCTGTGGCAGTGGAGCCACCATGAAAGCATGTGAACACAAAACATAAACAATGAGGAAAACAGAGAAAAGCCACATTTAACAAGTCCATAAAATATAAGAAATTATTTTAGAACAGCACTGTCTTTGTATCTTTAATCTCAGGGAGAAAAATTCAGGAGAAAAAGGGGTGAGACTCGAAGTGCTTCAAAAGAAATCAAACAATACTGATCCAAAATCAGCAGTAAGAAGATACTGAAACTCCATGGTCAGGACATTTAGGAGAAGCTGGCAATGCATGCAGACTCCTCTGAACTGGAACAGTTCAACTGCTAAAAATACGAACTTAACCACATTTCAGTCCCATCCTTCAGAATCTTATACCACACTCGTGCATTCCTTTTTAATCACACTAAACATAGTAATTCTAATTAGGAATGCCATAGACTATTTCACATAATTTAGTCTCTTCTTTTTGGTAGGTCACCATCAACCTATAATATTGTTATTGTTACTGCATTAAAAGAAAAACACTACAAAAATTCAGCTATTTTGATGAGGATTCTCCAATCTACTGATTATCAGTTCCTAATGCATCTAGATTCCTTACTCATATTTAAAATATCAGCTGTGTATATTACTGCAAGCATTTTACTTGTTCCTAATGGCTTATCTACACAGTGATGTATGCAGGAAACAGTCTGTTCTCGAGGATCCAGTTTTAAATTAAGGCTCAAATCACAGATTTTTTCGTAAGATTTTGACCCAGAATGCTAGAAATTTTCAAGAGCCAGTATTGCAAAAGAATTTGGAGTAATAAACCCCTTCTGACTTCAGTATAGGATCCATTATTCAGAGACAGATTTGAGATTTTCAGATTGACTTAGAAAATCTCACTGATGAAATCAGAAGATGTGAACACTGATATTCTTGTCACAAATGCCTTCCTTAAATAAAAGCAAAACAGAAGCTAATACTATGAAAAATAATTAAAAAAAAACGCAAACTCTGAAATACACAAAATTACAGTAATATTGGAAGTAAGTGTGAAAAAAACTGAGTTCCCAGGAGCCTTCAAAATCAGCAGCCTATATCTGTGTAATACACCAAGTGGCAAAGTAAAATCTCTACCAGCTGTAAGAATAATCAGGATGCGAATTGCAGCAAAAAATAAAAGAAGAAATTCCTGAGAGACAGTGTAAGTTTCACCAAAGAAGCTGAAGAGCAGAGCAGGCCTGTCCAGGGTATTCTGGGAAATTTCCTGGCCAAACCGTTTTCAGTTCCCACACAGCTAAAAGTGCAAAATTCAAACTCTGTTGCCCAGAATACGAAGGATTACATTGGGGAAGTAATGTGCTGGTTTACTTTGATCTGATTCCACCTTAACAAATGTTTCTCATCTTGAGCTGATGATTATACCCTGCAAGTGCAAAACACACACCATGTTAGCGTTGGCAACACTGAATATTGTCTGCACCAGATTGCAATTGGTGTTGAAAGATCCATGTGTATTACATCACCGCATGACCTACCGTAACAGCATTATCCCAATTCAAATAGCGATAGATAACTTTGTAATATTATCTAGCATTATGAAAACTAAAGGGAAATATTATATAGAAGGTTCAAAATTGTCACCCAGCTGTCATTTCTATACATTAGATTCAGAGTTGAATTTGTGTTAGGCAAGATTTTTGCATAGAGAATGGTAAAAGTATTGCCATGTTTAACCAAAAAAATGAGAAAGGCTATGAAAGCTCTGTTTCCCAAGTTGGCTCTCTCTGGCATCAAGCAGACCAACATCTGCCTCACATCTCCCAGCTCTAGACAGTACCTGTTCTTGTAAAACACTCGCAGTGCCTCTTTAGAAAAGGCAAAACTGGCCCAGGGCTTCTCAGCAAGAGAATACAAGCAAGAAATACTGGCACCTGAAGAGAGAGTGACCAGGTCACACCTTTCCCAGGAAGGGAAAGAAAGGAGGGAAAAACTGGCCAGATATGTGGAAAGAAAGCAAGACTTCCCATCTTCTGACACTGTTCAGAGGGATGAGATGATATAACATGGGGTGACAGATTTTTCAAAAGGCTTTCCTGCATTCCCACCACCTGAAGTGACCACCTTATATACACTGGCCTCTCCTCAGGCAGCAGCAAACACCAGCTTTTCTGTGCTCTGGTGGTGGGTTGGGGCTGGTTTTTGCTGCCCTAATTATCTTGCTAACTTAGGTGACGACTGCTCTGCCTGTGCCTACTGCAGGCCCTGAAGAAAGGTACAGAAAACCCAGTTTCATTACAATTATGAGAAAAGTCTTAGCAATTCATCATGCGAGTTGCTCATTTACCATTAGAGGTCACTGTCCTGCTTATGACATAACCCTTAGCTGCATTTCATTTTACAAAGATGTTGTACACAGGTAGACAGGCATTTTAAAGCTTAATAAAAAGCAAAGATACAAGCCATTATTTAAGTCAACTTTAAAAAAATCTTGCTCATATACAAGTCCTGTAGAAAATTGAAAAATAATAAAGAAAATCTATTAGAAAATGACAATTATCTCTTCTTAAAGGCCCAATAAGTTATTGAGTAGATGGTCTTATAATTAAGAAAAGTACTTAGCCAAAGAAATGTTGTCTTTAAAATGCTTCTCTTTTTAACATTGAGTTTTAATTATTGAATAAGCAACCCCTGCTTCCTTCTACATGCAGCCACTAAGACTGTGTCACTGTGATTTAGAACTAAATCTAAATGATATCTCTGTGAGGTCATAAGAAGCTGGAAACACAACAGAGAAGATGGTAACTTTCACATCCCTGAATTGACCTCTCTCATGAACAGAGAGCACTCAGGAAAACACACAGATGAAGATATGTGATCACTAATTCTCTTTAGTTCTCTCTAATGCTTTGAGAAATGGACTCTCTAGTTACTCTGGTTTGTATGCAGTACCTCACATGTACACCAACATGAAGAAAACTCAATATTTGTTAGTATAAAGAAACATTTAATGCTTTATGATACTCTTTGGATCAAACACAAAGTTACTACAAGGAGTTTCCTGAAATTCATTATAACTCCTGTAAAATACTGTTATGGGTTTATAATCCAATGATTACCATTTCTTCCATTTATCTTTAAGTTATATGGTCCTTAATGAACTTTATTGAAGCATAAATGTGCATCATATAGGTTAAAAGCATGAGAACATGAGGATGGCAAATATGGCATTCACTTGCTTCTCAGTTTTAATTAGGCCAACTGGGAGTATTTTAGCATGACATATTTCAGCTGTAAAATATACCACCTTTAGAGATGTACATCCCCAGCCAGGCATTTGCAATATTTTATCATCATGCTCAGGATTGTTCCTCAGCAGTGAACACTTCATCACTAGAAAGAAACTCAGTAACATTTTTTAAAGCAAAGGTCATGAGCCCTGAGCACTAAGCCCTCATTACAGGCTGATGATCTTCCTAAAACTAAGTCACTCTCCTTCTAGTAGGGAACAAAATCTAGAGGAGAAAGAGCCACCTCCTGTGCATGTAACAGCTCTCTCCTCTGTTAATGTTCTGATGCCTCATCATACTCTGTATAATCCACTGGCTGACGTACACTTCCATCACGTCTGCACAGATGTTGGGCTGGTCACCATAAAGGACATTTGTGTTGCATAAAGGACTGTTGTGTTACACAAATTTTTCCATAACTTTTCAGAAAGTGCTGTCAGTGACTGGTGTTTCCCTTGGGAGAAGAGAATCAGGAACTGCCATAATGGTCCTGATTAAGTGTTCTTGGAATATGGAAATGGCAATTCTAGGAAGATTATAGAGTTAACGTTTTCATTAGTCTTCAAGCCCTACTGCTGAATTCATCCTCACATACTTATTAAATAATACTTATATTTTATTACAATAACGAAAATAAAGAAGTGTAACTCCCAGTACTTAATCCACTACTCTCCCCCTGTAATGGAGACTGAGCTATAAAGAGGTTGGCAAACTTGCTGTAGAACTTACAGAGATACTTTAATCACAGTTACAGACAATAGATTTGTTTCCAGGACATTTTGGGTGGACCCGGGTATTAATCACACATTTCCATTAAACATTTCTATTTTCAACATCTGTTCAAAAGACTATCATAAATGAACACTAAGGTGATTCTGCAGAGAAGTCAAGAAGCCAAAAATAAATATTACTGTCACATTAACAAGTCCCTAAAACTGTGGAGAGAGAATAGATTTAACTTTCTTCTTCTTTGATGTTGGCCTTTGTATTAAATTACAGAATCTTTCAGGAGTAAAAGAAAAAGAAAAAGAAAAAGAAAAACACTTTTGGAAGTTGCACCCTTTATTTATCTTTTTTGCAATGTAACAAATACTTGCCAGGCTTTAGCTGATTACTCATACCAGGAGGAATTCAAAATGTCATTCCAGTTTAAAACAACTTTGAAAAATGAGACCCTTTTGAGGATAGACCAAGGCATTTAGATAAGTCAAGTATGTAAAGATCATACATTTTTTCAATTGCTAATGAATTTGTATGATATTTTTTAAAAGTATTTAAGAATAATAAGTGGCTAAGAAATCTGATACCCAATTCTGCTAAGGGAATTTTGCCACTGATGATAGTGTGTAAAAAGTAGGTCCAGGAAAAGTATCTCCTCCACGTAATTTTGATCCTCCGCATGTTGAAAATCATGTGCCTCAATGTGCTAGGAACTTTATCTTCCATTTACTCTACCAGGAGTAAAGGACGTGGTACCCAAACAGACAATTTTATACTTTTCACACAGTTTAAACTCCCTCTTTATGAGGGAGGCACGATTAACAGGCATAGTTTAAATGGCAGTTAGCAGGTCTGAAACTAACAAAGTTCTCACTATTTCTAAAGATAGGCAGCAGAAAATTAGGGACAGGATCTGGAAGCCTTCCTCAGGATCACATTTACTTTGCCAATTTCAGCTGAATTGCTGTAACAGTGAAGACTCCTTTCCCAAATAAGCGTACAAGGATTTGGGGCCCTGAAATTTAACTCTGAGCCTTTGACTGTTCAGTGCAATGCTAAGTAATTATGAGCTGACTCATCTGCAAGAACTGGCAGTGTAAAGGAGTGCTGTTAGTACAGGTTTACTACTAAGCAGTTACTGGCACGTGGGCAAATAAATACAGATCCCTGGCAGGGCGATCAAATAGTAACATTGCTGAGAAGTAACATGACTGACAAATTTCAACCTGCCTTTCTGTGATCTAGTGCCATTTTGAATTATACAAACCCCCAAAACACTCCACATTAAGATGAAACTAATACACAGAGCAGTTTTATACTTTTCAGCCTTTGTTGTTGTTTTTCATGCTCACTTCCAACTGCTAATAAGGTATCGTTTTCAGTGTGTTCAAGTTGTACTTGCATCTGAAGAAGGGGACCAGGCTAGGTGTTGAAGGGACTCCTTGGCAGATCCCTAAAGCAAAAGCAGAAAGGGAGGCCGAATACATTTGCCCTAATGGTTTTGTCTATAAGACTTGGATGCCTTGTTTTAAAAAATTCCTTGCTTGGTGTTAGCAGAAATAAACTCTGTATGTGCTTCATTATTATGAAAGGAAATGTAGAAGTACCTAAGTTTAATGAGATTTTGGAAAATAAATATACATCTTGAGTTGTCTGTGTGCTGGCGCTTTTTAATGAGTTTAACTTTTGGTGTATAAATAAATATTCTTTTAGATACCATCTGAATAATGTGCAAATTAAAAGAGGCATAGGGTAAGCGCTTCAGTGCAAAATTTCATTCTTTCTACAGTATAATATTTGTTGTTTGTTATCTTCTGTAGGCAGCAACTGATCATTATTTCCAGGAAGTGCTCAGGGAAATCTTGAAGTGTTTGTTTTAGATAATGATGTGCAGCATTCATAGCTACTTGTGACTTTCAGAAACTGAAATTAAAGATTCTGAAATATCAAGCATATAATTAAAAAATCCTTCATCGCTCAAGACTTTTGCTAGCTTCATTTTCATGTAACTGGGAAAAAAAATGTTTTCTTGAATGCTTTGCAATATGTTTTAAGTAAAGCATAAGTTCACTTAACTGAGTGGATGCAATTTGATTTGCTAAGAGTTGAAGTACACTAGACAGAACCAGTGACCCACTCTTCTGACCTGCTGGAGGTTGCATATCAGTGTGCCAGCAGCTTCAAATCCCTTTAACAACTGAGTAAGGAACAGAGCCTCATTTATCAAAAATACTTTTTCTCCATTCTCGGTTAACTCTTCCAGTTACTAAACTGTTAATTAACTGACCATGTTCTTTATTCAAGACTTTGTGTGATAATAATGTGAAAATGTAAACAAACAACACCAAGAAAATTATTTTGTCCATATGCAAGTACTTTCAAAGACTTAGTAAGAAGGAGACTAAAACCAACTTGGCTTGTAAACACTTTTTTAGAACCTAGAGAGTATACTAAACTTTGTCTTTCATCCTGAGGAACATGACCTATGTCACTTGTCCGGTCCACTGCATGAATTTATGCTTCCTTTTTTTTTTGTCTTTCATGCTACTATGATTCAGCAAAGCACGTAGCATTTGCTTATGTTTAATATCTTACAAAGATATGGACTCAAAAAATCTTAGATTTTTTTAAGTAATAAAGTTATTTTCATTGGATTTCATGCTTTTTGAGTCTTTATGGTTCACTTTTTAGTTTACTTCTCTTCTCCAACTAGCTGTTCAGCTTAATGGAATTACTGTCACTGTCTGATGAATTGGGTCAGTGAGGGTCAGGAGCCCAATGCAGCCAAACTTAGCCCAGAAATGGCAGCAGAAATTCACTGTAATGGGCACAGGTTAGAGGTCAGAAAGCTCTGAAGCATGAGCAAAGTTTAGTGGTATTTGAATGGCATTATCGTTGTTGTGACACTAAGCAGGATCCTTAGCCAAGGGCTAGGACCTAGCCAGGCGATGTGTGTAGCAACACAAAATCAAAAAGTTATCTCTGTGCAGAAAGAGCTGACCACCCGTGCAAAGACAGAGGAGACAGGTGAGTACAAATAAACACAAGTGGAGCATAGGGAAGCAAGGACACACAGATGCTACCTGTTAGTGTCAGAAATTGTGGTGTAAGTACCTCAACAACCTAGTCACAGCCAATTTATTTTTTTTTTACAAGCATCGCTGGAAATGAGATTCTTAAAGAGAAATACAAAGATGTATTTGAGAACATCCTTCTGAGACCTGATTAATAAAAAGACTTCTCCCAGCTATTTAAAATTAGAGGATTTTAAAATGGTGCGCTTTTTTTTCTCCTTGGAGGGCTTTCAAAGTGCTATTCAAAAGCAGGCTCATTTCCCATAACTTCATAAAGGAACATCTGGACTTAAAATATCCTTTCATCCTTTGTACATCATTTTAACACTTTCCCCTGATAGTATTTTTGTCTTCCTTCTTGGATTTATTAGCTCCTAAGTCATTACCTTTTGTTTCTCTTAGGGGTAATCATTGCTTGGGTCAACATTTTCAAGGAGCTCTCACAGCTTCAAAAATGTGGTAATCAACATTTTTTGATCATTATTTGCTGTGCTCCTCTTCCTTGCCTCCTCTGCAATGACTGTCAAAGCATTTCTTCCAGCTTTCTCTGCTGCCTGTGCATTCAAGCACTTCCTTCTTTTCATCTTATGGGGGTTGAATTTTCTCTCCCTTTAATTTAAAACTGATCTCTAATCATTATATTGACTAGAGCACACAAGATGAGAGTCAATAAGAAGGCAGATGTGATGGAGAAGAAGCAAGAATCTTCCACTTACACATTCAGCTGATGGCTATACTGTTGGTTTATGCAAAGGTATCTCCCCAGAACTCCCTCTTCTTTTATCATACAAACAATGAAAAAGTCCCACAAACCACAAGAAGTTCAGACACAAGGTTCTTGCAGCACTATTCCTTTGCAAAGCAGGTATTTACAAGCTTTGCAGAAAAGCATAGAGAGCAACTGTAAAACCCTTTAGCTATCCTATGAGATCTGTGGCCATGGTTACACAGCTGCTTTAATCCAGCATAAATCCAGTCTGCCAGTGAAATGGGGTACTTCTAAATTCCCCTTTCTATGAAACTATTCCTTCTCATTGCATCTCTGATGCTGGCTTTAGCTCTCCCAAGGTTGCACAGTGAGTCTGATAAGGGAACAGATGCAACTGCAAACTAAGCCAGCAAAAAAGCACCAAATAGTGATTTTTAGTCAAATTAGCTTCCTTATCCAAATCATTGCATAGCTCTATAAGCACTAACACTGGAAAACGTTGGACATACGCAGCTGAGGGTGAAGTGCAAGGGCTGAAAATATTTCTCTGTTTAGTAACAGTGAGGTGAAAATCAACTGAGGGCGAGTATGAAGCTACAGCCCAGTCTCTTCCTTTCTGTGTCTGAAAGTGCAGCTTCATTTCTGAGCTTATAGTGGAGTCCCATTGACCCTATATGCAAATTGTACACATATATTTTATTACCTTGCTAGATTATGGCCATACTATTCACAGGATCAGTTCAATAAAGTAACTATTACAAGTGCAAGTTTTTGCTATTGTGATTAAAAATTGCCACTGAAGAATAAAACACTTAGGATTTACCTGGTCCTGTGTGTTAAAATTACAGCCCATGTTGAAATAGTTAATAGTGCTTAATCTACAGGAAAATAATTCCTACAGCACTCAATTATAAGGTCAAAAGAAACATTTTCCCAACTTTTATGATATCTAGAAAATTGAGGGTTAGCAGGGTTAAGCAGAGGGTCAATCATCTTAAAGCTCCAACTATAAAGGATCCACATTTACACACCATTCAGAAAGCAGAAATATATGTGCTTTAGGAAAAAAAAAATCAATTAAAAGTCTTTCTAATAAGACCTTTCCTAAAAACATGTATGCTTTAATTTTTCTCTCTTCTTGCATCTCTGTATATATAAGGAGTTAATGTATGTAATATATAACAAGTACAGTTATATAATTCCAAAAAAAACCACACACCAGAATTAAAAAAATAGGTGAAACTATTATTTTTAAATGTATAGCCACACACCCATGTATGATGGCCCAAATACAAGAAATTTTAGTAAATATCTTGAACAAAATATACGTATATTTTTAAAGCATTAAGATATATTACTGCTTCCCTGCTGAACCAACTCAAAAGCTGGTTAAAGAAACCTGGATAATTTTAAAGAGCAAATCTGGTGTTGCTCAGCAACAGCACACCCTGATAGAAAGGATGCAGGATGTTGGAAGATTTAATATTAGGGAACTGTGCTTGCAAGTGGAAGAAGAAGAACAAATACAATTTATTCAAACAACATCCATAAAATTGGGACAGCTTAAAAAATAATAATCAGATGAAGTGATCGTGCTAATATTAATCTTTGTATAATAGAGCTAAATAAAAAGTTATTGCCTGGAACCAATGAGCTGGCATCACAGTTCATTAAATGGCATTGATGTTTGCACTGTCTTTATATGATATGATGAAGAAAAAAAAGCAGCTCATTTTATGAGAATTGGAGAGCAATCTCATGGCTAAGACTTTAGTTCTGGCACTAGGTTGGATGAGTATTTGCCAAAGTGAGAACTGAATAAGAACATAGGCCTTGATGCTTTCTCCTGAATCAGAGGAAATCTGATGCTCTCAAAGGTGAAAATGTCTTAGACAATATATGCTTCACCTTTGCTTTGCATCTTTCCTATTCGTTTATTCCTGATCAGAGTAGCCAGCCGTTCTTTTGGTTAAAAGTACTGTGTTTTTTCATTTTGAAGTCACTCTGGCTAAATGTTCCATAGTGTTCTTTCTTACTGAATACAAACAGATTCTACAGAAAATTAATTTTCTGTCTCTCAGCCATCCCTTCTACTACTGTTGGATGTTATTGAGAACAACTGCAAGAGAGACTAAGACTGCTTAGATGACAGAAGGCATGACAAGGTCTAAGAAGTGTCAGAGATCAAGATATGACAGAATCAGACAGTGCTGAGCAGCAAGACCTGTATGAAGGAGAGAGAGTGCCGTGCCCTAGAACTCACTTATAAGGCAGCCTATAAAAAAACAGCTTTTGGAAACAGTACCGTTTTATGTCAGCACCTCTGAGGATATGTCAAGACAAACTCATACTGTAGTCCCCATGTATGACAGACTAGTAGTGCGTCTCCACTGATTACAGCAACTCAAAACATACCACTTGTAATCCAGTATGATATGGACAATCTTAACACTAATTATTTTTTTATGGCAAAATACAGAACAAACAATGTAAAGATAGTTCTGCTCACAAACCCTGAGGATGGAACTCAAGATGTGGAGCTGGCTAGAAGACCTCAGTCTTCCCATCAGCTGGTTTGAAAGAGACTCTCTTTAATCATTTGCCTTGTTGCCTTCTACATAAAAACTCTTCTTGTTCCCCCTAGATGTATGATTAAGTGATACTTAAAATGGACTATAAAGTCATAACTGCCTGAAATTTTATCAGAAATACTTTCCCAGACATAAAATCTGCAGGATTCTAGAAAGAACACCTGTAAAGAAGGACATGAGCTTCTGCTCATCAATGTGACATTGAAACAGAATTATTAGGACAGAGCAAAAAACCTGTTGTTATAACGTTTGTTTCTTGGACACCTGGTGATAACAACACAGACGTTAGGTATCTGCATTACTCTTCTCTCTGTCCTATAAGTAAATGTCAAATATGGAAAGATTTTTTGTTGCTTCTTTGATGTAAAACTCATTTTATTAAACAGGAGTGATACCATCTTGCCTATTATATGATTGGCTGCATGGGAAACGAGTCTGACAGCACTTCTCAGAGAAACTGTCCTCTGGGTGACTACCTTTGGTGTGACCCAGCTATACCCTTAGCTTGTCAGAAGCTATTTACATCAAATACCATCAAACTTTCATTGAAAATACAGAACAAAAGCCCTTCAAGCACCTGCTGTCCCAAAATGACAAAGAAAAATGTGGACTAGAATGAAAAAGGATAAATATTTCATAAAAATAAGCATTTCATTAAAATTTCATTCGTATAATTTCCCTTCCATTCTGGGAAAGGGGTTTTAATTAAAATCTACAAGGCACAAGTGTAAGGTGAAAGGCAGAACTAATATCCTAAGAAGAAAAAAAAATAGAAGGAAGAAATTATTTCCTAGGGAAAACCTATGATCAGAGTAATACCATGCTGAAGATTTGACCCCTCAGATTTCACCATTGATGACATTCCCACTTTCAAAAGGTACAATGATCTCAGCACATCCCTCTAAGTGATATGAGAATTTTGTTGAATCTTTGTTTTCAAAATGTTGGGATATGTTTGCTGCAGTCTTCAAAGCAGCTTGAAGTCATTTTTATATCAGAGCAATGCCAGGCCCATGATTGAGCCCTTAGCTACATATGTCAAGAACAAATTGCACTTTACTGAAAGGTTATTGGTGATGATATTTACAAAAGGAAATGTGAAGATGTGGAGTTATGTTATAACTCAGAAGAAAATTGTTGAGATGAAGTGGGAGAACTACAAAATATCAATGTTGGAAAATAAGTAAGCTACTCTAAGTAGAGCTCTTCTTTCTATCCTTTTCTTAGCCCTGGCTTTGCAGTGTATTTTTATTTAGTAGAAATGCATTAAAAAGAACATTTATTCTGCAAATTCTTGTTATGCTTCTCAGCTATGCACTTCTGGAAAGGTAATTGTGTGGTGCCTTTATGACCATGTTTTTCTGAGCTATGTTTCCCCAAGTTCTGAAAAATTATAACAGTTGAGATGAATACACTGAAGAGGATGTGAGGTTGTTTCCCAGATTCTACCGCGCCAATTTTCAGTGGTTCAGAGTCTAGAGCTGGCTCTTATGTAAAACACACAGTTTCTTTTTGAAAGAGGAAAAACCTCTCTGAAAATGTAGAACAGAACTGGTGCAGATTATATAAACCACAAGACAAACAAATGGCCTAAGCCTATTCCATAACTGTATTTTTTGCTAGAAAGCTTTTGAACAATTGTAATCTCTTTGAAAATATCACTAAACCAAAGACTTGGAAGTCTATCCATGACAAAGTATTTTAACCAGTAGCACATGGATTATAGTTTAGAAATTCCTGTGCTAATAATAATCAGCTATGAAAACTATCTTCCAAATTCATTTTAGCTGCAAAGGTGGAATATATCTCATCTTTTGTAAGCAATAGAAAGAAAGGAAAAAGATTGTATGTGTTCTATAACAGGCTCATTAGAAAAGTAGGAATAATAAATCTAGGATCACTTTCTTGTGGAGAGAAAAGGGTTTGGGAGGAAAATGGACTAAAAAAGTATTTGTGAAACAGATGGGGCAGACTTCCATGAAAAGAAATCATGAAGTACTAGGAAGTCCATTTTCAAAATAGTTATTAAAGAATGTATCAAACCTGCAGGTATTTCATTGTGCAGCACCCTTTAAAAAAGGCTCCATTGCAAACTTGATTCTCTAAATTTTTTCTTACACCTTGGATACAGATGTATAAAAAGTAATGGAGTTGATTATGACTTGTCAATGCTTCTTCAAATTTTACACCAGCAATAATTCCATAGCCCATCATGAGATAAAGGATGCAGAATTAGATTTTGTCCTTCAATGCTAAATTATGATTAATAGATGTTTTTCATGTTCATTTCCTTTAGCCATGCAGTGAATTAATATATCAGAACATGCAACTAACTTTTCTCAGGTAACATATAATTCATGTTACCACAGGAAGTTACTGATACCAATTATCTGCTCCAAGAGCCCGTCTTTATAATTGCAAAACTGAATCCAGCAAGATCTTTCAAGATAGTGAGCCAAAATGTACCCTAGAAAGTCTGCAAGCATTCCCCTAACAGGGTAACATGCATTCTTCAGATCTTTCAGCAGTGACTAAGGGATGTTTTACCTTCAGTACTGAACACATTCTAAATTGTAATCTGTTTTGGAGAGATCTGCGTGTGATGAAAAAGGAGCTTGTTGCCCTTTTCAGTTTATAATGTCACCAGAAATTAAGTCTATTTAACAGATGTGGAATTCATCATTTCAGCCTTTAACTTGCATTAGAAAGTCACCTTTTTGATAACAGATCCCACTGTGTGTTGTATATACTGCAAGTATCAAAGGAATTCACACATAAATAAGTTTTCCTCAAACAAAAAAGATGCGCTTTCCCTATGTTATAACTAAAGAACCAAGTCTCCTAACACCACGTTTCTAAGCAGTTTATCAAAGTGAAATCCTTGCAAGTAAAATAAAGTGAAATTAAAAAAATAGTTGCACTTAAAAACTTGGATCTTCAGCTGATCACAATAACACTGTTTTATCTGACCCATAATAGCTCACTACAGTTAACAGTAATCAGCTACCTCTCATAACCCAGCATCATTTCAAGAGCTCATTTAAAAATTTTAAGAGAGATGCCTAATAAATATTTAACTCTTTTTCTCAGTATTCAAATTACTTTTACTCTAAGTAATGGCACACTAGATGACTTAGCAAAAGAAACTTGAATTCAGTTTCCCAAGAAGCAAGTACAGCACAAACTAAGTCCTGTCATTTCTCTGCCTCAGTTTCCCTCCTATGAATTAGGAAAAAATAAGAAGGAAACAGATTGATTCTGTACAGCATCCTCAAATATTCAGGACCTTGATCCATGTATACATAATTCTTTCATTAAAAATATATTTCATACCTTTTTATTACATACAGCTGGTCTCTATGAAGAGTATCGATCCTACTCAAACCTATCAGTGTTACTGAATTTAATGTGATTGCAGGTAGTTTCCTTCTTTGAAATTGACACAAATCCAAATGCTGCATTGTCTCATGAGTACTCTCCTCACTGTTTCTTGCTACTTATCCCAAACCCAATGAAGAACTGTTGAAAATTCCTTAAGAAGGACTATATGTTTCTCTGCAGATGAAGAAAGGTCTAGACTAGACAGTAACACAAAATTTGTTGCAGAGGAGTGTTAAAACAGCCAGTCATCACACATTTACAACAAGGACAACAATTGTTTCCCTAGATTCCTTAATAATAAGTTGGGCTCACATTACACTTCTTGTAACTGAAAATATTCCAGTAACATATGAGGTGACTGTGATTGAACTAATGTTGGTGTTCCAAATCAATTTCCCTTACACAAATTTACAATACAAGAATTCATTAAGACAAGGAAGCTGGTCTGATATATGAAATAATATTTACCTAGAAGCTCTGGCCAAGATAACTTATCCTCGAATTCCAACAGCAAATTAGTTCCTTTCTCCTACTTCACTGCATTTCATTTACATATATACCAAACCCTTTCATAATAATCACAACAATACCCTCAGCTTACTGAAATAAACATTAATTCAAAAGAAATACAAAAACATGCAAATGCTCAAACTGAACAGGGGAAAGAACAAAAATTAGTGCACATCAATTCCCACACATTTACAAATTTCTGTATTTGTGAAACTGTGATTAGTCACAAAAATAAACTAAAAATAAAAATAAAAAACTTAGAGTTTTATAAAAAAAACAGGACTCAATTCCAATGAAGTACTCATGACTTTTCCAGGCAAATGAGAATACTACTTATCTGATTTTTCACCGTTCCCTTTTTTATTTTTATCCTTTTCTAATAAAAGGAAACACAAACAGAAAAGCCTTAATCATATTCTCATTTACATTAGTTTTAGTGTACTCTGTCAACTGTCTTCAATTGAGGGACCTTAACAGCATCACAGTTCTATAGCACGTGTTTAACAGCTTCACTCAGATTGTTCATTTACTTCAAGTTAGGGACAAAATTAAGAGCTGGGGATCTACAGTGAGGGGAAAGCAAGACTCGGTTCCAAACCCAAAGATCAGTTCATCTTAAGGAAACTCTGTGACACTCATCAGCATGTCGAGCTCTTTCTTTATTTTCTTCTGTGTCCTGTGATCAATTTTTTTTAACAAATTTGAAAGAAATAGTAGTAAGAGTGAGGCAGCTCTCCATCTGGAGTAAGTTGGGGAGCTCCACTGAAATATGTGGGTTAGACCTCCAGCTGACATAAATCTCTCTGGGACCACTGAAGTTAATCATGAGCTTTCCAGTTGGAGTAAATTCATGCACTCCTACTAAAATCAATGGCATCACTTTGATTCATGGCCACTGAAGAATTGGTGCCATGTTATATACCTTATCAAATAGAAAAAATTGATATATTTGTAGGAAATCGCTGAGAGGGGAGCCATAGGATTTTAATTTTTAATACAGAGAGTCTGAAACTGCTTTAGCTGTTTGAAATACAGGGTGGGCTTGATTTTGACTCTGTCCTTTTCCCAGTCTCAAGGACCATTGAAACAATGGGGCTTTTTGCCCAAAAAAATATCTCCAAAGTCAACACTTGCATAACATGAAGATATTACTGGCATTCATATCACCTCTCTATTAAGCTAGGAGGTCAGTCTCTATAGGACATCTGTACATCTGGGGAGAGAGCGCAAAATCCTGAGGGCAGTTCAAAGCAGGAGCCTGGTGCTAATTAGGCTTTAACCCTCTGGAGAAGGAAATATCCCTCTCTTGCCCTGCTCCCTTTTCCTTTGACTGTGAGATTGTAAAAAGGTGCGAAAGCTACTTCTAAGCTTTTGTGCGTACACTTCTGAGCCCTTTCTAGTTACCCAAACCTCCTGTAAGGAGTTATACAAGATGTCAGTGACAGGGACTCCATCATACCAGTCAAGCGCACACATTAGAGAGTTTAATAACTGTTTTTCATAGCCCTGTAATTAAGTGTAGACAGGAAACTGAGTGTTGCAGCTGTGCACACAAGAAAACACAAATAAGATACCTCCTCAGTCTCTCTCATTACTTACCCCAGTTTCTCCTAGCTCAGGCAAAACCACACCTCGCTTCCCATTGCCCACCTGTTGTAACCACCTCTGCCTCACCCCTTTACTTTCTCCAAAGTAGTGAAGGAAGAGTCCAGCTGCTTTTAGCAGTGATACTACTCCTTTGTCTCATTCCAGCCGGGCCATTCTGTACCTACTGCCATGTCTGTTGCTCTGACTTCTTGGTGCCTAGCACAGAAATTTTGTTATAATCCTGTAAGACATGCCTTTCCTCAAGGTTTTTCATTTCCTGATTTACAGGAATATTTTCAGACTCCCAGAAATTGTTATAATGATTGGAAACCCTGGCAAAAATCCAGTATTTTATTAACAATTTATCTTTTATATCTTTTGCTCTTTTCTTCTCTGGAAACAGAAGAAAATATGATTGGTGTTCAGGTTACTAATTAGTTAATAACTGTCACTTTTCTTCTCAGACAAGTTATGTGTGAAAAAAATCTCTTCTTATAAAATCAAGCTCTACTTGAATCATTTTTCCAGAGTAACAGTGAGGTTTGTATATACACATTACTGTTATAATGTCAAAGTTCAATCATACGCAGAGTTTATTAGATTTTGTTTTATTCTTTCCCTTGAATTATTCATTGAGTATCTATAATTTCCCAAAGAATAATTTCATAAAGTGCTGCAGCAATAAAACTCTCGATATATAGCACACCAATGTGGATGGTATTTATGATGTACTCAAAGAAAGATCAGCCCGTTACATTAATCATATAAAAGTATTGAAAAATTATATTTAATCATTTCTATTTGGAAACCTGCTCAGAGATTGAAAACCTGCATGAAACCTAGAATTAAATTTCATACAACATTTCCTACAACAATATACATAATTATTCAATACTTCCAGGTTTGTCTGGTGTTCAGTAATCTCTCATCTCATTTTCTCTGAATTGTGAGTTATATTTAATCTTTTTTATTTCATAGGTTTTTTTCTTAGAACATTCCAGATTTAATAAGTAGAAACGGTAAGATATAAAAAGCTCTGTCCTTTGGTCAAGACAAGCTGAAAAGCAAGACGTCTCCTTCCTGATAACCCATTCTGGTTCTGAGGACCACCAGGACCCTAACAGCACTTCAAGCATCTTCTGTGCCTCTGTGACAGGAAGAGGTGCCACCACAGCCTTTGTGCTGGCCTGCTTGGGTGGGAACACAGCATCTTACAGAGTACCACAAATTTCCTTCAGGACCATGTGTAATGATGAAGGAAGCCAAACTGTGGCCTACTAGAGTTTATCATTAAAAGTGTAGTGACACTGGAATTGTAAGTGGCATTAGTAAATTCTTTTGAATGCCACCTAGTTAGAGAATTAATTTTTCCCTATATTTGCCTTCTGGGAACACTGAACCACATTATGTTTCAATTTGATCTTTCTGACAATTAAACTTCCCAGGCTTTGCTATACTCTTCCTGTAAAAAGTCAAAAGAAAGTCAAATCTGAAGACCCAACCTGTGCTTCAGTAGGCCAAAAAGCAGAAGTTCTGCCTAGTACTTCTGGCAGGCTCACATGCACTGTAAGCCAAATCACATTAACATTTTTCAGATATTTGAAAAGTTAAATATGGTATACCAACACACCTAGTTTGTGGCACATGAAATCAAATGGAAAATGAGCAAGCATGATTCCTAACGAAGCAGAATATATTGTCATAGTGTTTTACCTGTGTCAGGACTGCACGAACATTCCATAAAGTCAATTTTTGAAAAGCTGGAATCTGCAAATGAACATAAATCATAAATAGAAATATAAATCGTATATAGAAAATAAATCTATGAAAATATAATAATGCCATTATGAACTCTAACAAGCAAAGTGTAAGTATAGAATATATAAACCTATATATATAAATGGAAGGTTTTTCAGAGTTTCATTTTAGTGTTCCTGCAAAGGAATCCAAGAATAAACAATTGGTATAATACTAACAAGCTCAGATTTATCTTTGAACATTAATAACTTATTTGAAATAGCTCGGCCTCCTGTATACAAGCCACCCTGTAGTGTTTCAGCTGATTTTGATTCTCTTCGTGAAGAAACCTTTTAGCTAATCATTTTTATCTCTGTGTGTCAATAAATCTTGCATCTCTAGGGCAATGACTTTTACTCAGCAAATGTTAAGCAGAAATAAAACCGCCCAGAACAGTCTGAGCATGAGAATTTCAATAAGAATTTAGCAATATATTGATCCACTTCTCCCCCTTCTGACTTTTCATTACTTTCACCTCCTGAATTCAATAAGATAAAAAGCTGAAGTAGCATGTGACTTACGGGCTTTAGCCAACCATACAAAAATTATTTTTGAATGGATTCTTCGCCAACAGCAAATTCAAAAAAAGGTTTTAGAATACTAAAGGCACTAGAATGTGGTCAATAATCTATTCTTGAAAGGAATAGTTGGCAGTCACAGACTAAAAGTGAGTGACCCCTTCTATAAATACAGACAGAATAAAAAGCAGAAATCTGAAGATAAGAAATTAATATATGCAATAGTTGGAAAACAAAGCCTGGAATGAAAACCATGTTTCCATGGATTTCTAAATGTAATATATTATTACATGCCCTACATTTCCTCTTTCTTGGAAGGCAGTTGATGAAGCGTTTACATCTTACACTGTTCCTTAAATAAAGTAAAATTACGTTAATTTAACTCTTGTGTAATTATTTATAAGCACCTGCCACCTAAGAGCCACTTCCTGCACATCAATTTAATAAATACTATATCCATTCCCCTAATATTTACCAATGAGAACCAGAAGATAATCAATAGTGACCAAAAATATTTATTGAAAATCCATCCTACCATTAAAAATGGTCATTGAAAAACTTCTCACTGATCTTATATTCAAAGTTTGAATTCTATCCCAAATGGTAGAGATACTATACCTCTTCAGTCCTAACATATGAGTATGATAAATAATGTTGAGCATCAAATCTTCTTTAAGTTCACAATGTAGATAATTGTCTGTCTCTATGGTTACCATGACAACTGATGTATGTCCACCAACATTTCACAGACCTGTATTCTTACAACACCCTGTGAGGGTCTGAGACACAGCTCAGCGAATGAATGTGCCAACATGGCTGGAGATCACCATGTGTACAGTACTACACTCTCATCAGAACCTATTGAGTACAGATGAATTAACAGTGACTGCCAGAGGAATTAAGTATTTACTGTATAGTGGCACAGAATGAGATGTTAATGTTTTAAAAATAATGTTTACTGATAAAAATTTATTATAAATTAATTTCAATCATTGCCCTAACAACAAAATTTCATAGAGGTCAGCACATCTAGCTTTTCTCTTCTTGTTTCTATTTCCCAACATTAAAATAAGTCACGTTATCCAATTACATAGGAAGCATTTAAGAAAGGAATTATTTTCTTTTTTTTAAAAAAATCATATCAAATCATTTTAATCTATGTAAGCACATGAAGTCTGATCCAGATAAACGGATGTTAAAGACTACAAGATCAACAGCTTACAGCTAAGTTATAACAGGAACAGTGTGACTGTCCATTCTCTGTTCAACTGATGCCACAGCACAGCTTCACAAAGAGATGGTGAGTTCTGGGACAAGATCTATTTTCTTTCAGTTTTAGAGTAGAGCTACTCTAAAAAGGGAGGTCATGATCCAAGATTTACACTCCTATATGTTTTTGCTGCAAATGTTGAAAAAATGGCAATGAAAAGAAAGGAATTTGCCCACTAAACGGTCTACACTCCAAAATGTAGAAAGTGATAAATAATCCAAGGTAAAAGGACAACTTGCAACCATCTCACTAAACCTTAGAAATAAAACTACCAATGTTCATAATGTCCTGTATATTCTGTGACAATGTGATTACCTTGTTTCTCAAAGGACAGAGGACATGTAGTTAAATATCTGAAGGTGCCCCGAATATACCAGAATGAAATCTTACATAGCAAAGCAGCCACTGGAAAAATTATGTTGCACTATTACAGACAATTTTTTGCCAGAAATGTGTCAGTTTAAACAAAGCTGCATTAAGAACATACTTTTGAAAGTGCATTGCTTCCTATCCTGAGATGAAAACAAAACATGGAATCAGAATTTCTTACAGATTGAAAATTACAAGTTTGTATCAGCTGCATTCTGCATAAAAATGCCAATTTAGCACTGTCTAAAATCTCCTACACTTAATCCTGCATCATGATAAACATAAACTTCAGTAAAACAAAACAATCAATTTGTATGCTACAGCCAAGCAAAATGTTAACTAACCACTTTATAATAAATTGCTCTCATCCTCTCTAAGCATCACTTTCAGCATCCAACGAATGTTAATCCCGTTTGTCCTAGCACAATGTAACATTTCAACAGAACACACACCAACAGGGTCTTTATGTAAATATTCAGAAAGGTTCCCTGGGGCATTTTTCCTGCAGCACTTAAAGCAAGCCTGTGTACAAGTTCATTGATTTTGGTAGATATTTACTTAGTAATGGTAGATATCTTACCAGTAATGGTTTTCACTTATTCAAGGTAGAAATAAGAAAAGGGGCTTAGAGTTGCTTTGTTTGTGTTTAAATATGACCATGAGCATATTTTCCAACTTCTCTGATAAGAGATTTCAGCTTTGGATTTCGTAACACTGTGTCAGGAAGAAAGAAACAGACTCTGGAATCCCAATAATTTTTTATATGGTGCCAATGAAATTACAGCATAAGTATGTGATAACATTTAACATGGCTCTCAAATAAAAGCTAAACTCATATCAGAGTTTAGAGCGCCTTAAGTATTTTTCAAGGTCACACTGTAAATTCATAAACTTTTCAGTAATAAAAGTCAAAATTTGAAGTTTGATGCAGAGTCTTTCACAGATTGCTCCCATAATGTCCCCAGATAACAAAGGGAAATTATGTAATTAGTTGTGACAATGGACTTCTTAAAAATTTGTATTTAGCTAAGGTTTCGGCAAGAGAGTCTGCGCATTATTAGCTGCAGTTCAGATGCATGAGCTACAAAGTCTGCTTGTTCACTCACTGTGTGTGTCCCTCCTAAGATTAGGAAAAGGAGCAATCTAATTAGAAATAATCTTGCCAAGAACAAATATCAAAGAAGAAAAGCTAGGAGACAAAGCTTTTTTAATTTTTTTCCCGGTCACCAAATGAGTCCGTTAACTATTGTGGATTGTGGTCTTATCTCAAGCAAAGGATAACGGCAAAGGATAATGCATTAGTCGATTTCAAAACTATTTGTTTATTATATCTTTAAAAAATGTTATTATGTCTTCTAAACATAATGGGGCCTGCACAAAACCTGCTGATTGTTAAAAAGATACAGTTTCAATGCACAGAATATATTTAACACTAAGTAAACTGAGCTGCAGAGAGAAACAAGCTTTGATTTATGTAATGTTGCCTAATCTCTAACTCTCATAATGGGAAATAAAGTGGCTTTTATGAGGTTCTAGTCCCTCCAGAGTTATTTGTTAATAATGACTTAACTGGCAAAGTTTGAAAGTAAAACCAATTTTTAAGTGAGCCAGAATCACAGCTCTTTGGGGATTAGCACTGGAGATCAAAGTCAGCAACAAATACCCGGAGCTGAACAGAGAATGTCAGGGTTGTTTTCTTACTTCATAGAAGCTTCTGAGTTTTATATGATCTCCTTGCTAATTAAGATTCAATATACCAGTGAGCTGTGATCTTTGGTGTCTTCCACACCTGAATAATATTTTCTGACATTTAAGTCAAGCTAAATCTGAGTGTCTTAGTGACAGTAATGAACTGTATACTCAGAACTATATTAAAACAAGGTTTCCTATGTTGGGTTTCATAAGTTGCATTATAAATGTGGAGGGAGCAGCAGACTGAGCTCTTTTTAAGACAATTTTTTGTCAGATACCTTGATACAACATTTCAAAATTAAAATAAAAAAATTATATCAGGGTGAACAAAAATGTAAAACCTTGTAAAATTTGTATTTTATTTCCTATTTTACAATGTTGTGTTTCTGCAAGTAGTACAAAATAAATTTTGTTCTTTTTAGGTCCAGGAAAAATTGCTATTTCTATAAAGGCATAGTTCCTATTTCCTTATATTTCCTGTTATCATAATTAAAAAAAAAAAAACAAACATAATAATAATCAGGTTCTTTCTTTGTCCTTTACATTTCAGCATATTAGTCAGAAATACCTCAGAGAAACAGGTATATAAGAGACTCTCAGGTATTGAAAAATAGACCACTGCTTTTAAATTCTTACGTTAGACTGATACTAAAACAACAAAAAAAAATCAAAGGTTGGAGAAATGTGTCAAGTAAAAAGAAGCCACAAAAACTATACATCACTGTATTTTTCAAACAAAATAGAAGCCATTGAATTGCAAACTCAGGAACAACAGCTTACTCAGCAAATGCATAGGGCTTCCTGCCAGCTACTGAGTCACAGCAGAGTGTAGGTGCCACGTGTTTCTCAGAGCAGCTGAACTGTCATCAAACTCCGCAGTATGGCAGGTATGAAACTATCACAGTCAAAGGAAAAAGACAAGTGTGTCTGTGTAGACAGTGATATGCAAATCAGACTGTTCATTAACAGGTCTAACCAGCTAAGCAGAATGAGAACTAATAAAAAACTGGAAAGATGGCATTTCTGTAGATGCCTGTTTTTTGTGTGTGTTATCAAGGATCAAATTCTATCTATTTTATTCCTAAGCAAGATCACTCAAATCAGCAAAATTAAGCATATGCTAAAGTTAAGTATATTGTTAAATGCCACCTATAGAACGCTGCTTTCTCAAACTGAAGCAAATAGAGAAGGTGTGCTTGCCAGCTGGCATGATTCACAAAGATTACATTATTGTATTGAAGGTCTTCTGAAAATAGAAAAGAAAAATGTAAAATTCCAACTAATGAATATTTGACACTATTTAAAAATAATGCATATGGAAAAATTAAAAAGTTTTTTTCATTGTTAGATACTTACTAAAAAATTAAAAGGACTGCATGTAAATTTTTAGTTTAATAACAAGAATTCCTGCCCTGCAGCTGAAGTGCTTTATGATTTCCCATGGAGAGAAATGGTCCCTCTGCCAATCGCATGTTTTCATCCTTGCACTGACTCTGCCACTCATTTGACCCTCGGTGAGTTCATTCAACTCTCCAAACCAGCAGAAAAATACTGAGGATTTTTTGAGGGGGGTTGTTTTCTGCTCATTTACTCAGATTAATGAGGTCATGGTAGTGTCAGATGACTACCTGAGCCAACAGAAGGAAGATAAAAGGAGAAGCACACTGCTGCAAAGGAAGGGAAAAAAAGGAGTAAGAAGTGATGTTGCCCTCTTGGAGGCTGTAAGCTGCCACACTGGCTCAGACATAATGCAAGATTCAATACAAAAGATGAAATTACATAAATCTATGAAGGAAAACATCTGAGGATTTTTTGTTGGCTACAATTGGTTATCAGCCCTATTTCTACCTCTGCTTCTTATGGTCCCCAAGAACAGTGTATGTTATATTCAATCACATTCCACTTTTCCACTACTAGCTTCTAAATGCTCCACATTTGCCCTGGACAATAAAGGCTTTCTGGAATTTTGAATAAAAGTAACAATAAGCCTCACAACTACAGTCATGGAAAAGGTCCCTATCCTGAGGAAACTTCCCAAAGCAAATTCTTACCAGCTTTCTGTTTCTTCCATCCTGTCCATGAGTATAAATTAACTTTACTTCACAGAGACTCAGACCTCCTATCAACTATTCATTGCAAAGATTGAAACTTTGATTAGTAAGATCACTCAGTCACATTATGTATTTTTGTTTCCTTCACTAAAAGCAGGAATCATGTCTTTAATTAATGCCTGTGAAGTTCATCTTCATGAAGCAATATAAATTTTAGTTAAGAAAGTAGTGTGATCATGACACCATCAACTCTGATCACTTAGGGAACATAAAGAAGACAGATAGAAAAAGCAGAATTGAAAACAGAGTACTCTGAGGCCTACAGTTCAGATCTAGGGACTACCTTTGGCATCTGTTCTCAGTACATCTCAGAGCCCCTCTAGAAGTAAAACTTTATGTAATAAGCAAAATCAGAAATCGAATCACTCGGTGCTCTGATTCTGATCTAAAATGAATTTAAAAAGAAGCTGGCTCATTACAGTCATAGAATCATAAAATGGTTTGGGTCAGAAGGGACCTTTAAAAGTCATCTAGTCCAGCCCTTTGATAATTTTTGTGGCCCTCTGTAGAGCTGAGAAAGCTCTTTGTGGCCCTCTGTAGAGTTGGGGAAGCTCTACAGTGTCCTAATCAAATTAAAAGAGATCTGTATCAGAAATTATTTTTTAAAATAGTTAACTTGCCACCTAGATTCATAGTTCCATTATTTTTTTTTTATCTGCACTAACCAGAGACTACTTTAAAAAAAAACTGGGTTTATGCTAAAATTGTGGCAATGCCTATATTAGGAATCAAACTGTTTTTTCTTTAGTTGGGTGTTATCAAATATGGACACAATGGTGAGAAAACATAAGAAGTCAGTCATAAAATGAAAAAAGATTAGAACTTTTCTACATTATCATACAGTCCCAGTCCTCTACAATTGCACCATCAAAAAGTTGAAATATGTTCAAATTTCTCTATCACATCCAGTCCATTCAAGACAAAATTTTGCTTTCTTTCCTTTCCATCCTCTTTCTTATTTTGGGATCCAACATACCTACATCATTTCTCAAGCACACATGGATTTTTCAGCACAGCCTCTACAAATAACAAATAACTAAGATACTTTACTTTCAAAGGCGTCATGAGCTGGTTAGAAGCCTGTTAGAAACCAAATTTAGTTGGTTTTGCTAATGAAAATTTATAGCTTTCACTGTGAAACATTTTCTCTATGACCAGACATAAAAGTAACCTTAACTGCAAGCACTCCAATTCAATGGCAGCAATTTACAATATTTTTTTTAAACAGTAGCATTAAATATATATCCACTTACCCAAACCACATTAGGTCTGATTGTGCCAGGCATGATATATGCATTTAGTAATATAATAAGAAGTCCCCATTCCAAACAGCCTGCACTCTATGTAGCAAAATGAAGGAAGATAGTGACTATTTTATAGAAAGAAAACTAAACCAAAGTCCTGAATCATAAACAATATAAGCATTACGACATAAATAAATTGCCACAGCTCTGAGAATAGAACAAAGATCTTCTATGTCCCTCTCCAGTGTCTTAGCAATAAGGTTTCTCTTTATGAGTAAAAAGCAGTATGACTTAGTATTGAACTGTGAAGTTTTTTAATCAAGTACTATTTGTCTTACATATAAACATAACATGTTCACCAAAAAGCAAAACCAATTACTTTTCTGACACCATGCAACTCTTTAGTGACTGTTCAATTTACTGCAACCAGCCATGACTGCCTTTATAACCCATTTACTCATCTTTTTCAGCAGCATACCCAGATTTGCTCCTCTACCTCGAACTACTTGTAGATTTTTCAGAAACAAAGAAAACATTAATAGTAAAACTGAGATTTGCTCATCCTGGGACTGGATGCCTGCCTGGCAACAACCATCATATCTGGAACATTTGGAGGTGCACCTGAAATGCTATTCTTTTTTAAGTGTTCCAGAACAGTAGTGGTAACAGACCAATACAATACCATAAAACAAGAATTCTTTTCCTTCATTATTTACAGACTGCATACGGCAACCCTGAAATGGTTAAAGATTAAAGTAGGGCCTCAGTATTACATGAAAGTTAGTGCCTTGGGTGGCTTTAAGCCCTAAACCATTATAAAGCATTGACTCAAGGGAGATCAATACCAACATATCCTAGCAGTACTGGAGTTCAGAACTTATGAAATCTGACAAGATCACAGCCTGAAATGGTAATTGGTAGAGAAGGACAGAGGTTTTTATTGCTCTTATTATGCTTTAAAAAATAAATATGTTTGCTTTATGTTTATTGGAAAAACAACAAAACTATTTAACTTCAGCCTTTATTGCTATTTTAGGGCTTGCTTTTTTCTTCCTCACTTCAGTCAATACGCGGCCATTTTCGGATGAGGATTTGGGGGTATTGTTTTGGTTTTTAAAAGAGGGAGATTATTCAAATACAAGACTAGAAAATTTTGCTACCGTTACCAATACCGTATTTCCAAGCAGTAGTCAGGGTAATGTGTAAAATCTTCTGGAATTAATAGAACAAAGAGGAAAAGAAAAGATGGCAAGACACTGTATCTTAACAGCTGGATGCCAATTACTACTCTCTGTTAACAAAATACAGCCATCTACCAGAGGTGTCTTTGTCTCCGCACTTGCACAAAGTAGCAATTCAATTAGAGGTCTCTTCTTTTCACGCAGCTCAAAATTTTAAAGAAGTTAGACCTAAAAAGATGTTCTCCATTTCATCAAAGCCATTATTACCCTTCTTTATTGCCACCCTAGTTATTATAAATTATGGCTCTTTCACCATTTGATAAATTCTGTAACTTTCATCTTTGTGAGCTTTTGAAGTTCACCCCTAAGAAGGAGGTCTTCTGTATAAAAAGGAACTCTCTTGATCATGTGTGATAGTTTAAAGAGATCTGTATTGCATGAGGTGAGGTGTCAACAGAAAATTGCCATGGTATGCACTTCTACTTAATGCCACATGTAGCACACTAAAGGTATGTTGTATATATCTTCTATATTTTTCTAGCTGAAAAATTTGTAATGCTTCCTTGGTTGCTCTGTTTCTCAGGATTTAGGGAAGGAGTTACCTATGCCCATATGACAATACTGCCAGCACTCAAGGTTAAAAGTAAAAGTCAGGAACAGTATAAATTGTAGATCTAAAAAAGAACAAATTTGAAAGAATAACCATTTGGAGTCTTCTGGGGAGGTTTTTCTTTGGGGCATACGAGCCTTAAGTCTACACTCAGATCATGTTTTCTCTTTATTCTCTTTATCTAAAGATGGCTACTTCAGATGCAACTCCTAATCACAAAGTCCCTAATCCATTGGTTACTTGCTTTTGGGATTTACCAAGGTAACGATTCCTTTTTCAAATTCTGGTCTTTTTTAACCTGTGCATTTACTGGTGGTATGGTGCCAAGTGCCCTTATGATTGACAAAGGATGAAAAGAAGGATGTTTAAGATAAAGCACTCCACTAGTAAGTCTATCATCTGTTTTGCTGATCTGCCATGTGGAGTCTCTTTGAAGAACTCAGGGCAGGCAAGGGTTGGACAGGACATCCATATAGCGAGCAATTCTTCCAACACACAATTTGGAAAATATGAGCTGTTCCAGTTTATTAAATCAGCAGAAAAATATATTAACTTTTGTTCTCTATATTTTCTGCCAACTCAGTGCACTGCAATGGCTCAGCAACCTAATGACCAAGGGAGTGGGGGAAAGGGTTTGGCCAGAGACAAGAGATAGCAACTAGGCAGCCCGCAGTTAGTTTGCCTTAGGCTGCCACAGAGCTACAACCTTAATTTCCTGACATTTTTTTTTACTTTTGATTGGCTCATCAAGAGGTCAGATGGGGAGTAGCACTGTTGTAAGGAAACGGGAACACACAGCTGAAGGAAAAGGAGAACAGCAGCGCTCCTGTGGCCCAGCTTAGATTAGTTTAAACCACTTGAGTCACTAGTGTCCTATGTTTTTCAGTTCTGTTTCCAAAGGTGAGATGCTTACATATGATTAACTCCCTCAAATGGAGTAGCGAAGCTATTTCTAAAGGATTGCTGGTGACAAATCACTAAGCAGTCTCACTGTTAACATCCAACCTGCCTACTCAAGTTTCCACCTTCCTCTTGAAGCATGGAAAGGCCTTAAGAGAAATTAGCCTAACTTGTAATTTGAGGGGAGCTGATAACAAAGAAACAAGAAGCTAACTGAGCCACACACTTGGAAGTGTGTATCCAAGAACTTAGGTTTCCCTTTGAGTCTGTCAGTAACTAAAGTGCTTTTGCACATCCATTAAACACCTAGTTCATTTTTTCTCCCCATAAAAATTCCTGGGTCTGGGAGTTATCCTTAAGTGTGGCAAACCAACTACTGGTTACAGCTCTGCAACACTAAAAGCTCTGAGGAACAAAAAGAAAGAGAAGATACTGTTCATATTTAAAAAAAAAAACGAAAAATCTAACTAAAGATTTATTGACTTCACTTTCAGATTAGGCTCTCTAGATATCTTGCTTATTAGCATGCAGTCTCATTCACAAAGTAATCGGAAAACTGAAAAAATCAAAGGCAACAAAAAAGCCAGGAATTGCATTTCTCACACTACCTGTTGCAACGTTTTTCAACTGTTAGTTTACTGCATCTTACAGATATGACTCAGTTATAAGACCTCAATTATTTGTGGAGAAGATTTAGCCAGTTTGTGCCACATTCTGGCCTCAGGTGCACAAGCACAAGGTCACCAGAATTGTATGCAAGTACCTAAATGTTCTTTAGTACCTTAAATTGAAAACATTATTTTAGCATTCCTATTGAAGAAGAAATTTACTACTTAAATATGCTGTAGAAAACTTAATATCCTTTGCCTAATTTCTCTTTTTTCAGTTTTTACTGGAGCAGCAAAAGAGTCTGGTATTTGATATGTGCAGTATTTGTCAAAAATTTTAACTCTTCTAAACTCTGACATTCTTATAATACCATTATTTAGTAACTTTAAAGTAATTTTGCATACTTTTCTATTGCATCCAGTGAACTTGCAAATTTACGAAGCTTTTCAGAAAGTGACTGCATAGCCTAGAAAAATGAAACCTGTACCTGCAGTTGGGCAGGAAGGGGAGAAACCTGAAAGTGTCTGGATGCCAAAAGGATACTTGGCAGAAAAAAAAACTGGGAACCACTCACCACAGATAAAGTTATCATCTCACAAATTTTTGTAGCCATGATATAAGCAAATCATTAATGTTGTTGGGGAGGAAGCAGGGGGAGGAATTCTCTTTTAAGACGGAATCTGAATTTTTTTCAACCTTCATTCAATTTTTAATATTTTCTTTTAAAATATATGACTAAAATAACCAACAATGTTTTTGTGTAGCATAAAGGTGTTTTTCTGGACTTGTCTAGGTATTAAGCACTATAAGGTATTTCATTGGTTTTTCATATAATACCTAACAATCTTTTATTGTGCAATTTCCAACATTTCTGTTACGTTAATAGAAAGATGTGAGGACATTTCTTCAGCTAATTAAGTCACATATAAGTATTCATGTGTATGTTAGTTGAAAACTGCTTTAAGTAGCAAAAATGTCAGCATATTTCAGAGATACTGCACTCATATCTTACTAGGATTCAGCCTATAATCACATTTATAATTCCTCTGACCCCATGCCCCTCAGTTCAGACAATTTACACCACTTTTATAAAACCTTCAAAATTATATTTGATCCAAAATTGTCTGCATGCAATAGTAGCAAAAAGGCAAGCTAGTAAGAACTAAGATTTAAAACTAAAACAAAACACAAAACAGATAAGCCATGAAAAATGTAATCCAAAACCACACAGGTCACAAAGTTCATAAATTACACTATTCAGATGTGCTCTGATTTCTGATTTGGTCTGTAGACTAGACCAAATTATACCATTTATCCATACTTCCCAACTCTTGTAAAGTGCTTGGAACATTATGTAACAACTTTTAACAGACCAAAATTTTTTGTAAAATACTAATCATTTCATGAACCCACACAAAACTCCAGAACTGGTAAATAACCCTGAATTCAATAACAGTTAGGTTTACTTTAGAGAATATTCTGGACACATACTCAACAGTCACAAGTTGAACTTCCTGTAAAAGCTAACCCAGCAACTACTTCTTTTTCCCCACATGGTCGCTATTAGCACAGCTTATATCACAGAGCACTTCAGATGTTGCTCAGGTAAGCATCTTAGTTTGTTTCTTTTCCAATTTTAAAAACTTTGTTCCAAGAAAGTAAAGGTTTTAGAGAGGCATTGTTGTGCTGTTGCTCAGTTCTGTTCCCAATAGAAGACCAGATAAAAATCGTCTCCACGTAGTCTTTCAAGGCTGGCACAAAAAATCTGGTATTTACAGCAGCTACTGGGAAGGTGACACCTTGTGAGCCGTTTGTTTTTTCCCGGGTGGCTTCACAACATATTTGCTCTCGGTGTGTCCTTGCCCTGTTAGATGTTGCTCTATGAATAAAGTAGTGCCATAGTGTCACCTAGTGGGAAGTTCTGCTTACTGCTTCTCCTTTTACAGTACCAGCAAATAACATGTTAAATAACAAAAAGGAATACATGTGTTGTTTATACCTGCTTTCTGATATTCCACATTCCAGTCCACTATACTCTTACTAAAAGATTTTTTTCTCCTAAAAAGTAGACAATAGTTCAGAGTAGAACAATACATATACTACACTTTTCCTCATACTGATATTTAACATATATCTTGTGAGTATTTGGTCTTAACTGGTTGATTTAAATATATATTGAATTCCATTGATGTTCTTTTGATTCTATGACAATATCTTAATGCAAGTTTCTCTTCAGCATTCTATTCTATCTTGCAGTTGACTATATGAATGTATCTCTGTTTGACTTGAGTAAGACTTAACATTGATTTTCTGTCTTTTACAATCCTCTCAATATTAGATTCAAGTCAATAGGAATAGGAATCCTTCAGGAATAATCTTTTACTATTCTTTGAATTCACCAACATTTAAATATTTCAAATGTGATTTTTAATTTTTTTGCCTCTCTTAAGAAGACAGAGGAGGGGGATTGGTAAAACCAAACAAGGCCATGGAAGGTCTGCATGAAAAAGGAACCAAATTTCACATAGCTCAGACAGCTTCATTATGATAGCTTTTCTTTAGAAGCGTCTTGAAGATTTCTGTGGTTAGGAAAAGCAAAAAGTAGTGAGTCATTTAGTTCCCTGACTAACTTTTCAGCAAGCGCTACCAATTTTAAGTCTCAGAAATTCTATTTTTGTGATTACACAGAGTTGGTATTCATGTACTTTGGCAGACCTAGACAACTCACATAATAGGCTTTCAAAAGAAAACACTGTTCATCTTCGCATGAGTAGCAAGAGCTGGACTGGTGATCTGTAAAGAGACTACAGTGGTAAAATATCACCTGCAGAAGACAGAAATAAAAATAAGCCCACTCTCAAAGGTAAAAGTAAATAATGTTATTCATGCATAGTGCCCCTTCTTGATAACTCTGTGAATCGAAACCAAAGTAACTATTTCCCGCCTCAAACACCCCTTTTTTAATGTGCTTAAAGCTGTATCCTATATAAACTACATGCCCCAAATGCCTCATTAGGAAATTGTACTTTGTAAACAAAAGAAACCTCTTTAACTTAGGGCTTACATTTTTAAAAGACTGACTTGCCTCAAAATAAGTAGTGCAAGGCCAGACGGTATTTAATGCATTTAGTGGCTGACTTCATAACGTTTAAGTCATTTTGACCAAATAGTAATAAGTGAATCATATGGCTGTGTAGCAAAAAAAAAGAAAAAAAAAAATTTAGCAAATTTCTTATGCACGGTGTAAAGTTTCCTATTTGATCTCAGCAGACACCTGAAATAAAATGATCAAATGTTTCTTTAATAGTAACGTAAGAATAGATGATCACAGGCTCTGTGGTAGTTTCCTTTAATATTTTTACAAAGTAGCGAATTGTAAGGGGATAAAGGGGAGTCTGATGCATCATTACCTTATGGGAGCAACATTCTGAGAGGTAAATAGGAGTCTTGGTTTGCTCACATTTTCTTAGTTGCAAAACTTGTGTGCCCTATTATTCAGACATATTGAAAAAAAAAAGTTATTTCAATGCTTTACTTCTCTAGCCAATATTGCCTTGAATCTAATATTGCATGGATTTTAAAAGGCAGAAAATCAATGTTAAGTCTTATTCAAGTCAAAGAGAGGTATATTCCTATAATTCACTGCAAGATACTACTTCCTTATAAACACAGCCAAATACTGCTGGAGTCCACAAGATGGAGTAAAACTTATCTCTATAACCTTTCAGCAAAAGTAGCTTAAAGCCTTACTTAGCTCATATGAATCATGGATGAATAAGAGGCTGCTGATCCCTGAATTCTCAACGAAAACATAAGAGCTTCCTGTGCTTTTGTGGAACAAAAGCTGTTAAATTTTCAGTGTCTGAGAAGCCAAGAGGACAGAATCAATCTTAAAGTAGCTTATTGTAGGAGAACAAATAAGATACAAATGTGAAGATTTATTTTGCTGAAAGACTACTGAAACTGATCTTCAACTCTCCTATTCCCTTATCCCTCTCACATTTCTTAACAAACAAACAAACAAACAAAACAAAAACAAAAACAAAAACAAAACCTTTCCTCTATGTAGCAGAAAAGCTAAAGCTAATATGCAGCACGTACTATCTCATGACTAAATGAGTTATGTATCTCAAGCACATACAGTTGCTGGCTGGAAAAATAGATAATAAGCCATGCATCAGTAGGCTACGTCAATATTTGAGACACCTAGTGAGGTCAAATTGCCATACTGGGGAATTTCAGTTCCCCTTCATGATAAATCTTTTCCACCAAACACAGCCCAAATACATTAATGAAGCAGCTTTACTGACTCCAGTTATTTTGTAATGTCAGTGATGCGAGCAAGCATTTTTCACAACAGCAAACCTGTCACACCAATCCACCAGTCTAATCAAGTTACAATGACTTGAATTATAGACAGAGCAATAAAAAATTCTTTAAGTTGTCAGGACTTCACTGCACAAAGCCAGGATGTCAAAAGACACTATAAATTTTCTAATTGAAAATGAAGTTTGGGAACATAGATAACAATAAAAACCTGGGAAGTGTGTTTTTGTTACTTTCATAACTTGTTTAAAAGTAAACTCTTTCCCTGTCTTTCACGACTCCCTGATTCTTTTAACTCAGAACATCAAGCAAACCGCTCAGTTCTGGAAAGGCCTGTCTTTTAAGTCCTGCTTATGCATGGAGCTGCTTTAAAATGGTTTGGCTGGTTCTTCGGAACCCGCAGAAGGCAGGCAGGCAGGCAGGCAGGCAGGCAGGCAGGCAGGCAGGCAGGCAGGCAGGCAGGCAGGCAGGCGTGGGGCTGCCGACTCGATTGCTCATGACTAGAGTCATATGACACGTTAAAGATGGCTGAAGGGGAGAGTTGCACCGCATCTGCCGCGGAAATAAAAGAAGACTTTGAGATTATTGACAAAAAACAGATTCCTAGTCCGACTGAGTTGAAAAACGAGGAAAAAGAGAAAGCAGAGGAAGCGAGGTGGTCGGCTCCTATCTTGTCCCTGGCTAAGAAAGCCTCGGAGAACTTGGCGCTGAGCTATGGCAACGCTCTGAAGTCTGCATCTTTGGTAGGATTCATATCCAAACCGGTCAGCAATGACAGCACAGCAAAAACAAGTATGGTTATGTTTATTTAGTAAACTTGCTTTTATGGTGTGCAAATAAGTTTGCTCCCGTAAGTGCTGTTGATTAGTGTCAGTGATGTATGGTTATTACTTTGAATTTATTTTAGAAAGCCTGATGCTGCAGTTTGGCTTTTTTTTTTTTTAAGCAAAATTCTAAAAACAATATAGATTTAGAACTTCACAAAATTTATTGTTATCAGAATCCTAAACTCTTAATATATTGGGGGGAGGGAGAGGAAATTGACTTTAGTTTTATGCAGTAAGCTTTTTATTTGATTCCTTTTCTCCCACTCCCTTGAAATTCACCTCCACAGCAGCCTGGCTGCACCCCAAAGTGATTTAGTCAATTTGTTATCCTTCCTCGGGGTGCTGCTTTGGAGAAGGAACTCAACTGTGCTTCTCCTATAACTTTCATGTCCGAATGTGGACAAGTGAACTAAGATATAGATTTGTTATAAATTATTTTTAACTACACTAAAAATGCCTTCTATTTAACCCCAGCTGCTGTATTAAACAGCTGCATTCACAGATGTAGCACCCATATAGATTTATGGAACAGGTCTCTCAGAACTGAATTAAAAGGGCTGTAGTTGAATTCATATGGAAATTGTTACAGGTATCAATGAAACAAGACTATTCAAATATAGCAGTAATTGGGCCTGGAGTTTTGTACCCCAGGCACTCAGACCAGCACTTACTGGTTTTGGAGCAGTGGAGTTCAGTTTTGCTAACTGGTGCTGACCTTTCTGGTTGTGATATGAAGTATTCAAGCTGGAGTTCTATGGGGATGAATGTAGGGACCTCCATGGTGAAATAAGTACTGCCGATGGGCTTTTTTTTATTTTATTTTATTTTGTGAAAATTTCTCAATGTTGCATAGTCAAAGATTAATTCTGTCCCGAAGAAAAACAGGTTCTTGTCTTTCCCAGTCTCACACCAAATTTCTCACAGATTTGCTTCCTACATGCCCATCCTAAGCACTTGGGATCTAACCTGAAAAAGGGCAGAATATCCCATTTTCTTCAGTTGGATTTGGAATCGTGCTGGGAATAGATGTAATTCAAAACAAAATAGCATTTGGCAAGGGTGGGGAATAAAATAGTCTCTCACCTGAGATGGAGCTTCCCACACTTTATAGAACTTTTACCATTATCTTTCAGCTTCATATCTGTAAAGTAAGGGAGTACAATGTTACCTCCCCAAATTGTTCAAAGTATTTGGGTAATATGTTGATGAGTTTTATGGAAAAATCCATAAGAAAAATACGCTTATAACTTAGATGTGAAATGTGAACGGGCCTATTCTGCCTATTCACCTATTCTGCCTATTCTACCTATTCACTATTACTTTTGACCAAGCCCTGTAAATTCAATTTAAAGCACGTATTTTTAAAAAATAAGCTGAGGCCTGCAAGAACGTTTGTGGAAAACCAGCAGTTTGTTCCCTGGTGCCATCTTTTTCAAGAGATTTTGTAACCTCTGCTTGCTACTTCCGATCCGTTGGTCACATGTAACCTGGGCTGCACACTGTGCAGTCAGTTGAACATATAGAAAGGCATGTCATAAAACCAGTTTGCCATTGAAGAGATTATGTCCTACCTGGCCAAGAAAGCAGGGAGCTACAAATTTAAAGAATACAAATCAAGAAAGACTTGCGGTCTTAAAGACCACAAGATTGAGAATTGTTAGCTTTTCTTCGTTCTTCAGTGTTTTCTGAGTTCAAAGTGTGCTGAATAATCACAGTAAACAAAGCATGGGGCTTCAAAAAGATGTTAAAACAAAATCTGTTTAATTGAATGAGATACAAGACTGTGTGACTGCATTCTTGAAGATTGTAGCAATAATGTCTGTGATCTTCTGCAGTTAAGTAACCTGATTCCTAATCTCTGAGTCTTGGCTTTGGTAATGTGTTTAATAGCCTGTCTTATTTTGCATGTACCAACTTGTACACAGTTTCACAAAAGATGCACTCAACTGTGTAAATTTGCAAGTCTAAAAAATAATGTTCAATTAATTATTTAACTTAAAACCAACTGCTATTAAGACACTGTTTAACTTAAATGAGTGTTCATAAGGAACGTTTCATTCACAGTATTTTTTTCTAAGTCTTGTGGATAATACAATTTGTTTATCTTGAGCGAGGCTTACAACCAAAATACTCCTGATAAAGTAAAAATTCAAATTCAGGAAACCATCAAAGTCAGTTGGCAAGTTGCTACTGAAATACCCCAATACTTAAGGGCACTGATTTTCTGTTCCTGATGTGTAACATGACAATATTGAAATCAAAATTTAAATTATTACACCCCTTCTAATCCTGTCTCAAGACACCAAATGCAATTTTGAGGTATCCAGTACATTGACTGTAGCCATTGATACAAAAAGACTACATAGAAGACAGGACTTTGTGTGTTTTGTGATTATTTTGTGATTATTTGTGATTATGAGTTTGATTAGAATGGCTTGTTTTCACTATTCTGATACAGGGTTTTTCTCATTTTTCATCCTAAATCAACATTATGTGCACAGAAAGGAAGGCAATAATGAAAATTAGTACCTAAAGAGAGCTTTGCATGGTGTTAGGAAGAGTGTTAACAACCTTGCTTGTGACTGTTAGGGGCTCTACCTGTTTGATTTGATCTTCTGCAGCTGTTGTTTCTGCAAGGGAGTATGACCGTTTGATCCACAGGTGACAGGATTCTCCTAATGCAACAGTATTGGCTCAGGAGATCATTTAGGTGACCACTTGCCTGCAGTTAGTAGCCCCTGTCAGAACCTGGTATCGACTGGAAGAAAAGTACCACCTGGCAACCCGTTTCTCTCTCGCCTCCCTTCAGGTCTGCAGGAGGAGGGCCTGTCCCGCCTTGGCGGGGAGGAGCAGCGATACAGGACGCCAAAGGGGCGGCGCCACCATCGCCACGCAGCCCAAACTCTTTCTAAAATGGCGCCGGGGGCGGCCCGCTCTCACCACACGAACTCTCGCGAGCGTTCCTAGAGGCGGTGGGGGTTGCGCGTGCTGTCGCCGCGGTAACGCAAAGGCGGGGGGGCCTCGCCTCACCTCAGCCCAGGTAGGGCCCTACCGCCCGCCCGCTGAGGTGGCGCTAGGCCCGGGGGTGGGGGTGTGTGTGTTTCTCTGCCGTGTCCCCCCGGGGGGCGGGGGGAGTTGGGAGCGGCAGGGCCGGGGCATCGGCCCCGCTCCCCCCCCCGGTGTCAGTTTTGGGTCCGTGCGTCGTGGGGATTCATCCTGGCTGTGCTCTGTACCCAGCTCTTCTCAAGCCGCAAGATGGAGACCAAGGCGGACAGGCACCGCTCCTGTCAGCGCTGTGCCGGGTCACTGGCGGGAGCGCCTTTCTAAAAGCAGCTTTTCTTTCTCCAGCTGTGTCCCCCCGGCCAGGTGTGAGGTGCCACGCCATGGAGGAGCGAGCCAACCTCATGAACATGATGAAGCTCAGCATCAAAATCCTTATCCAGTCGGCCCTGAGCTTGGGCCGGACGCTGGACTCCGACTTCCCTCCCTTGCAGCAGTTCTTCGTGGTGCTGGAGCACTGCCTCAAGCATGGCCTGAAAGGTGGGCGCCCGCTCCCCTGCCGTGGGTCTGGCTGCCACGCTGAGGAGAGGCCGATAACTGAGTCTGTGTCGTGTCTCACCCTGTCTGCAGTTTGATTTCTGTATGGCATTAACGTTAATCCCCTACACTGTGTGATGCTAATCAGTATTACAGATACAACTATGTGGTTACCTTCTGATATACGTTGTATTTTGTGCCTCCTAAACTGTTAAGGTATTTTTAATGCCCCCTTTTTGTTGACATATGAGGAGCTGGTAAGACAAAACACAGACTAAAATTTGTAGTTCTGGAGTTGCCGCTTTACCTCACAAACTTCTCTGTGTACTCCCTTTAGTGAAGAAGACGTTTATTGGACAGAACAAATCATTTTTTGGTCCTTTGGAGCTAGTGGAAAAACTTTGTCCTGAAGCGTCAGATATAGCAACTAGTGTTAAAAATCTGCCAGAGTTAAAGTAAGTTGATTGTTGGGAATGATGCATTTCGTTTGTGCTGCTGGGAAAAAGAATCCTTCATGTGGTCTCTTGCTTTCCTTAATGAGATCTTGTTCCCAAAGAGAAAAATATGTAGGAGGCATTGACTTCTCCAAGAGATAAGAGGGACATGTCAAAATACTCTATGCTTCTGATTCAAACAATGCTGTCAGATTAAAAAACAGCATTTGGGAATTTCTATAAGCTTGATAAAAATAACTTATTTTCTTTCCTCTTCTTTCTGTCATTTTTATGGCTTTGTCTAATTTTTGCATGTGCTAGTGGTATTTCATTTGGGTAATTCAGGGTGATGAAAAGAGACTAGTTTTAATGCTTGGATGCATCAGTAGTTTGGTTTTGGTGGTAGTTGAAGATATATATGTCTTTTCAAGTTAGGAAGATTTTACAAGATACTTTCCCTTCGCTGAAGCAATGGGATTTACTCAAATGCTTCTGTGTTCTGGAGAGAACACTTTGTGAAAGGAGAGTTTTGAATTGTATAAATCTAGTTAATAAATCATTTTGGTTTTACCAAAACATGCAACTTTTCTTTTTCATTCATCGACAGGACCGCTGTAGGAAGAGGAAGGGCTTGGCTTTATCTAGCACTCATGCAAAAGAAACTGGCAGATTATCTCAAAGTACTCTTGGACCATAAGCATCTGTTAAGGTAACAGTACAGACATGTAGACTGTTCACTGAGTCACTGAAACTTTGCATTGCACGAGTAAAAGGTGCAATTGACCAGTTTAAGCTTTTTCTTAAATCCTGCAGAGGATCAAGTTGTTCGTTGTTTTTGCAGTGAACCTACAGCGGAACAAGTATTTTCTCTGAGAGTTCTGCATCTTCCACCTTGTGCAATAAATTAGCAAAGAGGGACCTTTATAAGGACTATGTTACTATTTATATTATTTCAGTGATGGAAGCACCATTATAATTGTTACAGCGTGCAGTGATGCCTTATAATATTTCTTCTAGTGAGTTTTACGAACCTGATGCATTGATGATGGAGGAAGAAGGAGCAGTCATTGTGGGTCTGCTAGTTGGACTGAATGTTATTGATGCAAACCTGTGCTTAAAAGGAGAAGACTTGGACTCCCAGGTGAAGATTAAAGCTTAAATAAAATCATTCTGTATAAGATTCCAGTAGAATTAAGCACATTTATAAATACAATACTGAGATGGGTACAGAATTCTTAAATGTGGCATGAAGCCAGGGTTTACCATTGTTTTCATAAATGGGTATTTACTTGTCTTATGATAAATCAAAAATTGGATGAACTAAGCTAAGTACAAGAGATACTTCAAGATCAATCCCCTGGGGATTTATGGGAGCTTTTGTTTTGAGAGGCAATGGTGGTTTCCTTTTGGCTTTGGTGTGCGTGTGATGTCACATACCTCTGCTGCTTTAATGAAACAGCTGAGGAGTATAAGGAATGTTTTGAGGTATTTATGGTCCAGACAAATAAATGCCCGTGAGTCTGAGCTTAACTCACTGTGAGTATTTTGTAATTTGAGACCATGTCCTCTTTCAGCGAGTCTGTTTGACTTTTGACTTAGGTAACCTCTGACAGAATGGGTCAAAAGCATTGCAGAAATCTAATTCTCTAAGCTGTAAATTAAAACATATGTTGCTATAATTTTATTCTTATTAACCTTTTTGTTCTTTAAAAGATAATCTTGCAGAAAATAATGTTGATATTATTGTGCCTGTCCTAGAAATTATTTATATTTATATTATATTATTTATTTTATTATTTTATATTTATATTATATTTATATTATATTTATATTTATAAAAACTCAAAGAATTGCTTAAATGTCACATCTCCATAAGATACTGTTTGTTTTTTTTTAGGAAGTGTGATTTAAGTTTTTTTTTTTTGTACTGGTTGGGTTTTTTGTTTGTTTTGTGGGGTTGAAGGGCAGAGAGGGGAACAGGAATATCGTGTGTGGAAGCTTGTCATGTTTTCCACATTGAATCAAGAAAAAGCACCTAAATATCCATCTCTTTAAGTAGTAGTTTATGGAAATGCTGTCAAAACTGATAACTAGGTAACAGATAACAGTACTGAGCACACTGAATATGGTTATTTTGATGCTCTTATGACAAACTTGTATGTTTGCTTCTCACTAGCTGTCTTTCTAAACTTAAACTTCAGTTGTTTACCTTTTTCCAAATATAAATTAATTCCTGCTGCTACACGGAATTGCGCTGTCAAGGTGTATTAATGTCTTAAATAAATTTTTCAGGTTGGAGTGATTGATTTCTCCTTGTACCTCAAGGAAACGCAGGACAGTGATAGCAAACAGTATGTATGGTGAATTAGTGATTCTAAATTGTTGGTTTTTGTACAACAAACCTGTCGGATGGTCTGTGGAGCACACGAGTACTAGAGAGCTTAAACACTTTTAATCATTAAAAAAAAAAAAAGATAATCCAAAATAGATTTTGTTAGCAAAAAAGTAGTAATTTTCAAAGCTTGAGCCCATGCTGGTTTTAACAATGACGTAGTGTGGGGAGTTTGTGTCTTGAGCTGGGACCAAATTAAAAGTTCCCAAAATTTTAGGTTGTGTTTTTACTGGGTTTTAGAAGACATGATCTGCCAGGTCACCCACTGCTAGATCGCTGCTTTGTTTCTGAGCACTGTTTCAGAAATGCTTTTAATTAAGTATCTGTCTTTGTGGGAGAGATCAGTTATGGAGGAAAAATGTACTTTTAGGTTAAATGTTAGGTGAATTCGAGACTGTAACTTGTAGCATCACTGTGTCTGGAAGACCTGTAGTGAATGGAAGGGGCATAGTTTGAGTGCTTCCTGTGCTTCAGAGCACTTTGCTGTTTAGCTGCTCAGGAAAAGCAGATAAAGAGCTGCTTCATCTCCCTAGTGCTTCCCAAGTAGCTTAGACACAAGTACTTTTATATGAAAAGGAGGAAAGGTTTCAACTCTGTTTGCAAGTCTACACTGAAAACTTCAGTACAAACCAACATTCTGGAATGAAGGAGTTTCTTCTCAATCAATAAATTCTCTCTTTTACAACTAGAGATGGAGGGATTACAGCTGTCCTTGACCAGAAGCACTATGTGGAAGAACTTAACCGACATCTAAGGTGGGATTTTAATCTATTTTAACGTACAGATATTTGTCCTGTTTAGCTTTTCCAGTATGGCTTTGAATGGCTCTGCTGTCAGTCTTGTAGATTTTGGTCTGATACCGAAATTCCTTTTCTGATTATTTCCTAAAATCCTAGTTTTCTTTTGTAATCTTACTCTTCTGATGGCATATGCAATGCAGAATACAAGTCTGTGTAATAATAGTTGACTTTTTTGAGACTTATTAGTGATTATCAGAAGATTTTGGAGCTACTTTTTCAAGAGAAAGCTATAACAAGATCATCTGGGAAGTAATTTTTCAGAGGAAGAGTCCCTATTCTTCCCCCATAGGTTGCTCAGTGGTAGGAGCAGGTGCCACTTACCCTTTTGCGCATCAGAGAGGTGTTAAGACTGCAAAAGTTAAGCCAGAATAGTGCTGCCAATGTGTAGAGAAATGCATGATCCTCTCAGGGCTTAAAAGGGACAACAGTCCTTCCTCCGAGTTCTTTACTGGCTCACCAAAGTATTTAATTGTTAACAAATGCAAGATGGTGAAAGTATTATTGAGGACAGGAATAATTGCTGAACACTGTCACTCCTTTTACTGTTTTTATGCATCTCTTTTCCTTCCTGCAGTTGCACAGTTGCGGATCTTCAGAACAAAATAGACTGTTTGGAAAAGACCAATTCAAAACTCCAGGAAGAGGTTTGTGGCTGGTTTGTTAGCTTTTTCTCATAGCTCTTTTCCATCAGCAGCAAGACTTCCTAAGAATATACCTTGGGACCAAAAATATTTGGGTTGATACTAGTGAAATGGGGAGATTAGTAGGACTGGCATGAGTTGGCACATGGGCAAAGCCATATTAGCTGTTAAAATGCTTTTGGGCACCTATTTGTTAGCCCCATTTCCTTAATCAATTTTTTTGTCTTGCAGTGGTGTCTCCACCCAAAAGTAGCCACCACCAAAAGCTATACCACCACTGTAATGAACATGACTTGTCCCTCTTCCTTTTGCACATACCCTAAAAAGCACTGGACACACAGATATATAGATATATTCGTTTCCTTCTCTTTTTCCAAGTTCTGTTTATATCACATGATAAATACATGGGTATCTCGACTTGATACTGCCATAAGGTTCCAGCAGTGAATGGCAGCTATGACTCAAGTTCATACCAGAATGAATACCACAGATCACAGAGCTGTGGTGGATTTTAGCCCTTTACAGTAGGATGCGTTTCTTTGCATGGTTAATATTTAAAAATAATTGATGAGGGCATGAAGCAGAAGTCAAGTGAACAAACATTGGTGGGCTTAATAACTGAGGCTGTAGAGTGAATGTGGCTGCAAAAAGGTCAGGCAGCTTCTGTGGACAATGAAAGGGACAAAAGGGGAAGTGAGCAGTGCACCTGCAACAAAGGCTGAGCTAACTTTAGAAATCCCCCCAATGTTGCTTGTACAGTGATTAAACATAGATGTGTTCTCTTTGTAAACAGCTTGCAGCAGCAACTGACCGAATTGGATCACTTCAGGAAGAGCAGCAGCAATTAAAACAACAAAACGAATTAATTCGTGAACGGAGTGAAAAAAGTGTTGAGGTGGGACACCTATTTAAAGATTATGAGGATCCCTAAAATAAGTGATCTCTTTTGATCAAATGTAGTCAGTGCTCTCAAAAGCGCTTTGAACTGGAGTGCTAAGCACAGTTTAAAATGCTACTGTGTAGATCGCTGTGTGTGGTACACGCAGGTGTTGGATTTTGCTGTTCTTTACTACACACTCAAATATATACCTGAAGAAGGGAGAAAGGATTAAAAATATTAAAATGGTTTCTTTTTATTTTTACGCTATTCTTTGAAATTTCAGCTTATTAATGTTTGCCTCCTAATTAATTGTAAAATAATAGGATTTTATTTGAAATAGCACTTAGAAATGTTGTGTTAACATGTGAAAACTCCAGGCATACTTTAAATACATACCTTTTTGACCTTAGGTGGCTTTTTTGCTAATGTTTCCTGTAGGTAACAAAAGAGGATACAAAAGTTGAATTGGATACTTACAAGCAGTCACGCCAGGGTCTTGATGAAATGTACAGTGATGTTTGGAAACAGTTGAAAGAAGAAAAAAAAATTAGGCTGGTAAGGAAACTTAACTGTGGAAAATGAAATGAAAGATGCAGGATTCTGATCTCAGACCAATATACATTTTGTGAATGGGGTTATATGGGGGTTGGAAATGCTTATCCCTGACATATGACTACATAGCAGTAACTGGGAAATCTCTTTGTAAGGAACTAGAGAAAGAGTTGGAGCTACAAATTGGAATGAAAACGGAAATGGAAATTGCCATGAAACTTCTGGAAAAAGATACTCATGAAAAGCAAGACACTTTAGTTGCACTTCGCCAACAATTAGAAGAAGTGAAGGCTATTAACTTGCAGATGTTTCACAAATCTCAGGTATGGACATAGCGGAGAACAGAAAGAACAGCTGTGCTGGTGGTGGTCTTTACCATTAATTGTGCACTGGGTGTGCATATGCCCTTATGCATCTGAAGTAATACTTAGTTAGATGCAATGATTTTCTGAAGAATATATATTTTCAAACTTTTTTTTATTATGCCTCATTATTGGTATTATATGGGGTATGATAGGAAAGGAGGGGGTTTCCTTGAGTGGGCTTCATAGTGTGCCATTGGATCATCCAGCAAAAATATATACTGATAGGCATTTCTAGATAGAAGTGATGTAATAGTAGCGTGCACACAGAATGCCCAGAGCTCGTCTCCATTAATGAAATGAGCTTAACTTCAATGAATTTAACTAGACTGCCCCTCCCATACCTGGTGCCAGTTCTTATGGAGTCAATTCTTTATTTATTCTCTCAATTTTTATGGACTGTTTCCTGATGCTGTTCAGGCTTATCCAGGCCTTTGCTTCTTTCACAGATGCCCAGAAACTTGCGTGGCAATGGCCAGTGAAACCCCAGTGCTGAGCTATGCCTTCACTGTCAAAAGCAGTATTTATTTTGTTGGGTGTTTGTTTGTTTGTTTGTTTGTTTGCTTCCTGCTTCCATGCCCACTGAGTGCAGAGGATACATTCAAATCATAATTGATATTCTTAGCCTGTTAATTTATTCTGATGACTTCGTTCTTTGAGTCTGTTTCTAAAGAGAAGATTTTTGTCCTGTAGCTGATCTCATAGATAAAAACTTAGTACAGTTAAGGTTTTTTTCAGAGATCTTAACAAAAACAGTTGAGGCATATCTGCTTGGTATTATTGGCATTTTGTTTGTACATTCCAGTTAAAGCCAGGCATGGCCTGTAACAAGCTAAACGTTCTTTATCTAGCGGCAGACTTTCATTAAACACTAACACTTTGTGCTTTAGAAAACTAAAATGCTTTACCTGGAATATCTATTCATTTATTCCTGCAGAATGCAGAGAGTTCATTACAGCAGAAAACGGAAGCTATATCCTCTTTTGAAGGAAAAACAAATGAGATGATGTCCTCTATGAAACAAATGGAAGAGAGGTAATAATTACAAGCTCTAAAAGTCAAGACTGAAGTCAGTTCAAAGTTTCCAACTGAAACCTTTATAGGATGACCTTCCATACACCTATAAAGACTTGGGGCATACATGCCAGCTTGACATTCTTTTTCCTTTCTCTTCCTTATCACCCTCTGCGTTTGCCTGTTCTCTTTTTTCCAGGCAAGCATGCCCATAAGTGACCCATTTGAGAACCATAACTCTTTCCATAGGCAGGCTGTTTGGAAACATGTTGACTTTAAAGATCCAGTATGACTCTTGCTTTTGGGGTGGGTGTTTTGTCAGAAATAGTTGCTTTCAAAGGTGTGGGTTTTTTTGGTGTTGTTTTTTTTTTCTCCACTAGCATTTTCAGTTCAAGCTTTTATAAAGATCTGTGTGGTGAATCTAAAAGAAGAGAAGGAGGGGGCGTAGGTGAGGAGTATGTGAATGGACAACAAATGTGCCTGTTCCTTGCTTTGTAGGTTGCAGCACGCGGAAAAGGCAAGGCAGGCTGCCGAAGAAAGATGCAACAAGATGAAGCAAGAGCTCGCTGGCCGGCTTGACACTTGTCAGCAGCAGATGTCCCAACTGGATAGCAAATGGTATTTAATCTGATAATCAGGTTTTTTACCTTCCCCTCTACCTTTTCTTTAACAAGTGCTTTCTACACCTTTTGTGCTAAGGTCTAAAGAGGGTTAGGTTTGAGTTATATTGGATTCAGCAAGTGTTGACAGAAGTACGCGAGATCTAGGAAAGCACAGCACCTCTGTATAGTGCACAGTTAGTGAGAGGATTTTGAAATGCTTTTTCCAGAACATCCCGTTCAGAGCACAGAGTGCCAATAGAAATGTGGTAATTCTGACTAACAACGGAGCTTTCAGGTGCTTTTTTTACTAAATCAGGAGACAGACACGCTTGTAAGCTGAGCATGTAAATGTCTGCTATCCCAATGGATTGGGTATTTTGGAGGGGGGTGGGGGTTGGGAGTTCTGGTGTTCTTAGGGGATGTTAATCCTCTAAGGATTTCTAATACCTATAGAAAATGCTCCTTTCACTGTTCAGACTTCAGGGTAGAGTAATTTTTAAACATGGCTGTTTAAACACGGGTGATCAGATATGTACTTGTGGAGATTGGTTTTGGTTTGTTGTTTTTTGGTTTTTTTTCTTCTAGCCATCCGTTGCTGCTTATTTTCTGTGACCTGAAAACACTATTATAGTTTTTGATGTCTGCTGCCATAACATCCCTGTTTTTTCCTTTCCCAGAACACAACTCTAGTTTTTGCCCTCTTTTGGACAAGGTTTCTTCTTTTCATGCTGTTGCTATCCTTAAGTGCTATAGGATATCTTTCTGCTGTAGGGTTTCTTAGAATGAATTATTTTTAAATAGCTCAACTCTGGAAAAGGAGTTAAAATCTGAAAAGGAACAGAGACAAACTTTGCAAAAAGAACTACACCAAGAGAAGGATGCTGCAACTCTGCTTAAAACGGAACTGCAACAAATGGAAGGACTGAAAAAGGTACGCACAGTGCAAACGTGTTCAGGATTAAAGCTGACCTAGAACCAGGGCGATGTTTGGATCTGACGTAGAGTATTTCTTCTCTACTGCTCTCCTCTGAATGGTTTCAAAACCTCGGCTGATGCAACACAAACTTGCACGTGAAATGCCAGCAGAGGGCTCAGAGAGTGAAAACAGCTTTAGCTCAGGTGGCTGAGGAGGTTTCTGCCTTGGCTGTGTGTGTCTGAGCCACTCACCAGCCCGCAGCTGAAGCTGAGTGGGGACAGGTGGGGACAAAACGCTCATCAGCTGTCCCACGTAAGATACTCCTGCTCAGGGAGGAGGTGGCAAGATCAGAACTTTCAGAGACAGCCTGAGGTCTTTCAGCTCTTTGTAATAAAATAAGAACATTTGTAATAAAATTCAGAACAACTGAATGCAATTTACTTTTTAAGCATGAACATTCTTGTTGACCTAAAGAGAATTTGCTCCTCTGTATTAAGCAGTTTAGCTTTTGAAGGCACAATTGTACACCAATATGGGTGGGCATAGGACTGCTGCATTCTAGCTGTGCCCAAGGATGTTTAAAGCCTGAAAAGCTTTCTCTCTGGTAAATATGGTTGAAAGATTTCATTGTTTGTGCTCTACAGGGGGTAGTTCACCCCTCTAATTCTAAAAATCAAGCCTTATGAATAGGTAGCTTTGTAAAGGAGTTTATTCTTGTGAAGTGCTTGGGTAGTTTGGATCAACCAACCTAAGTTACAGGTCCAACTTAGCACACAACAAACTTGATTTTGTGCTTGATATTATAGGAGCTGAGAAAACTGCAAGATGAGAAGCAGCAGTTAGAGAAAGTCTGTGAGGAGCAGGAGCAAGCTCTTCAGGAAATGGGACTTCATCTCAGCCAGTAAGTTCTGGGGACTGAGCTCCTCTATATGAGGAGAACGGAACATTAAGCTAATACAAATAATTCTAAAACACATCCAGTTATAAAAATTAACAACCATGAGAATTCTAGGAGGCAAGCGCTACACAGGGGAAACTAAACAGCCATGAAATAGAAGTGGGGGAAGATAAGGATCTTGAGTAAGCATGAGTGAGATGGCTGAGAGAGGAAATGATACATTAAATGCTGAGTTCTTACAGCAAAACTGTGCTTTTCCCACATTTTTCTGAATACACTAAAGGGGGCAAACCCTGAGGTGACAGAGCTTCCCCGTGACACTGACTGGTTCAGATCTGTAACAGGGAACAGACTGAAGAATTACAGCTCAGATTCAGTGGCTGGACTGTGGAATGGCAGGTGAAATTGAACAGAACTAAATGTCAAGTCACGCAGAGGGAGTAATTATTACTTTTTTTTCCCAGATCGAAGTTGAAGATGGAAGATATTAAAGAAGTAAATAAAGCACTGAAGGTACTCTACACCTCATGGATCTTTTTACTAAACATAAGCATTTCATTCAACACCGTCAAATTTCACCACATGTATCTTACTTTAAAAGATGGCTTTTGAAAAATACCAACGATGTTGGTAAGCTGCCTTTTGATTTTTATTTTATAAACTTATTTGTATGTACAGTGAGGTTTTCATTCTGATTTTCTAGGGCCATACCTGGCTGAAGGATGATGAAGCAACACACTGCAAGCAATGTGAAAAGGAGTTCTCTATCTCCAGAAGGAAGGTAGTGGTGTTCAGTGGATTTCTGTATTATTTTTTTTTCCTTTTTCCTTTTCCTGTCATGCAAAACAAAAATTGTGCTGTGGCCTGGTTTGCTCGAGAAGACCAACACTGATTCAATTCCACATCCTGTTGGCATGAGAAAGTGAGAGAAGTAATTTGGCATTTCCCATCCTAAAAGTAATCTTCTATGGTAGGGAGTTGTTCCTGCGGTGTGCAGTGAGGGGTACAGACAGGCCTTGCCCGCTGCCTTTGTGCCTGCTGGGGGGGTCCTGCTCGGAGGTTGGGGACAGCTGGGACACCGGCAGCCCTGGCACCAGCTTCCCTCTGCGCAGAGCCAGCCTGTGCCTGCTCTCCTGAGAGCCCAGCCTGGCTGCTGGGGATCCACTCTGAGAGCCGGGGGAGCAGCTGCGGGCAGCGGAGGGAAGCCAGGCTGTGCAGGGATCACCCCGGGGAGAGAGGGAGGGAGGGAGAGAGAGAGGGAGGGAAGCTGGGCTGTGCAGGGATCACCCCGGGGAGAGAGGGAGGGAAGCCGGGCTGTGCAGGGATCACCCTGGGGAGAGAGGGAGGGAAGCCGGGCTGTGCAGGGATCACCCCGGGGAGAGAGGGAGGGAGGGAGAGAGAGGGAGGG